>CM050323.1:79662603-80075147 GCA_027475135.1 Bactrocera correcta | reverse complement strand
AAACCATACAATCTCTCTCTATTAAACCATCTAGAACCGTATTCATCAGTCTCTGGAAGGGTGCTGGTGCATTTTTAAGCCCAAATGGCATTCTTAAAAATTCAAAATGTCCGCTCTGAGTAGAGAAAGCTGTTTTTTCCTATCTGCCGGATCCAGTTCTATTTGATGGAAACCTTGCGCCAAGGAAAATGAAAAATACATACATACACGTACCTAGTTTTTCGAGAATTTCATCCATGTTTGGAATGGGATACCTACCATCGATAGTAATAATATTGAGCTTGCGTAAATCGACAACAATCCTCCACTTCTTTTTACCTGAAGCATCTGACTTCTTTGGTACCACCCATATTGGTGCTGAATATGGGGAATCACTATGAGAAATGATTTGATTTTCAAGCATTTCTTTTATTTGTTTGTTTACTTCTGATTTATGAATTTCAGGATATCTATACGACTTTACATATATTGGATCGTCATGAACCGTTTTATTTTATGAGTAAAGGTGAGTTTGTCCCCTTTTTTATAAAATACATTTTAAATTTTTTTTTAAATTTATTTAGCTCTTCTGAATTTAAATGTTCAAGTCTAAATTTACTATCTTTATTGTTATGATTTTCGTTCATTTTTAATTCTTGAAGGCAATTATCAAAATTTTTAGAATTTGATTTATACTTGAAAAAGCTATACCGAACACCATTCATATGTATTATATTTTTTCTAGATCAATTTTAGCTTTAAGTAGCTTAAGTATATTACAACCAAGTAAACCGTCGTAGTTATTCGAAAAATTATAAACGAAAAATTTCAGGTTTTTTATATGTTCATCGCTAAACAGTTCTTGGGTTTCATTTAGACAAACTTTTCCTATCGCTGTTGTTAATGTTATTGGCTGAACATAAATAATATTTTCGTTGGATATTCCAAGCTTTATTAAGCTAACTGATGAGCCTGTGTCGACTAAAAATTTATAATATTTTTTATTAAATTTCAATTAAATTGTGGGGAGCCTTCCGAGGCTGTTAAGTGAAAATTTACCTCATCTTGTTCCATTGGTTCAGGATAGCCAAAGCGTCTTAATCGAGATTGGTTTGACCCATGAATCTTATCTTGTTTTAAATTATTTAAGTTTCTATTGGTATAAATGATTGTTGGAAATTACTATTTTGTAAACCATATTGTTGATTGCTATGTTCATTGAAAAATGGTTTATTTTTATAATAATTATTTTGACTGGACAATGGATAATTTTTTGAAAAAGTGTTGTTTTGGAACGAACTGGAAATTGACTCGTATTGGTTGCAAAATACTCTATATTTCTATTATTATTGTTACTCACATAATTAGGTAGTTTCAAATTTGCGTTAGTTCTTTGAATTATTTTTTGTTTAGAGAATTGTTTATTATTTTCATAAATATCGTTTTCTTTTAATATTTTGATTGCTGACTCAAGATTTGCGTTTATTAACGCAGTTAACTAGTTTAGCAATTCTCTTTTTAATGTTTTTAAACTTATCTGATCTAATTCATTATACAAAAATATTTTAGTTGAGCAACTTTCATTTTTTAGTTTGATGACATCCTTTACTTTACAAATCTCTAAATTAATCTCTTCGCATAGTAGCTTAACATTATTTTTAAATTTAATATTGCTTATTTCTAGGATTAGTGTTGAAACTGCCGTGTGTTCTCCGAATTCATCTATAAGTAACTGCCTCAGCGTCATCCAATCTGGTGGTTGCTCTCGCCTAACCACGTCCAATGCATCGCCTCTGAGGACTTTTATGACACAAAAACCAGAGATATGGAGATCCAAAACATCAAACTAATTCAACCATTTGTTCGTGATCGAAACTACTTAGCACTCTTTATTCAAGCGGTTCACGCGATCATGTCACAGTCTCCTGTTATATCGGAAGAGACATAAGTATTCTATCTACATACTTATTCTATCTACATACTTATGTCTCTTCCGATACTGTCTGTTTTGCTTTTATTCACCTTTGTTTGTAATGTTGCCTTTGGGCTTTTGATTTTCTTTCACCAAATATGTAGGTAGTCGCACTTACGACGTTCTGCATTCGTTTTCTCTTCAACTTTTTTTTGTTATTAAGGATTGCAGAGTAGAGTTTTTGTTGAAAAATTTATCGTATATTAATTATTTTGATTTTATTTTATTCCGTTTTTTTATTCAATTTTATTTTTATTTTTAACGTGTTGTGATGGAGTCATGTGTAGAAGTTCACGCAAGTGAGGAAAGTTCTCTGATCGCCATTCACTTGGGAGTGGCCAGAAACGATTCTTTTACATATGACTCAAGCAGCTCACGACTTCCGGTCTTTGACCAAGTATCCTCTGGGTAGCCTAAGAACATCCGTTTGAAGGCGAGCTAAAGTGAGAAGGCGAAACACCCCTGCATAGGGTTGTGCGCTGGGTTTGGGACCCGCCACGTAAAAAAAAAACCCCCAATGAAAGACAACAACAAGCCTCGGATGAGTGACCCCCCTTTTGATGACGACCATGGCAAACGAAATAAGGACTATGATTTGAGGGCATGCACCTGGAATGTCCGGTCCCTTAATTGGGAAGGTGCCGCTGCCCAGCTGGTAGATGTCCTCGTAAAGATAAAGGCTGACATCACCGCCGTCCAAGAAATGCGATGGACGGGACAAGGACAGAGACGAGTAGGTCCTTGTGACATTTACTACAGTGGCCATATAAAGGAGCGCAAGTTTGGTGTTGGATTCGTGGTGGGAGAGAGACTCCGTCGCCGAGTACTATCATTCACTCCGGAGAATGAACGTCTAGCCACAATCCGCATCAAAGCGAGGTTCTTCAACATATCGCTGATTTGCGCCCACGCTCCGACGGAAGAGAAGGACGATGTGACCAAAGATGCCTTTTATGAGTGCTTGGAGCGCACTTATGAGAGATGCCCCCGCCACGATGTCAAAATCGTGCTTGGCGACTTCAATGCCAGGGTGGGCAAAGAAGGTATCTTTGGCACTACGGTCGGTAAATTCAGCCTCCACGCGGAAACATCCCCAAATGGGCTGAGGCTGATCGACTTCGCCGGGGCCCGAAATATGGTTATCTGTAGCACTAGATTCCAGCATAAGAAGATACATCAAGCTACCTGGCTGTCTCCAGATCGAAAAACCACCAACCAGATCGATCATGTTGTGATAGACGGAAGACACGTCTCCAGTGTTTTAGATGTGCGTGCGCTCCGAGGTCTTAACATCGACTCGGACCACTATATTGTTGCAGCCAAAATACGCACCCGCCTCTGTGCAGCAAAAAACGCACGCCAACAAACACAGGGATGGTTCGACGTCGAGAAGCTGCAATCACAACAGACAGCCGAACGTTTTTCTACTCGGCTTGCACTCCTGCTCTCTGAGAGCACTCGTCAACAACTCGGTATAAGGGAACTGTGGGACGGCATTTCAAACTCCTTACGTACAGCTGCAACCGAAACCATTGGTTTTCGGAAAGTGCAGAAGAACAGCTGGTACGACGAGGAGTGCCGTGTCGCAGCGGAGAGAAAACAGGCTGCCTACCTCGCAACGTTACGATCGACCACAACACGTGCGGGATGGGATAGATACCGAGAGTTGAAGAGGGAAGCGAGACGCATTTGTAGACAGAAAAAGAAAGAGGCCGAAATGCGTGAGTACGAAGAGCTTGATAAGCTGGCCGACAGGGGTAATGCTCGAAAATTCTACGAAAAGATGCGGCGGCTTACAGAAGGTTTCAAGACCGGAGCATACTCTTGTAGAACCCGCAAAGGTGATCTAGTTACCGATGCCCAGAGCATACTTAAATTATGGAGGGAACACTTCTCCAGCCTGCTGAATGGCAGTGAACGCACAACACCAGGAGAAAGCGAACCCGATACCCCAATCGATGACGATGGAGCAGACGTTCCATTGCCCGACCATGAAGAAGTTCGAATAGCAATTGCCCGCCTGAAAAACAACAAAGCGGCAGGGGCCGATGGATTGCCGGCCGAGCTATTCAAACACGGCGGCGAAGAGCTGATAAGGTGCATGCATCAGCTTCTTTGCAAAATATGGTCGGACGAAAGTATGCCCAACGATTGGAATTTAAGTGTGCTATGCCCAATCCACAAAAAAGGAGACCCCACAATCTGCGCCAACTACCGTGGGATTAGCCTCCTCAATATCGCATATAAGGTTCTGTCGAGCGTATTGTGTGAAAGATTAAAGCCCACCGTCAACAAACTGATTGGACCTTATCAGTGTGGCTTTAGACCTGGTAAATCAACAACCGACCAGATATTCACGATGCGCCAAATCTTGGAAAAGACCCGTGAAAGGAGAATCGACACACACCACCTCTTCGTCGATTTCAAAGCTGCTTTCGACAGCACGAAAAGGAGCTGCCTTTATGCCGCGATGTCTGAATTTGGTATCCCCGCAAAACTAATACGGCTGTGTAAACTGACGTTGAGCAACACAAAAAGCTCCGTCAGAATCGGGAAGGACCTCTCCGAGCCGTTCGATACCAAACGAGGTTTCAGACAAGGCGATTCCCTATCGTGCGACTTTTTCAACCTGCTTCTGGAGAAAATAGTTCGAGCTGCAGAACTTAACAGAGAGGGTACTATCTTTTATAAGAGTGTACAACTGCTGGCGTATGCCGATGATATTGATATCATCGGCCTCAACACCCGCGCCGTTAGTTCTGCTTTCTCCAGACTGGACAAGGAAGCAAAAGAAATGGGTCTGGCAGTGAACGAGGGCAAGACGAAATATCTCCTGTCATCAAACAAACAGTCGTCGCACTCGCGACTTGGCACTCACGTCACTGTTGACAGTCATAACTTTGAAGTTGTAGATAATTTCGTCTATCTTGGAACCAGCGTAAACACCACCAACAATGTCAGCCTAGAAATCCAACGCAGGATAACTCTTGCCAACAGGTGCTACTTCGGACTAAGTAGGCAATTGAGAAGCAAAGTCCTCTCTCGACAAACAAAAACCAAACTCTATAAGTCTCTCATAATTCCCGTCCTCCTATATGGTGCAGAGGCTTGGACGATGACAACAACCGATGAGTTGACGTTGCGAGTTTTCGAGAGAAAGGTTCTGCGAAAGATTTATGGTCCTTTGCGCGTTGGCCACGGCGAATATCGCATTCGATGGAACGATGAGCTGTACGAGATATACGACGACATTGACATAGTTCAGCGAATTAAAAGACAGCGGCTACGCTGGCTAGGTCATGTTGTCCGGATGGATGAAAACACTCCAGCTCTGAAAGTATTCGACGCAGTACCCGCCGCGGGAAGCAGAGGAAGAGGAAGACCTCCACTCCGTTGGAAGGACCAAGTAGAGAAGGACCTGGCCTCGCTTGGAATATCCAATTGGCGCCACGTAGCGAAGAGAAGAAACGACTGGCGCGCTGTTGTTGACTCGGCTATAATCGCGTAAGCGGTGTCTACGCCAGTAAAGAAGAAGATATTTTTGTGCCACTGTTCCATCGTAACTTAGTTCGTTTTTCTTTGTTACGATAATTTTTTCTTTTTCTTCGCTTCGACGTCCCACTTCTATGTTCTTGTTGTTAAACTATTCGATTTGTTCTTTACGATATTTTTCTTCACTTTTCACGTTTCTCCTTTACGTTGGCTATACACTCTCTATGTTAAAAAATTTAGTTTTATTATTTTTTTGGCGATAATTTTTTTCCTTTGTTTCGGCGTTCCACTTTCATGTTTTTGTTGTTAAAATATTCGTTTTGTTCCTTACGATATTTTTCTTTACTTTTCACGATTCCCTTTTACGTTATTTATACACTCTATATGTTGAATAATTTAATTTTATTTCGTTCTTTTCTTCGTTGTTTATTTTACGATGTGTTGCGCAACTCTGTTCGAGTTTTTTCTCATTCTCCTTCACTTTACTTTAACCCATTGTCTACTCTTTACTTTAAAGCATTGTCGTTTCTTTTTCCTTATAGGGATTTGGGCCGCACTATCACATACAGTAACCAGTTCTGTCAATTAAGAAATACATTTTATTTATAATTCAAAATTAAGACAAATATTACATATATAACATATCTTCACATATAGCACCCTTTTCACTATCGTCTTAATCAATTTGTATGGCTTCCTCTATACATTTCACAATATCTTTAATTAATTCGATTTTTTCCTCGTACTCCATTTTCTAAAATATTTATATTATATTATGTATATTTGTAAACATATTTGCAAGTTACTTACCAGAAGATGAAATTAAATTTTTTAAATATATTCAAAATATTATTTTCAAAAAATGTACGTAAATGCAACTATGTACTACGAAAGAAAGAACACGAATGCCGAAAAACGTCGCAGCGAACTGTTACGAATAAGAACACAAAGTGAGTTGCTGAACACTAGAAACTCGGCGCGATTCTCCTCTCCTCGTCGCCCCCTCGCCTATGAACCAAGAGTTGCCGCAACAAAAGTTTCCGCATGTAATACGGGAATTAATGTGCGGCACCGCTTTCAATGGCGAAAATGCTGAATTGAAGCAAGGCAATGTTGCATTCGACGCTTTTGCTGACAAAAGTCTCCAATGCAACATTACGATATGTCACTTATACATATATATAGCAAATGTAGAGTTAGTCATTTCTTTCGCCTACCGATGCCTGTGATCATCACACCATTTCCTCTCTCCGTTATTGCTTTTTGATGTGCTCATATGCACATGTGCTCTAGACATGTGTCTCTACTGTCTTAAAATAATTGCATTTGGGTTTTCAGCTTCGGTGTTCTTAGCAGAAGCAACGCAGCGAACAAGCTATGCAAGCTATGTGTATGTAAGCGCATATATATGGTTAATGGTTAAAATGTGATTTTTGGTCAAATAAACCTATTTAATGATGTCCTTGGAATGTTGGATTCTGAGCAATTTTTGGTCGTCAGTCAATTTGTGCGGAATAAACCATGCACACACCTTTCGTATGCCCAAATGTTCGGTTAAAATGCGATAAATCTATATTTTGGAGATGTTCAATTCCATTTCTATGAATTTCGGCTGATTTTTGATGAATTCACGCACATTGAAACGTTTCGGTAAAAGTTTTACCAATTTAAAACCAAACTTATTGCTGGCTCGTTGTTCGAAGCTCATTTTCGCACCGATAGCACAATGGAAATGCAATAACTTCACTTCCAAAATGTCCTGTTTTCTTTAGAACGCACCTTGTATATATATATATATATACTTGATAGTACACATTAATGTTAAGTACAAAATAAATACCGGAAGGGATATTGACGAAGGCATAAGAGAACTTAATGATACAAGTATAATAACTAGCGCAGCTGCCTTAGCAACACCAAACAAAAACTATACTAATACTAACGAAATAAAAAAAGCATTTGAGCACAGGGAGTACTGCTCAGCAATATTTCTAGATGTAGCTCAGGCGTTTGATAAGGTGTGGCATGAATGTCTTTTATATAAGGTTAAAAGAATTCTACATTTAAAATTGTATAAAGTATTAGAGTCTTATTTAAATAATAGAAAATTTATGGGAAAAGTGGGAGATTTCATATCTGATGAACGACAGATAAGGGCTGGTGTACCACAAGGCAGTCTTTTCGGCCCAACTCTATACATCATATATACAACAGATCTTCCAACAGCTAATAATGTATTAACTTTTGCGGATGACAAAACTTTTGTAAAGAAAGCGCAAAGCCAAGAGTTTAAGCAGTTGTGACTACCGTGAGTCCAGCAAATATGGTTTGGTATGACTTTTATATTATATAGTAGGTGGATACATCTTGAATGAAGCAGAGACATTGTACCAACTATTTCAGAATTGAATACGAAACTGTCTATAAAAATGGCTTACGACTAATCATATTAGGGGTTTTATCTAGTACCAGCTAGGCTATGGCTCTATTCACTCAATGTATAGTTTTCCAAAAAAACCCTTGAGAAACCTGGTTTGGTAAGATCTTTTAAGCAGACATTTTCAATCGTATAACTTGAGGTACTTCTTTGTTTATAGATACATATACATATATAATAATATATATTTAGTGGATATATCTACGCTCCTGTAATGGATATATATACGCTCCTGTATCTTGCTAATCAGTTCTATCTTCAACCATATCTTTGTCTCTCTTTGTTTCTTCAGAGTACCGACTAGACTTAGGCTCATTTTAGTCAATGCCGGATAGTGTTCAACACCAACGCATACAATAATAAATTTTCCATATCCATTATTAGTTTGAAACTAGTTAGTGCCATTCCATGTCAGTAGATTTTCTTTGAGAGCGGCTTCCGTGATTTTATTAAAATATAACATAACAAATGATATAAAAAATGACAAGGAAATGAAATCTACAATTCAAGCCACAAGCGAAACAAAAAGTAAACGGAATAGGACCCAGAAATTCGCCAATTTCTGCGCGGAAACGATGTTGTAGCGGACTGAGGTAGAGAGAAATGCTCTCTAAGCGGAAGCTCTGCTGGACACAATCGGGAGGCAATGCGCGGCGGCACATCGATTAGCTTAAGCAATTAATATTTAAATATATTATGTTTACGCCACGCCCAAGGACATAACTACCAAAATTAATGATTCAGTAAATTGCAAAGAGAAAAACAAAAATGCCCTGCATGAGCAAAACAGAAAAGGCGTTTTCGTATGTGCGATGGGCATCTGTATGCTTAGAGGGGGCTACAACAGCATTGAATCGGAATGAATAAATGAAGTTATTCGCTAAGAATCTGTTTGTCGATGTGGACGTGCGGCGATACTTGTATTAATTGAGGCAAAGTAAACGTTAAAGGTCGACTTCAAGAAGCGCCAAGTCAACACGTGTTGTGAATGTGTTAAGAAGAGTGACGCGGACCGATTTTTGTCATTGAGCAGCAGAAAATCAATACACAAGAACGTGTATTTCTAGCTGAAGCATTGAAAGGCCAGACATGAAGAAAGAACAGATTATATTTCTAGACTATTCTTTATCAATATGGCAACCCAGTTCTCCAGAATTTCTTTTATTTATAATTATTGTAAATTTATAATTTTGTTTACATCTTAAACAAAGTGTTTGTAGTTACGCGAACCAATCCCTCAATTTTTGAGATATCGATCGATGCCCCATTTGACTTAGCTTCCGATATCGAACATTATATTATACAGCTGCCATTAAAACTGAATAATTGGAATTAAGTGCTTGTATGGAAAATTTTTTTATTAAAGGATTTTGGTATGGCCTACTGTCCAAGATACCTGTGAAATATTTTAAGAAATTGTTCAGATCGAACCAGTGTAATTTATATGTAGCTGCCATACAAATTGACCGACCAAAGTTCTTGTAAGAAAAACCTTTTATATTTGACAAGAAGAAATTGTTATTAGAAAAAAATTAAAAAAATCAAATTGTCATAATTCTTAGCTTCTGTTATTGTAATCCACTCAATTTCAAGATCTAAACACATTCAAATATTTAATATATCTATTCACAACAAATTTACCTAAAACTCAATGTCTGGCGTTGCCACCGAAAGGACAGTGGTCAAGAGCTATTTATTGCTCACACTCAGGCAAGCAAGTGATTGTATGTGTGTTCAGAAATTTGAGCAGCTTCCTTCCGCTATGTGCCAAGTCAAATGTCCTTCGCACTGCCACCATTTGAAACTCCTTGCGTAGGAAAATCATTTTTATGTGCATCAATTGACTCACAGAAACACCCAACCATATAATATTATATATCATACTTAGATATGTATATACCAATGTATAAACTATGTACTATATGTAAGTATTATAGAATTTTATATTACACTCAAGTTTGTTTATATGTTTGTGTTTGGTGTGTTCGTTTCTGCCGCAAATATAATGCCGTCATGCTTCGTCTTCGTAGATTTTCGTAATCTTCCGCATTCATTTCATACATATCGCAATTGCAAGCGGCGGAAAATCACAAAGATATTTGAGTTACTTACTTAATTTTTGGTTCTTTCTCATCTTTCGCTTTTTGTTTTCGCGTTTCCTTTATACATAGAAATAAATGGTTTATGCATGCGTCGGCGTCACTTACTCGTTATTTCAACGAGATTTTGTGGATTATAGATTCGTCTGCGGCTGATTTGTTCACATTGTGTTGTTGTCTCTTTTGGTACTTTTTCAATTCCGACTACTTCATCTAACTACATCAACCACTTCACGTATATTTCCTTGGCTGCAATTTATCATCCAAATGTTCGCAGGATATGTGAAGCTTGAAAGTGATAGTTTGATTGTAATAAAAAGTAAGATTGCATACAAGCTATGGAAGGTTATATACTTTTTTATTCCACTAAGAGAGTAATAAGAGTCTCAAGGGCGAAGGAAAATCACTTTCTCGGTAGCTGTAAGCTATGAATTTCGTGAAAGTATGTGTAATCAGTAGCTTAAAAGAGACTTAAGTGGAAAGACAAAGCAGAGTCATCAGCTTTACTCATTGAGGCATAATAGAAACATATAATACCTTCTGCTCAATCATCGAAATAGCTCTTCGACAATTATTCAATCTACGGCCGAAGAATTACGCATTTTAAATGTCTATATAACCCATAACAATGCTTCGGATGAAATATTTCTGGAGAACGATTACCACGCAGCAATATTTATGCACTTAATTGCAGCTGTTCAACAAATTCACAAGACATACTTATTTAGATTACGTAGGAGTTGATGGCTGATTCAAAAATCTCACTTATACTACAATATGCAGGCCTTTGTGGAGCCCTACAAATAGAACTCCTTTAATTCGAACTTACAAGTCCAAAGCGCCTTGTGGTCAACAGAAATTCGCTCAGGCGTTTAATTTTCATTCTCACCACTTCAGTGGGGTATCTTAAAGTATGAGTTCCCATGTTTTTAAGTCTCGATCTCGCAAACGCGGAACTTACTATATTACAATATGGAAGTGCTGAAGTTTCTACCTCGTCTTATTCTATTTGAAGTTGGTGTCCGGTAAGATTCTCAACCATACAGCATGAACACCGATAAGGCAATGCGCAATTAGAACCACCACAAACAAGGAGAGGCTAGCTTCATTGAGGGCAAAGAGGTTGGGCCAAAAAGCCCGAAGTTCAGATATCCAGTCGTAGAACACACTAAGAGAGGTGCGGAGATAATGTCAGCTTATCAGTTTTACAGTTGCCTGTACTACTACTCTTATCACAAAGTGACTCGATACCATTGAAAACGAGGTTAGGTATTACTTAACCAACTCTGAAAGCTGTCAATGAGCTCAACGCAGATATCGCCTCTATACTGTTAGATTGGATAGCCAGTTCTGTGAAGGAGGCTGCATTCTTGAGCTGTAAATCTGCAGCAACCTTGGTAAAAGCTTCTTCTAAAATCAACTGAATCCAAGAAAGTTGGTTTACACGCTTAACTCATACATAAATTTAGAAGTAAACACTGTGTAGAGTAAGTTTAACAATTTTAGGATGATAGTTTAAGCTTGGTTTCGTTTTGGGTTTATGTCATTTGCCACATCTTCGAATATATGGCTTCCTTTGCCATCTTTCAATGTGTTTAAGCTTTCAAATTATGGATCTTGATTCGAAATATTATGATTTATTCGCGCAGAATGGATGGCTGTCAAAACAGTTAGTAACCTTTACAGAGGTCGAAGTCTGTTATTGCTCAGTATTAAGCTTAGAAATATGTTTCCTTTCGAAACTCCCATGAAGCAATGCAAAAATATTCGAAGGCTTCAGTAAATCAAAAGCGCAAAACTTCAGTAACTTTATTTAAAATCATAAGTCATCTAAAATTAATTTCAGCAAGCGTTCGAATGTTCTTTTAAGTGATCACGTCTTGATAAAGTGCCTACCCAGCAGTTAAACATATTTTTAACCAAAGAATCCGAGTTTCTTGTACCGCTTCAATATCAAAATTGCAAACAGAAATCCGATTTTCCTCAAAAAGTTATTATTAATAGAGTTTCGGCAACAATCAAACCAATTTATGCTACCCGTTGCCATACATTTATAAATTTTATTTTTGTTTTTATCCTTTCAACATAAATGCATGCGTCGTCAATTACCACATTCATTTACTTAAATATTTCGCTTTTATCATGAGAGACTTCAATAAAGTGATATCAACAATTGACTGACGTAACGTATAGACGAAATGATTATTTAAATGATTGGTTTGCCAATGGTTGGCAGTACTGTTGCGGCTGTGTGTTGCCTCTTGGCAAAGTATGCATTCGGTAGTGAAATGCATGTGTGTGTAAGTGTTTTCATATTTTCATATTTTGTGTATTATTAATAAGGCTGACAGAGACATTAAATGCATCGCTTTGACTTTTTAGAAACGAAAACTAAAATACAATATACTTACAAAAAGAGCTTTGAGGTTAAGCAACGGAAATTTGTGGTAAAAGTTACATAATTATCTGTTGCATCACTTATTGTTAAGTATCTAAAAAGTGAGGTTTAGTCGATAGAAGGCAGTAGGCTAGAATAACTGATTTCTTTTTATATCATGAACAGGGTATACTAAATTTTCTTCGAAGTTTGTAACACCCTAAGGAAAACTAGCCATGGCAACCTGTCTGTATATACGCAAACCTGTTTCTCAGTGTTTTAGATATTGTTTTGAAATTATAAAAATGTTCTTTTTTCCTCAAAACGCCTCCAATTTTTTAGAAAAGCCGGTATCATAACTATAGCATTTATCTGCAATACAAACTGAACGATCAGAATTCAATTCTTGCAAGAAAAACTTTTCATTTGACCACATATCTTCACGAAAATTATCATGGGTTACTTTCTAAGGCAGTGGCGCAATCTCCGAAGAAATCGTTAAGATTGAATCACTTAAGTAAATAGCTCGCATACAAATTGAGCTCTCAAAATAAAGTTCTTGTTGTGAATCTTTTTTATTTGTGAAGTGTGTCTTACTATTAGTCATACTTGAAGACCTTTTATAGTTTTGCCCTTTCGACGAACACTTTTCGATTCAAATTGCAACAACAGATAACCAAAATACTGTTAGAAATAATTTAACCTGCCAAGACGTTGACCAGATATACATTTTGACTTATTTCAGTTATGCAGACCCGACTGTAGAAGAAATATATCATGAAGGTATGGTCCGCTTGTCTATCAGGGACACACACATATGCAGAATATATGGCCAAACATTCTCTGTAGCAGGGCCAAAATGCTATAGGCAGTTCCGTAAAAGATAAAAATGTGCAGTGAAAGATCTACATAGAAGAATTTGATAGTCACTTTACAGAGCTTAGTAGTTTCAATTGATACAAGAATATTCCGGGGACTTCATGCCGCATATATCATGAAAATTACAGAACATGTTTTACTCTTAACAGTGTATCTTTCTGCCTAAAACAGATAAATTTGAACTACCCACCATATATTAATACCATGAGTTTCGATAATTCGGCTGATTAGTTTTTTGTAAGCGACATATAATAGTACAGTATGTGGTATTTTATAAAATAGATTGAATCTGGTCGATACTACCCCAACTTCCATATTCTACATATAATGGTTTTCGTTTTTCTAACAAACTTTATGTGTCTGAGAGTATAGAAGTTATATATAGTATATGTAAATAAAATATTGTTTGTATTTAGATCTTCTGGTTGAAGTTTTTCTAACAAACTTTATGTGTCTGAGAGTATAGGAGTTATATATAGTATATGTATGTAAATAAAATATTGTTTGTATTTAGATCTTCTGGTTGAAGTTTTACTTAAACCATAAAATATTTCCTTGGCGTTCATTCCTGCAAGTTGCAAGATTATAAGATGTTCGTTTGCTCCCGATCTTAGCCCTTCCTTACTTGTTATTTTATATTCTCATTACTTATAAACTATCTTAAATAACTAAATATATGTGTATGTGTATATATTTGTATGTATTGCAGCACATTGTTTACGCTGCATGAAAGGGGGTTGTTTTACAATTCAATACATGTGCGTGCTTAAAATTGCCTTAAAATGGATATTAATGTTTAGTGGATTGTATGAGTTTTTACATATTTATGTGTTTGATTTTGTACAGTTTCAGCATTATCTACTATTGAAATATGAACGTGTTTAATGATATTTGGACACGAATGATGATGAACATTCCCCATTAAATTCTAACCTGTAAATGGATCCCCTTTTAGCAGCTATTAAGGGATCTTCGCGATAAGGTAGACTTATTTTAGGGTTTTATTGTAATTTTTCAGCGATGTACCCCAAGAAAGGTAAAATCCATAAGAATTTGTATTAGTACCCTCCATGACATCCGAATCATGGCCTCTAGATGAAAAATATATTAAGGTCTCTAGTAGTAGTACTAGTCTTGTATTGATATAAATTCTTAATCTATTAGAAATATTTCCAGAATTATCTAGCATTTACTATCTTTCGGTATGCCGCCGGCTTTTTGAGCTTGAGCTGGAAGGTTGTATACTTAAAAGCTTTTTATCAAATCCTTAATTTTGGATGATGAGTAGAACCTACATATGCTATATACGAGTATTAGAGCTATTTTCACCTTTGGGTGTGTCGTTGAAATGAATTTTTGCGGTAAAACTATATTGAAAATGGACGAGGAGCAGATAAAAGACTATTTATTTTAACTAACAGAACAGAACAGGTAACACAAATTACGAATTTTTGCCTAAGTGAGATTAATCGAATTTTATTGCATACATCCGCATAAGGCATTAATTTTTTTTTTTTTTAAATTTGTTTTATACATTACTACTAGTTCAAATAAAAGAAAGAACTAACAAGCATCTTGAATATGAATTAAACGCATAATTACAAAACTACTATGAGAGTATTGGCTAATTTGAAAGATTGCAAGGTTTCAAGTGTTTGTGTCGTCTTGGTGGTCCATCTCTAGAAGTTAACATGGCTACTTCTTTATTACAATGCTGTAACAATCTTGCGCTGTGTGCTGTTGCAATTTTTAATATTAACCGAGTTTACGCCTGGATCACGCTCTATATCACCACATCTATAATACCAAGACGCTTTGACAATTAGTCTCAGTACTTTGTTTTGAAATTGTTGAATGACTTTCTTATTGTTTGCGTTAGTACATCCCCAGAGTTGTGCACCATAGCTCCATATCGGTAGGAATATTTGCTTAGATAAGTAACTTATTTTCGATGGATAACACTGATTTGTTACCGATTAACCAATTATAATTTTTGAGTCGCATGTCCAGCTCCTTACGTTTTTTTTTTACGTGAACCTTCCACCGTAGCTTAGAGTCAAACGTCATTCCTAAGTATTTAGCGGAATTAAAGTACGGTATTCGTGCACCGTCTATGAAAATTGGTAAGTGCTGTATCTTGTTGTATGTGAAAACCATGTGTACAGACTTTGCTTCATTAAGTTTTACCTGCCATTTCTTTGCCCATTGTAGGATTTTAGCTTTTTGGAGATTAGTAGTGGATTCGTGTTCACTACTACCAACAGCAAGCAACGCGGTATCATCTGCAAATGTTGCAGTTGTGTAATTGCTGTCTACTGGCAGGTCATGAATAGAATATAAAGAAGAGGCCCAACAATCTACCTAGTGGAACTCCTGCTTTTATTTCCTTAAGAATAGAATATTTGTCTCCTTTTTTAACTCGAAATTAGCGATCTGATAAATATGATTTTATGATGTCATAATGCTGTTTCGGTAAAATCAGTTTCAATTTCGAAAGCAATCCTTTGTGACAAACTTTATCGAACGCTTTTGCAACATCCAAAACTACGGCAGAATAGAATTTTTTTCGTCAAAGGATTTTTCAGTAATGTGTGTTATCCTGTGGATTGGATCAATCGTAGAATGGTTGGTTCGAAACCCAAAGTGATGCGCTCTAATTATGGTTTTTCGTTCAATGATTTTATTGAGACGTTTTATGAGAATTTTCTCAAAAAGCATCGATATTATCGGTAAAAGTGATATTGGCCTGTAAGAAGATACATCATATCCTGGTTTTCCTGGCTTTGAAGTCATGATAACTTCAGCAATTTTCCAATAAGTTGGCACGTTTTTGATATAAAAAGCTGCGTTAATAATGTTGGTAATATTTACTATTCTTATTGGAGAAAGTGTTTAAGGACCTCGGCTGTAATCAGGTCATAGCCGGGCGATTTTTTGTTTTTCAAATTTTTGATTTACTCTCTTAACTCACTGCTTGTGCAACTTGAGATTTATTCGCTTTCTTGACTGGAAGCAGTAAGATAATCTACGTGTGTTTCATATGGGGAGAATATTTTTGCTAAATAATCCGAAAATACTTCTGCTTTTTTTTTAATCGTCTCTGGCCCAGCTATCAGCACTTATTTTAACTGGATATACTTGAGTTTCTGGTGTTTGTAGTCTTTTACAACTTTTCCATAGAGAGTAGTCGGAATTTCTTTCATTGTTTAGGGACCGAAGATATTTTGCGAAACTTTCATTTTTAAACCTTTTAATTTTCCGATTAAGATCCTTAGAAACTTTACTTAAAATGGATTTATCAGCTTTGAAACGAGTTTAACTTACGTCGTAGCTTTCTCTTTAATTTAATAATTTCTCTTATATCATTAGGATATTGAAAGTCAACAGCAATTTTCCTTTATTCTGGTGTACTTTTCCAAGCTACGAGCTGCATACTTGTGTAAAATTTCAGATTCCAACTGGTCTGTATTTACTTTCATAACATTCCATGATCATTCTTATGTATTCCCAATCCGTACGTTTATTATACAAGGTCGCGGTTTTGTCTTAAAGATGACGGTTTCGCTATAGGTTAAATAGATCGGAGAATGATCCGAGTTAAGGTCATAACCTTGATTGATCGACAAGTAGTTCCGGGATATTTTGCCCACAATGAAAAAATCTATCAGGTCTGGAACCTCTTGATTATCAGATGGCCAATATGATGGTAAGCTCGTCGAAAATGCGTAACTTCCGGTTGGCTGCAGTGCTTTATAGAGTTCTCTCCCCATTGTAGACGTAAGCCTTCAACCCCAGTGCGTGTTCTTTGTGTTGAAATCTCCACCCATTATGAATCTATACCAGTTGTCTGTTTACTAAGTGTTGGTACTCTTCAAATTGGATTTGATGATTTGGAGGACTGTACACAGAGGTAAGTGGGGGCGGACTTTTAACTCCTTAAATAGTCACTTTCGTAGCTTGAAACTTATCAGTTGAAAGTTTTTCTTCCTGAAAATGTTTAATCGTATTTTTAATTAATATTGCGCTTCCACTATGCAGTTGCTAGGATGAATTGTATGGTAAGTTTCATAGTTTTTAATTTTAAAATAGGTTTGTGACGTAAATGTGTATCCGATATCATACATACTATACGTAAACATTTTCCGAGTTCAATATAATTTCGATGTCATTCTTATGTTTGATTAACCCATTTGAGTTCCATAAAAGAATTTTATAGATTTAGAAATCTTTGGTATTAAAAATATATTTTTCCAGCTTGCATAAGCGAATTATTATTTGCTTTTAAAACATGAGCAAAAGTAGATTTTTTTGGTGTTTCATCTGTAATTTTAGGATCTTCTTGTTGATTATGTCCATTGATTTTCTTTCAACCTTTTGGGCTAGACCATCACTGTTTTTGTGGCCGATTGTGTTAGCTCGTATTTTTTGTAATTCTTTGGCAACAACGCACCCTCGATAGTTGGCTGGATGTGCTTCGCCACAGTTACAACATTTAGGCTGCTGCTTCTCTGGTTTCGAACATTCAGATGTCTTATGTTTACCGGCGCACTTAACGCATCTCGGTTGTTTACCGCAATAGTGTGTGTCCAAATGACTGGCAATGTTTGCATTGTGGTATAACCTTAGGCAATTTTACCGGCTCAAAAGAAACAATTGATTTTAAAATAGTTTTGGTTTTGTAAATCTTTTTTATGTTCTCCATGGGATCGAATGTTACCAAAAACATGTTGAGGGGAGTTTTAGTCTTCCATTGAGGACAATTGACAACACTCAGTGCATTTAATTCTTGCTCTTTTAAGTCATCAATTGTATCATAAGAATTGTGCAAATTTTTTACAATAACTCTAATTGGCCGCGTTTGCTTGTTCTCAAAGCTATACCAAGATATATTTCTACTCGAAAGTGCTTTTAATATGCATCTGTAGTCCTCTATGTAGAAAGTATTTACTTTGTATATTCCATTATTTAAGAGTTTAATGGTAAAATTGGTTTTTGCCTCTGATTTTGCAATAGTATATAGGTGCTAATAATTACTGCCTTTGGCATCTCCAGACACCATAATTGGTGGATGCCGCGAACTATTTTTTGGGGTAATCGGTTTTGATTTGGCTTTAACTTCTTTTTCCGGAAGATCAGGAGAATACTCCACTTTCCGTGTTTTAGCTGGCCTTTTTTTAAGAATCCGTTCTTCTTCATCCGTTGAGAATTCAACCTTATTTTCCAAATTCGGAATTTTCTTTACATCTTTTGACTTGAGCTTTATTTTTTGGTTTTTAATGAATTTATGTACTTCCAGTGAGAGTTTTTACAAATTTGTTCCAAGCCATTAATGAAGAAAACAGAGCCGTTTTGCGGTCACTATTTTATCTGCATATTTTAAAAACAGAAAATCACGCTCCCAAGCACTATGTTCTTCTAGATATTATTAGTTACTAGCTGACCCGGCGAACTTTGTACCGCCTAACAGTCAATGAATGTTGTGCTACAGATAAGCAGAACTTTATGATTTTTTGAAAGCAATACAATGAATACATATAATATTTATAAAGCTACGTATAAAGTGAAATATTAAATCAAACTCATTTATAATAAAAAATATATATTTAATTATTATTTGATAGCTATCTAAAACATTTGGATAAACAATATTTTTTGTTTTTCCATTTTGAGCATGAACAAACAAACGGCTGGGGGTACCGACTCTGGAACAGGCAACATAAAGTTGGCCATGTGAAAGACACGACTCCTCCAAATTCACACCACAAACGTTAAGTGTTTGTCCTTGAGCTTTGTTGATGGACATCGCAAATGATAAACGCACAGGATATCGTAATCGTTTGAATTCAAAGGGCATATCAGTTGGAATCATAGGGATTCGCGATATTAAACAAACTTCTCTTTTTGATTTACCAGTTAAGATCGTAGCTTCAATCAAATTTGTCTATAAATTTTTCACTGCCAATCTGATGCCATTACACAGTTTTGGTGGATTAATATTTCGCAATAATTTAATCAAAGAACCCACTTTCAGATTCAAGCAATGCGTGGCATACCAGCCGGTTCTAATGAATTTAAAAATTCAGTTGGACAATTCATTGTCTCATCTTGATTCATAGCACTGTCAATTGATTTATATGTCGTGACTACGCCTGAGAGTATTGCTTAAATTTGAAAATTAATGGCATTGATATGAATATTCTTCGGTGCTAAAATGGCGCGTTCTCTCAATATTTGGAAAAACACATTCAATCAATGCATCTATCGATTTCGTAATTGTACAAAAATTGTATTTTGCCATCACCAATTTGTAACAATTGTTTTGAAAACTCATGGGCAGCTGGATCATTTTGTAGATGAATACGCATATTAACTGATGTCTTCAAACAGGCATTTATTTCATCAGCAGGAGTTGACCGAGGAATGACAGGCAATGTCTGTTGAAAATCCCCTGACAGTAATATCAAAGCACCACCAAAAAGCTGTTGGTTACCACGTAAATCTTGCATTGTTCGATTAAATGCTTCTAGTAATTTTTTATTCGCCATTGTACACTCATCCCATAAAATAATTGACGTTAATCGCAGAACTTTTGCCATAGCAAAATTTCTTGAAATATTGCAAGTTTGAGTTTCAATCACCTGTACATTCAATGGCAATTTTAATGCAGAGTGTGCTGTCCGACCACCTTCTAATAATGTAGCAGCAATTCCCGAAGATGCAAGTGTCAATGCAATTTTCTGTTCCGATCAAATAGTGGCTAAAATCAGTGATATAACGAACGTTTTGCCTCTACCACCAGGTGCATCCAAGAAATATAACCCACCTGGATATTAGACATGTTTTTGCTGAATATTCATTTTGGTTATATTCGATTGTACAAATAAACGTAAATCATTAGAATTGAATTCCTGCTCACGTTGCAATTCACGATCAAACAGATCATACATGTCACGATTTAGTGTGGTCATACACAATTGTACTAATGTTTTATTTGCAATCCGTAGACACATATCTTCAATTATTATCAAAGTTTCGTTGTACATTTCCAAAGTTATCAACAAATCAGGATTTCTTGCATGATGACGCATACGAATTAAAATATCTTCTGCAATATTATGTTTATATTTGTTCCATAATTCAAGTGGATTTGATGGCATACATGTTGATAATATAACGGCAAACAGCATTCGTATTTGTTGAGGATGAGCCGAAATAGATGCATCGTGAAGTGTTGAATCCCAATGAGCATCATCCTCCAACAAATGCAAAAGTTGGCATGCTTCACGGTATGTTTCACACAAATGACCGTTGACTGTTTTCAATTCTTGAAATGATTTTGGGCCATTCACGTTAACTAATAACAATCCAAATAAAATCACTCAGCATTGTTTGGATGTACTGTATATATTCTGCCAATTGCATCTGTTTGGAAAATGCCACGATGCCCATGAACTGCTGTTCCTTGTTTAAGTCTTTGAAATTTTTTCGAAGACACATTCCATGTGTAATACTGAGGCACTTCAGAATATAACAATGTTATCGCAAATGTATCAGTTTCGCCTTATTTGAAAAAAGCTGTTAACGTAGTTGCTGGTGGTTGCGCTGCTCTTTACAGCCAAGTGAACAACCGCAGGATGTCTTTCGTGCATTGGAAACGACATAATCCTCCAGACAGCTTCATTGCTACTAATATAGCGACCCATTTGATACTGAGTAATTTCATCACTTCTATTCTCACCAGCAACACCGAAAATATCACCATATCGCTCCCTTTATTTACATACTTGCAAATATATTTAATGGATTTGACAGAACTACAATATTCCACATTTATATGAACGTTGAATATTTTCGATAATAATGGACAATACGGAAACACCCAACGATTATCAACTTCAACTTCCTGGTTATGCATTCTAATGGTTGCCGTTTTGCCATTATCATTAGGTGATCTACGTCGATACAACGGATATCCGTCAATGCCCGTTATTGTGTCTGAAGTAAATTGCTTTAGGTATCGTTTCGAACACTTTTCATCAATCATACATGGTGAATTCATATTTAGTTCACCGCACGGTCCATGTATCATGTTTTTAACGACAACTTGAAATACCTCAGGATCAGCAGTGTGATTAGGAATTTCAGCTGATATAAGCTTATCGATTTGATCCGGAGTTACTTTATGTACCAGCCAAATTAGTATATGTGCGTGCGGAAATCCTCTTTTCTGCCATTCAATGGAGTACATACGGCAACGCCAAATACATATAATTTCGCAATTAAATCCATAATTGCTTTACATTTTTACCGAAAAACACGCGCAGTAATGTCATGACGATCGTTTGTCGACTGTCCTGCAAATAAATTGTTTTTGATGTCATCCCACTGCGAATTACATGTAAATGTAATAAACAGATCCGGTCGACCGTATTTTCTTACATAACACATTGCGTCTTGTGCATATTCGTTCATATTCCGTGGGCTACCAATATACAAAGATGGCAATATAGTTAAACGTCCGATGTCATTAATATTAGCATCATTCGCCATCGCATCTTGCAAATGAATATATTGTTCAGATCTTAATTTTGCTTGGTTGAAACGAATAAAATAAAGACGTTCTGTTTCTATTTTGACGTACATATCAACGATGTACTGATGATATAGTTTACGACATCTCAAGATATAATTTTGTTCTTGTGGATGAACCATCAATCGATAAGAATAAAAATTGATGGCACTAACTTTTTTCTGTACATGTAGACCTTAAAATAAGTGAAAAATGTGACTTAAGAAATTTCTACAAATGATGAAATGTCAAAACACTGAAAATATTATTTACCTGTTCGTGGATCAATCATTGGTATATTTATATTATAGCCATCGTCCCCTTTCCAATGCAATATTGGGTATTGTAATGCGTCGTAACTACGATGAAGTTCCGAAACACGTTGCAATTGGTCATTTCTACGATATAGTATAATATCACGCGATTGAAACTGATCACCACGAATTACAATTGCAACCTCATCAATTGTCGGTGCATTGAATCGCCTTTCATGCTCTCCAAAAGGTGTTCTATTAGTCTTTATTACGATTTTGTGATGATCAGAGGGCATACGATGGAGAGCAATTTTGAACAATTGAACTAATGCGTTATGCTGACGGAAAAACCTTTGTAGCTCACAAATAATTTCTCGTCTTGTATTCAAATCAATTGCACAACGTTAATCCAATTCACGATTTTAATCACCAATAAAATAAATTTGCAAAAATTGATAATCAGCGTCGGGGTATGGCAATAACGAACCAGCTTGATGATAAATTTGGCCCTGAAGCAACATGTATGCAATTTTAAGTATATGTTGCATAATAATTTTTAAAACTATAGAATACTTTTATGATTCAGATTGATTGGGGCAATCCTGTTTAGGTATTTACCTTAAACGTCGGCATAAAATTATGTCTAATAATGTTAGTAGCACCAAAAGAAGTCATTTGAAATGCCGAATTGTCTTGCTAAATATGACCCAAAAAGTGCTTCGAATTTTCAGAAGTCCCAAAAATTAATGAAGACAATGGTTCGGGTGGAGTTTCTAATGGTGGCAATCTCACCTTGCCATTAGCACAACACATGCCGGGCGTTTCACCTGGAAATTTAGCCGCATCTCAATGTAGACATATTGCGTCCATTATTCCAATATATCCGTACATACTGTAATTAATCTGACTGTATTTAAAAGCAACACGCATAATTTCAGGTACAACAGATCTATTTTGTGCATTACGTTCACGCTGCGATGCATTATCTTGTGCTCGTTCTCTGGAGTCTGTGATCGCCTTTGTAATGCCGTAGCA
The DNA here is from genome assembly GCA_027475135.1 of Bactrocera correcta. Taxonomy (NCBI): domain Eukaryota; kingdom Metazoa; phylum Arthropoda; class Insecta; order Diptera; family Tephritidae; genus Bactrocera; species Bactrocera correcta. The sequence continues at coordinate 80,052,054 of CM050323.1, read as the reverse complement.
TTTGCATGACGCGTTCGCCGGCCTATGTTTCCTCGTGTGGGTCATGGCATTTTTCTTTCAATTAAAAAAGAATAAATTAAATTAAAAAAATGCCTACATTAATTGTGGTACACCATATGTTTTTTCAAATAAGGAAACACACACATTCGTATAATTCACTTCAACAGTTCAAAACTTACCGTTTTTTGCTCGTAAATTCGCTTTGCGCTATATTTTTTTTCACAAATTCACACAAACTTCGATAATTATTAAAAAAAAATATATATATAATAACTAATAATTTTGCACCGCGGTTATTTCGGACACTACTGAATGTATGGGGCCAAAGAAAACGCTCCAACGATGTTTACACTCTAATGTCATATATTCTCCTAATTTGAATTTTCTTTATGCTAAGAGTCAAAGCTCTATATACCAACAAAAAACAAAATATTCATGTATTTCTCTATGCAAAATAAACGCACCGTAATATAGTTCGATGTTTTTTCAAAGCCTACTTTGTTTGTCGATCTGCCTGCTACATACATACCTACATATTGATATAAATATAAGGCAAATATGTTTGTAGGTGGGAATAATGAGTATGCTAGTTAAGACGAAAGTTCATAAATTTTGAGAGCGAAAGAGCGTAGCTAAGTAGGTAACAAATCGTTTAGTAAATGATTAAACTATTATTGATGTATGTATATTAATATGAAAACGTATAATCCGCTGGCTATATGGGATTAATCTGGCCAAACAAATGGGTTCTTGGTGTGTTTTTAAAAATAATTTCACCATACATTGAGCGCATTTCAGCTTTCCAAGTAGGTACGAGTTAAATAAAAAAATTTAACATATATATATATTAGGGTGTGCCATTTAGAGGCAACTTTTTTTTTTCAACTGAAAAACAGGCTCAAAACTTTCGAAATGTGTAAAAACAAAGTCACTCAAAAGATGAGCACTTAATATTAATATTAAGAGGTGCCTCTTTCAAATTTTCTGTTTTCCATATAAATTACATGGAAAAAAAATCATTTTTTTTTGTGGTGGTTATTGTGCGGAGGTTTTAATGTGCACGCGACGGCGGCCAGTAGGGATGGTAAACTCGATTCCGATTCTACTCGAGAATCGAGTTTTCTCGTTAAATAATCGATTTTTAAAAATCGATCTTCAGTAGTCGAAGTCGATTAAGAATCGGTTCTTGACATTCGAAAAATCGATTATTTTACGAGAAAACTCGATTCTCGAGTAGAATCGGAATCGAGTTTACCATCCCTACAGGCCGCCGTCGCGTGCACATTAAAACCTCTGCACAATAACCACCACAAAAAAAAATGTTTTTTTTTCCATGTAATTTATATGGAAAACAGAAAATTTGAAAGAGGCACCTCTTAATATTAATATTAAGAGCTCATCTTTTGAGTGACTTTGTTTTTACACATTTCGAAAGTTTTGAGCCTGTTTTTCATTTGAAAAAAAAGGTTTCCTCAAAATGGCACACCCTAATATATATATTATATATATATATATATATATATGTTTATAAATATTTTTTTACAAATACTTACATTCCCTAAGTTAAGTTCTGAAAAAAAAATTGCCAAAAATATATCCAAAGCAGAAATAAATGGCTTTAAATTGATTATGTTTCATTTAAAAATGGTTAAGTTATTATAATTTGTGAACACGTGGTAACTCGCTTGAAAAATAATGAAGTTTTATTGGCTAGCAGAAATATTGACTGTGAAATTTTTAAGTTGTTAGAAAGAAGTTAAGTCATTAAAATGGGTTGCCACCTATTTATAACTTCTTATACCAACTGTTTTTTTTAATACTGCTTCCTATATTAGACGCAATAATTTTATTACATTAAATTTAGTAAATAATATCTATGTGAGTATTTAAAAGGAGTTTAGACCTACATATAGCACCTTTTCACACCTATGTATACTGTTTTACAAAATTTATTCATAATATAGCTTTAAATGTCATATTAAAAAATCCGGTATATTAAATTGAAAAAAATTATATTTGCCAATATTGAATGAAACATTCGTTAATGTAAGTAAATTAATAAAACGTCAGTTGACAATTTTGTTGAATAGAATAAACGGTGGTCTTGTTTGTACAGCAGATACCAGATAATGTAAATTTTTATAATAACAAGTCCGTTCTTTTCGAATGTAACTTATTAATTGATTCCAATATCCAATCCTTAAAGTATGTGAGCTTTAAACTAATGAGTGCAAATGTTTATTGGTGTTGTTAATATTATTAAAGGAAAGAGAGAATTTAGTTTAAGAAAGATCAATTAGCAAGGATAAGTAATACAGGTAAAGAAAGAATGAAGAGAGGAGTGTATGTTGTTGGTAGTGGGAGTACTCGTATTGGTATATGACTCCTCCCCCCTTAAGACATTTGCGACTTCGCAAATTAAAATTATTCTTTTACTTAATAAATAAAATAAATATTTCTTAATATTATTAAATTAGTAATTACTTATTCTTGAAACTTATATCGTCTTTTTAATTGTGTCATATAATATTTTGTTTTTACGATTGTTTGAAATGTCGGTTATATAATTCCATTTCTATTATATTCAACCAGTTTTTTGTATTTAGGTTTATTTTTAGGAATTTGCCTATTAAGCACAATATTATTTACCAATTCCTTTGGTTCATGATCTCTATTTTTATTCAATTTCTCAATCCTTTCAACTTTTTGTTGTTCGTACAATTTACTTAGCTCTTCAATGGACTTTTTATCAAAATTTTTTATTATAAAATCAATGGGTCTCATTTTTGTTGTTGTATGAATTGTATTATTATAGCAGTTGAAAATTTTAAAAAGTTTATCTTCTAAAGTTAAATCTCTATTTTCTTTGCCAGCCTCCATTAATCTTAGATGTTCATTTAAAGTTCCATGCAATCGTTCTACGTCTGAGTTTCCAGTTTTTAAATACGCTGTAGTAGTATGCATTTGAATATCTTGTTCCTTTAAAACGAAACGTACTGCACTGTGTAGAAGGCACCTTTCGTTGTCAAACACAATTTTATTCATTTTACCTAAATATTGAATTCGCTCTTTTATAGCTGCTAAAATTGCTAACCAATTTCTACCATTAAGCTTACGAAAAGTGGCATACTTAGAAAATTTGTCCATAGTTGTAAGGTACATTATATTTCTGCTTGGAAACCAAATATCTATATGTACATACTATGTCATTATAATGAGTGGGCGTTTCTGTAATTTGATATGGCATTTTAACTGGTTTTCTATCAAATTTAGATATTTGGCAAATTGAGCAATTATTTATTACGTGAGTAACTAATTTATGTAATTTAGGTTAAAAGTATTTATTTTTCAATTCAAGGAAAACTTCTTGTATACCCCTATGAGTATTACGAAGATGCTCATTTTCTATGATTGTTAATATTTCATTTCGGTAATTTCATTTAATTTAATATTTGATTTATATAGTTTAAGAATGCTATTTTCAAAGAAATTTACATACAAATATTGGATTGCATCTAATGACGTAGAACTACGGTATGCTTCTTTTTTACTTTCAATTTTACTATTTCCAAAATTATTGTATATATCTCTATCTAAGAAATTTTCATTATTTGAAAAAAAGGATCTGCTTAAAGTATCAGCAACAGTATTATCCTTTCCTTTAATATACCTAATTTCAAAATCATATTCTATTAGTAGAATTTTCCAACTTTGTAGCTTCATATTCTTCTTCTTTACTGGCGTAGACCCGCTTACGCGATTATCGCCGAGTCAACAACAGCGCGACAGTCGTTTCTTCTCTTCGCTACGTGGCGCCAATTGGATATTCCAAACGAGGCCAGGTCCTTCTCCACTTGGTCCTTCCATCGGAGTGGAGGTCTTCCTCTTCCTCTGCTTCCCGCGGCGGGTACTGCGTCGAATACTTTCAGAGCTGGAGTGTTTTCATCCATCCGGACAATATGACCTAGCCAGCGTAGCCGCTGTCTTTTAATTCGCCGAACTATGTCAATGTCGTCGTATATCTCGTACAGCTCATCGTTTCATCGAATGCAATATTCGCTTTGGCCAACGCGCAGAGGACCATAAATCTTTCGCAGAACCTTTCTCTCGAAAACTTGCAACGTAGACTCATCCGTTGTTGACATCGTCCAAGCCTCTGCACCATATAGCAGGACGGGAATTATGAGTGATTTATAGAGTTTGGTTTTTGTTTGTAGAGAGAGGACTTTGCTTCTCAATTGCCTACTTAGTCCGAAGTAGCACCTGTTGGCAAGAGTTATCCTGCGTTGGATTTCTAGGCTGACATGGTTGGTATTAGTTTTGCGGGGATACCAAATTCAGACATCGCGGCATGAAGGCAGCTCCTTTTCGTGCTGTCGAAAGCAGCTTTGAAATCGACGAAGAGTTAGTGTGTGTCGGTTCTCCTTTCACGGGTCTTTTCCAAGATTTGGCGCATCGTGAATATCTGGTCGGTTGTTGATTTACCAGGTCTAAAGCCACACTGATAAGGTCCAATCAGCTTGTTGACGGTGGGCTTTAATCTTTCACACAATACGCTCGACAGAACCTTATATGCGATGTTGAGGAGGCTAATCCCACGGTAGTTGGCGCAGATTGTCTCCTTTTTTATGGATTGGGCATAGCACACTTAAATTCCAATCGTTGGGCATACTTTCTTCCGACCATATTTTGCAAAGAAGCTGATGCATGTACCTTATCAGCTCTTCGCCGCCGTGTTTGAATAGCTCGGCCGGCAATCCATCGGCCCCTGCCGCTTTGTTGTTTTTCAGGGGAGCAATTGCTATTCGAACTTCTTCATGGTCGGGCAATGGAACGTCTGCTCCATCTTCATCGATTGGGGTATCGGGTTCGCTTTCTCCTGGTGTTGTGCGTTCACTGCCATTCAGCAGGCTGGAGAAGTGTTCCCTCCTTAATTTAAGTATGCTCTGGGCATCGGTGGCTAGATCACCTTGGGGGGTTCTAAAAGAGTATTCTCCGGTCTTGAAACCTTCTGCAAGCCTCCGCATCTTTTCGTAGAATTTTCGAGCATTACCCCTGTCGGCCAGCTTATCAAGCTCTTCGTACTCAAGCCTTTCGGCCTCTTTCTTTTTCTGTCTAAAAATGCGTCTCGCTTCCCTCTTCAACTCGCGATATCTATCCCATCCCGCACGTGTTGTGGTCGATCGTAACGTTGCGAGGTAGGCAGCCTGTTTTCTCTGCGCTTTTCGAAAACCAATAGTTTCGGTTGCAGCTGTACGTAAGGAGTTTGAAATGCCGTCCCACAGTTCCCTTATACCGAGTTGTTGACGTGTGCTCCCAGAGAGCAGGAGTGCAAGTCGAGTAGAAAAACGTTCGGCTGTCTGTTGTGATTGCAGTTTCTCGACATCGAACCTTCCTTGTGTTTGTTGGCGTGCGTTTTTTGCTGCACAGAGGCGGGTGCGAATTTTGGCTGGAAAAATATAGTGGTCCGAGTCGATGTTAGGACCTCGGAGCGCACGCGCATTTAAAACACTGGAGACGTGTCCTCCGTCTATCACAACATGATTGATCTGGTTGGTGCTTTTTCGATCCAGAGACAGCCAGGTAGCTTGATGTATCTTCTTATGCTAGAATATAGTACTACAGATAACCATATTTCGGGCCCCGGCGAAGTCGATCAGCCTCAACCCATTTGGAGATGTTTCGTCGTGGAGGCTGAATTTACCGACCGCAGTGCCAAAGATACTTTCTTTGCCCACCCTGGCATTAAAGTCGCCAAGCACGATTTTGACATCGTGGCGGGGGCATCTCTCATAAGTGCGCTCCAAGCACTCATAAAAGACATCTTTGATCACATCGTCTTTCTCTTCCGTTGGGGCGTGGGCGCAAATCAGCGATATGTTGAAGAACCTCGCTTTGATGCGGATTGTGGCTAGACGTTCATTCTCCGGATTGAATGATAGTACTCGGCGACGGAGTCTCTCTCCCACCACGAATCCAAAACCAAACTTGCGCTCCTTTATATTGCCACTGTTGTAAATGTCACAAGGACCTACTCGTCTCTGTCCTCGTCCCGTCCAAGGCATTTCTTGGACGGCGGTGATGTCAGCCTTTATCTTTACGAGGACATCTACCAGCTGGACAGCGGCACCTTCGCAATTAAGGGACCGGACATTCCAGGTGCATGCCCTCAAATCATAGTCCTTATTTCGTTTGCCATGGTCGTCATCAAAAAGGGGGTCTCTCATCCGGAGCTGTTTTTTTCTTTTCATTGGGGGTGTTTTTTTACGTGGCGGGTCCCAAACCCAGCGCACAACCCTAAGTAGGGAATATTTCGCCTTCTCACTTTAGCTCGCCTTCAAACGGATATTCTTAGGCTACCCAGAGGATACTTGGTCAAAGACCGGAAGTCGTGAGCTGCTTGAGTCATATGTAAAAGAATCGTTTCTGGCCACTCCCAAGTGAATGGCGATCAGAGAACTTTCCTCACTTGCGTGAACTTCTACACATGACTTCATATTAGGTTCTTTAATATTATGCAACCAAGTTAGAGGCTTATGGTCAGTTTGTATTATGAACTTTCGACCATATAAATAAGTTCGGAAATGTTCCACAGACCATTTTTCTTTAAAAGTCTCACCATAGGGTAAGCTACTTTTGCGTGGTCCCGTTTAAATTTACGATAATATCCTGTCGTGCCTATTAATTGTTTTATTTCTTTAATACTAGTTGGCGGTTTCATATTTTCGATGGATTTTATCTTTGAGGGATCCGGCCTTATCCCTTCTCTGGACACGACATGTCCCAAAAATTTTGTTGATAATTCAGCGAATTGGCATTTGTTAAACTGAATTTTTAAATTAAAAGCTTGTATGGTATTGAAAACCTTTTTAATGGAAAGAATATGTTCTTCAAAGCTTGTAGAGAATATTAAACTGTCATCTAAATATACGACACAAATCTTGTTTATATGTTCTTTTAAAACATAGTTAATGAGCCTCTGAAATGTTGCAGGTGTTGTTTTGAGACCAAACGGCATTCTTGTGAATTCATAATGACCATCTGCCGTTGAAAAAGCTGTTTTGGCTCTATCATTAGGGTGTAACTCAATCTGGTGAAATCCCTTCGCCAGATCGATGGTGCTAAAATAACAACATCTTCCCAATTCGTCAAATATGTCCTGCATATTTGGAATTGGGAACTTAACATAGATTGTTCGCTCATTAAGTTTTCGACAATAAATAACTGCACGCCATTGTGGTTTTCTGTTTTTATCAGCCTTTTTGGGTACAACCCATAATGGCGAATTGTAGGGACTATTACTCGGAACGATTATTTCTTGCGCTAACATATCTTTTATCTGCCTATCTACCTCTGCGCGATGTACCACTGGATATCTATAAAGTCGACTGTAAACTGGAGTATCGCTTTTCGTTATTATTCTATGTTTAATTTTCTCCTTCTTTGTAAAAAATGTCCTGATAGTTATTTAAAACCGTCTTTAAAACTTCCTCATCTTTTGGGTTTAAATGTTTGGCAAACTTTACCACTGAGTTTGCTTCTATTTCCTCTTCGCAACTAAGTACCTGTAAGCTTTGATTTCTTATATAGTCTCCTAGAGAATTTTCTTCTTCTTCACTGAAGTATATAGGCATTGTTGCATCGTCTGTTGTTATTTTCCTATTTTTTTAATCAATTATTGTATTTATATCAAATAAAATATTATTCCCTATAAAGCCTTCAAAATAATTATAAAACGGGTATTCTATAAAATTCGCAAAATAGTTTTTATTAAATTCTTTAAAAAGTGGTACACTAAATTAATTTTTTGTTAAAATATATCTTCCCAAAACTTTTAATGAACTTATTGTTGGTTTAGGGTCTACATAACTTTGGATTTATTACACTAAATTCCGCTCCTGTATCTACAATGAATCTTAATTTCCTTACATGCGTGTTTACAGTTATATAGGGTAGTTTTCTTTGGCTACTAATTGAAAATTTCCTATTTCCATTGGTTCGACCGATGACTGGTGAGGAATATCATTATTCGAAGAAACATTATTATTTGTAGCAAATTGATAGTAATGATTTTGTGAAAAAATGTTTCGTCCACTATTTCGAGTATTAGATGTAAACCTCGACTGTACCGAAGGGTTTGGGTATAAGTTATTATTATTCTGCTGTTCATATTGCTGTCCATACTGCTGTTGATGTCGTTCATTATTGGTGTTATTGTTGTAGTAGCGTCCCCTGCTAATGCTATTGCTGTATGGTTCACCACAGTTTTTGTATTTGTAATTTTGTCCAGTACTATTACTATTGTTGTAAAACCGATCTGCATTCGAATATCTATTTACCTTTTTGCTATTTTCTTGTTCATACTTATGAAAATTGGTACAAAAATTTAATCGATTATGATATTTTAAATACCCATTTGATTTTATGATATCAGAAGCATCTTTTAAATCTTTAAGACTTCGACTAACTATTATACTTTTAACTGGCTCTGGTAAACCGTATTTGAAAGAATTGAGAACTATTCTACCATTACTTTCACAATTAATTCCATTTATCTTATTTTCACTAAAATATAATGCATTATTTAAACGACATAGTAAAATATTAAGTTTATTATAAAAATTTTCTGTTGTTGAATCGCAACGACAAAACCTTATTTTACCGATCAATTCATCAACTGAATTTTTTTCTCCGTGGTTATCAATTAATACTTTTTTAATCAAAGGCCCAGTATCAACATTACCATTGATTAGTAATGATTGTCTTGCATTGCCAAAGATTTTATCTTTTATATTTCCCATTAGTAAAATTTTAAAATCTACTGGGAAAGACTCTAATATTGGGATCATAGAATCAATTCGTTCTATAAACCATAACAATGAATTTTTATTACCATCATATGGTAGTCTGCTAGAAAGATTAGTAGAAATAAGTTTAAATTTAGCATTAATATCTAAGTTGTCCATTTTGACTGTGAGTTTTTGTACAGTGTTCAAAAGTATTCCGGTGCGTTGTTGTTGCAATATTTATATTACAGCTGCCTCTTCTTCTTCTTGTTGGCGTTTAGTTGTTGCAGTTGGATATGCAGATTTGTTGTTGAAATGTTGTTTTTATAAATACCTGTAGTAATGATGCTTTTTGTAATCGAATGTTCTGGTCTGTCCAAAACGGCTTTTTTCCTTCTTCAAGGTGACTTCTTTCCAGAATGCTTGATGTAAATGTTTTTGTAAAATTTTTCATATTAGAACCGTTTTCGCTTAACTTCTTTCACTTGTCCTTGAGGTGACCTTTATACAATTTGGAGGTGACCTTAACTTTCATAATTATTATTTTTACTTATTTTTCGTAATACAATAAATTAACTTCAGAGTTTCTTTCATTTCCTTGAATATCTCTATTTTTTGTTGCTTTTACGCAATTTTTATAATTTTTATAAATTCAGGTTTTCTTTAAAAGTCTCCACACTTTTTGTTTTTAAATTGTATGTGTGTATTTTTTATTATTCATAGCAATTTTGGCACTAAAAATCTCGTTTTTTTAAGTATTTAACTACTTTACATACAAACAAAAATTTAACTGTTTATTTTCTAGCGTTTTAAGTTCGCGTCCGACTGTGCTAATAACAAGTCCGTTCTTTTCGAATGTAACTTATTAATTGATTCCAATTTCCAATCCTTACAGCTAGTAAGTTAACATAAAGTATGTGAGCTTTAAACTAATGAGTGCAAATGTTTATTGTTGTTGTTATTATTATTTAAGGAAAGAGCGAATTTAGTTTAAGAAAGATTATCAAATATGGAAATTATAAAGTGAGAAAAAGAGATATGAGAGGATAAGTAAGACAGGTAAAGAAAGAATGAAGATAGGAGTGTATGTTGTTGGTAGTGGGAGTACTCGTATTGGTATATGACTGTATAAAATTAACTTGAAAATGTACATATTATTAAAGCTAATTTTAAATGTAAACAGACCATGTTACTAACATAATATTCAAAAACCTTTTAATAATAAATTTTCTTAAAAAATTTGATTTTATGAAAGCCAAATTAGGATTGAACATTTTTTTTTAAGAGACAATCAAACCATTTCAAAAAAAAAAACCGATGACAACTTTATTTTAAATTTGGAAAATTACCTAAACTTAACCAAACGAATAATGTTTTCTCTATTTTTTTGCAATATCTTTTTATTTATTGATTCTGCTTTTTGTTTTAAAAGCCTAACAAAAGGTTATAAAATCTTAAATCTATTTAAAAACAAGTAAGGAAGGGCTAACTTCGGGTGTCACCGAACATTTTATACTCTCGCATGATAAAGTGATAATCGAGATTTCATTATCCGTCATTTACATATTTTTTTATTTTGCTGTAAAGTTAATCAGATTAGATCAATTTGTGTACTTTGAGTATTGAATTGTATTTTCATTTATTTTAACTGTATTGAGGACTATGTAAAAAACCAAAAACAAACGTTTTTCGAAGTTAATGCACATTTTATTTCTTACATGTATAAGATTATACAGGTTTGACTTAAAAGTAATACGTACTATTAATGTTATATTTTTAAATTCTAAAGATATGTTTTTACAAATAGAAAAACGTATCCTACGAGAGTATAAAAATGAGGCCCTCTGAATTACATGAAAATATTTGAGACATTTACCGATATTTTCGGTAAAAAATTAGGTTAGGTTAGCTTAGGCACTGAGTTCTTCGTATTCGATATCAGGGACCTTGAAAAGTTATAGTCCGATCACGACAATTTTTCCACAAGGGATACCTCAGCTCAAATACCGTATTTGTGTAAAGTTTTTTTCCGCTATCATCATTGGTTCCTAATGTACTCGTATATATTATACAGAGGAGGCATCAGATGGAATTCAAAATAGCGTTATATTGGAAGAAGGCGTGGTTGTGAACTGCTTTCACCCATATTTCGTACATGTAATCAAGGTGTTAAGAAAACATTATATACCGAATTTCATTGAAATCGGTCGAGTAGTTCCTGAGATATGGTTTTTGGTCCATAAGTAGGCGATGCCACGCCCATTTTCAATTTTTAAAAAATGCCTGCATGCAGCTTCTTTCTGCCATTTTTCCGTAAAATTAAGTGTTTCTGACGTTTTTTGTTAGTCGGTTAACGCACTTCTAGTGATTTTCAACATGACCTTTGTATGGGAGGTGGCCATTTTTGAACTGTATATGGAAATGCCTAAAGGACTCTATAGAGTTTGGTTGACATAGCTATAGTAGTTTCTCTACGTGAGCCTTCTATCTAGGTGAATACCAAGATTTGTTACTTCGTTCGCTTGGGGTACTAAAATATTGTTTATTTTTACTGCCACATCTTTGGTCTAAGCGAAAACGTAACATGCATACATTTTTGTTCATTCACATTTATCCGCCAGTTGGCTAGCCATTTGACAGACCTTAATTGCTCGGCTAATATTCTTGATGCTAAAATGTGGCAGTTGTTACGCCTTAAAATAGCTCTGTCATCCGTGAAGTTAATGCATTATTAGATGTTGGAAGATCTGCTGTATACATGATGTATAGAGTTGGACCTAAAATGCTGCCCTGTGCTACTCCAGCCCTTATCTCTCTTTCATCCGATATGAAATCTCCTACTACTTTCACCATAAATTGTCTATTATTTAAATAAGACTCCAACGTTTTATACAATTCTGAAGGTAGAATTTTTTTAATCGTATATTAATGGCCATCATATCACACCTTCTCAAACGCCTGAGCCACGTTCAGAAACATTGCCGAGCAGTACTCTCTGGGCTCAAATGCTTTTCTTATTTCGTTAGTAATTCTATTTACTTGCTCTATTGCGCTATGTTTTTCACGAAACCCGAATTGCTGCGTTGATATTATATTATTTCGGTGGAGGAAAAGAGACATTTTTGATAGTAATACTTTTTTAAATATTTTAGAAAGACAGGGTAGAGGACTGATTCATCTGTATGAAGACGGCTGTGTTAAGTCTTTCCCAGGTTTATCTATCAAGATAATCTTCGACTTTTTCCATTAAATTGGATAGTATCCGAGACTAAGAATTGAATTGAAAAGCAAAGACAGTACTTCTACAGCAATATTTGGTAACTCAGCATTTTTGGGGTAATGATTCTTTAACTGTGTTGGGTAAGCTGGACAACTCAAAGTTGTTCTTTGGGCAATTTGATTAAAATACCTTTTCTAGGTGATTTGCTAAACAATCAGCCTTTCCTCGTCACTTCGAGTCCAATTTCCACCCATTTCTTATATAGGCATTTTGGAGTCAGTTGGTGGCTTCATGAACTTTTGGGCTTTCAAAAGGGAATTTTTCTTGTTGGAATTTGGACACAGTTTCTTTTTATACGAGTACATTTCGGTGTTGAATTCTTCCTCACGTTTAAGCGCTTTTTTTAATTTGCGTACAGCGGCTTTCAATTAAAGCTGAGTGAAAGGGGAGCGATTTATTTGTCATTCACGTCTTGCAAGCCTGTTTTCATTTACAAGCTTTTCTATTTTTCTATTAGATATTTTTCTGGGACCAAGCGTCTTATAGTTTTTGTTTGGTGTTGCTAAGACAGCTGCGTTACCTAGTATATCACTGAGTTCTCTTATGCTTTCGTCAATATCTCTTCTTGTGTTTATTTTGTGCTTAATGCTAATGTGGCTACTCACGTATTTTTTATATTCTAGCCAATTCGTTTTATATACTTTTGGGTCAACGAATATAGGTTGTTCACATATCTTTATTAGTAGAGGAGAGTGATCAACTGTTCTGTTATGTGCGATTTTGCTATATTTTAGTTTACAGCAAAATCAATTAGTTCTGGTATTTTGTTACGATCACTAGGCTATATTTCGACTTATCAGGAGATATTATATCAAGTTTATTGTGTCTATTTATAATAGTGTGATACAGCTCTCGTTCTTTTAGATTAATAAGACGTGAGTCCCAGTATGTGCCTTTTGCGTTGTATTCTCCCACCTGCTAGACCTGCTTTGACCTAGTGTTGTAAAAAAGTATTTGACTTCGCTATCTGTACTTTTAAAATGAGGTGGACAGTACATGGCCGTCAGGTTTACGTCCCCGCAGCGATTTTTATAGTTATTATTTTAGCTTGTAACTGCTCTGCGGCATAAGATTCTAATGCGTGGTGATTTAGCCGTTTTCTAACCAACACTGCTGTTCCTCCATATGCCTTTCCATCTAGGTGATTGGTAACATACAGTCTAAATCCTGGTATAAATAAATTGTTTTTGTTCGTAAGATGAGTTTCTGACAATAGCATTACATCAATATTATTTTCATTGAGAAATCTAATGAGTTACAGTTTATGTTGGTTAACACCGTTAGCGTTCCATAAACAAATGTTCAATACACTCATTTTTTACTTGTTTTGAAATATGGACGGGGTTTCAATATATACATTAGGAGGAATATTACACATTTGGTTACGATGTGCTTGAATGCCCTGTGACAAACTTCGATTTCAAAACTTTATATACAGGGCAACTCCTGTAGTTAGCAGTGTGATTTCCTCCACAATTGCTGCATTCTTTATTTAAATCCTCTTTTTAAAAAGTACATTTTGAAGTAGAGTGTAGATCACCACACACCAAACAGTAGAGTGCAATATGCTTTCGTGTGTCAATACTCTTTTCAGTTTGTGCATTGATTCTGGACCATTTTTTTATATGGTTCCTGAACAGTGATTCTGCGATGGAGCAGGTATTTTAAATGGCCCTTAGAACTTTTCAGTTGATACGAATAATAATCCTTGTTTTTATTTATTTCCAAAACTTTAACGATCTTCATAAAACTTTTTGCAGGTGGCAGCTGGCTGGGCATTAACGACTGTGGTAGTATGACAAATCTGTTGCAATTTAGGATTTCTGGCTTTTTATCATTTGGCGTGCCTGGTTGACATTTTTTGGTATTGACCGCTGATTTAACTGGAATTAATTTCCTTCTTATGTTTACATATATAGCGATCAATACCAGTCTGAACAGATGGCCCTTTTTTTTATTTATTTATTTAACGACTTCGATAAACTTTTTGCATACACTTGCTGGGCATCGCTTTAGTTGAAACGTTGATTGGTTTCTGCTTTTTCTTTGCGATGCATAGTTGCATTTTTTGTTGACCGCTGATTTGAGCTGGAATTAATTTCCTTTTTGTACATTTCGTTACCGCGAACAAGGCCCTAATTTGCTTGGAATTTACCTGTTGTCTTGCTCCGGTGAGCTGGTAGCATACATTGCTGTGCTTTGTTTGATTGTTTTTCTTTTTCTCCCTGATCGATTGCATAGTTGCCATTCTGCTGATCGCTGCGTGAACATGGCCGTTATTTTTTGACAGGAGTTGCTTTTTTCCGAACAAAACCCAAAAAGCATTTAAGAATCCCACGGTTTTGTGTGAGCTGAGCCCCAAAATTTTTGTTGTTTGACTGTTTTCCCTTTTTTGTTTTTATTTATTTTTGTGCACAATTTGTTAGTAATAAAACAATTTGTGTGCCTATTGTTTGTTTCTATTTAACAGCATCTTTGAAAAAATACGGTCCAATGATTCCACCAGCGTACAAACCACACCAAACAGTGCATTTTTCGGGATGCATGGGCAGTTCTTGAACGGCTTCTGGTTGCTCTTCACCCCAAATGCGGCAATTTTGCTTATTTACGTAGCCATTCAACCAGAAATGAGCCTCATCGCTCATCGGACACGGACGCGAAACACATTTCGAACCGAACACTGATTTTGGTAATAAAATTCAATGATTTGCAAGCGTTGCTCGTTAGTAAGTCTATTCATGATGAAATGTCAAAGCATACTGAGCATCTTTCTCTTTGACACCATGTCTGACATCCCACGTGATCTGTCAAATACTACTGCATGAAAATCCTAACCTCAAAAAAATCACCCTATATATTCTCACCTTGCATTATGTTTTCCTTCGCTGTCCGCGTGCTTGCTGGTACCTGCATACTACTTGCTGTCAGCGCATTTGATGTTGACCGCTTGTTGTTCTCTGCTTCTTCTGCTGATTGCGATTGCATAGTTGCCATTGCTGCTGATCGCTGCGATGATGAGTCATGGCCGTTAGTTTTGTTTTTGACAGGAGTTGCTTTTGTTGACCCAACAAAAACCCAAATAAGCATTTAAGGAATACCTACGGTCTTGCTAGTGAGCTGAGCAGCACACATTTTTGTTTGTTTGATTGTTTTTCTTTTTTGTTTTTACTTTATTTTTCGTGCACAATTTGTTTATGTTAAATAAAAACAATTTGTGTGCCTATTGTTTGTTTTCTATTTAATCAATTTTTTGCTTTGAAGTTTTGCTTGTTTGATTTTTCTAAACACAGAATTCACGGAGCGAATTAAAAACACATCCATACACATTGAAGACTATGCTCTTGAAGGCTAAATAACTTAAATATGTTGAAATAATGATGTGAGGCAACTCAATATCGATTGTTAAATGTGCATATTTAAGAAAATCGACTTTATGGCTAAATATAAGATTGAGGAATTCTTCCAAATGCACTGCCGTTATGGCTTATGTCGACTTAGAATGATGAAAATGTTAATTACTTACATATGTTAAACAAATGATTTGAGGCAACTCACTATGGATTGCTAAATGTGTATAATAAGAAAATCGAGTTTATAGCTAAATATAATATAAGATTGAGAAATTTTTCCAAATGCACCGTGGTTACGGCTTTATGTGAACTTCAGTAAGATGAGGAAAAGTGATTACCTAAATATATTAAATTTATGAATTAAGGCAACTTAATATCGATTGCTAAATGTGTATATATAAAAAAATCGACTTTATAGCTAAATATAAGATTGTGGAATTCTTCCAAATGCACTGCCGTTATGGCTTCATGTCAACTTCAGTAAGATGAAGAAAGTTAATTAACTTCAATATGTTGAATGAAGGATTTAAAGCAACTCAATATCGATTGCTAAATGAGAATATACAAGAAAATCGATTTCAGACCTAAATATAAGATCATGGAATTCTTCTAAATGCACTGCCGTTATGGTTTCATGTCAACTTCAGTAAAATGAAGAAAGTTAACTAACTTAAATATGTTGAATGAAGGATTTGGAGCAACTCAATATTGATTGCTAAATGTGTATATGTATATAAGAAAATCGAGTTTATAGCTAAATATAAGATTGTGAAATTTTTCCAGACGCACTGCCGTTATGGCTTCATGTCAACTTCAGTAAGATGAATAAAGTTAATTAACTTAAATATGTTGAATGAAGGATTTAAAGCAACTCAATATCGATTGCTAAATGTGTTTATGCACGAAAATCGATTTTATACCTAAATATAAAATTGTGGAATTTTTCCAAATGCACTACCGTTATGGCTTATGCCTACTTCAGAAAGATGAAAATGTTAACTGCTTAAATATGATAAACAAATGATTTGAGGCAACTCAATATCGATTGCTTAATGTATATATTTAAAAAAATCGAGTTTATAGCTAAACATATGATTGCAAAATTCTTCCAAATGCACTGCGGTTTTGGCTTTATGTTAACTTCAGTAAGATGAAGAAAGTTAATTACCTTTACTATGTTGAATGAAGGATTTGAGGCAACTCAGTATCGATTGCTAAATGTGCATATATAAGAAAATCGATTTTAAAGCTAAATATAAGTTTGTGGAATTCTTCCAAATGCACTACCGTTGTGGCTTACGTCTACTTCAGTAAGATGAAAATGTTAATTACTTAAATATGTTAAACTAATGATTTGAGGCAACTCAATATCGATTGCTAAATGTATATATTTAAGAAAATCGACTTTATAGCCAAATATAAGTTTATGGAATTCTTCAAATGCACTGCCGTTATTACTTTATGTCAACTTCAGTAAGATAAAGAAAGTTAATTAACTTTAATATGTTGAATGAAGGATTTGAAGCAACTCAGTATCGATTGCTATATGTGTATATACTAGAAAACTGACTTTATACCTAAATAGAAGATTGTGGAATTCTTCCAAATGCACTACCGTTATGGCTTACGTCCACTTCAGAGAGATGAAAGTGTTAGTTACTTAAATATATTTAATCTATGATTTGAGGCAACTCAATATTGATTGCTAAACGTGTGTATTTAAGTAAATCGACTTTATAGCTAAACATAAGATTGTTGAATTCTTCCAAATGCACTGCAGTTTTGGCTTTATGTCAACTTCAGTAAGATGAGGAAAGTTAATTAACTTAAATGTGTTGAATGAAGGATTTGAAACAACTCAATATCGATTGCTAAATGCGTATATATAAGAAAATCGAAAATATATAAGAAAAAGAAAATAGCTAAATATAAAATTGTGGGATTCTTCCAAATGCACTGCAGTTATGGCTTTATGTCAACTTCAGTAAGATGAAGAAAGTGAATTACTTAAATATATTAAACTTATGATTTGAGGCAACTCAGTATCGATTGCTAAATGTGTATATACAAGAAAATCGACTTTATACCTAAATGTAAGATTGTGGAATTCTTCCAAATGCACTGCAGTTATGGCTTTATGTCAACTTCAGTAGGATGCAAATGTTAATTACTTAAAAATGTTAAACCAATGATTTGAGGCATCTCAATATCGATTGCTAAATGTGTATATATAAGAAAATCGAGTTTATAGCTAATTATAAGATTGTGGAATTCTTCCAAATGCACTACCGTTGTGGCTTTATGTCTACTTCAGTAAGATGAAAATGTTAGTTACTTAAATATGTTAAACTAATGATTTGAGGCAACTCAATATCGATTGCTTAATGTATATATTTAAGAAAATCGAATTTACAGCTAAATATAAGGTTATGGAATTCTTCAAATGCACTGCCGTTATGGCTTATGTCTACTTCAGAAAGATGAAAATGTTAATTACTTAAATATGTAAAACTAATGATTTGAAGCAACTCAGTATCGATTGCTATATGTGTATATACAAGAAAAGCGACTTTATACCTAAATATAAAATTGTGGAATTCTTCCAAATGCACTACCGTTATGACTTATGTCTACTTCAGAGAGATGAAAATTTCAGTTACTTAAATATATTAAATTTATGATTTGAAGCAAATTAATATCGATTGCTAAATATGTACATATAAGAAAATCGACTTTATAGCTAAATATAATATAAGATTGAGGAATTTCTCCAAATGCACTGCGGTTATGGGTTTAAGTCAGTTCCAGTAAGATGAAGAAAGTTAATTACTTAAATATATTTATTTAATAATTTTAGGCAACTCAATATCCATTGCTAAATGTGTGTAACTTAAATATGATAAATTAAGGATTTGAAGCAACTCAAAATGGATTGCTAAATGTGTATATACGTGAAAATCTATTTTTACCTAAATTGTGGAATTCTTCCAAATGTATTGCCGTTATGGCTTTATGTTAACTTCAGTAAGATTAAGAAGGTTATTCTTCTTCTTTGCTGGCGTAGATACCGATTGCGCGATTATAGCCGAGTTAACAACAGCGCTCTAGTCGTTTTTTCTTTTCCCTAAGTGGTGCCAATTGGACATTCCAAGCGAAGCCAGGTCCTTCTCCACTTGGTCCTTCCAACGGAGTGGAGGTCTTCCTCTGCTTCCCCTGACGGGTACTACGTCGAATACTTTCAGAGCTGGAGTGGTTTCGTCCAGTCAGACAACATGACCTAGCCAGCGCAGCCGCTGTCTTTTAATTAGCTGAACTATGTCAATGTTGTCGTGTATCACGTACAGCTCCGCGTTCCATCGAATGCAATATTCGCATTGGCCAACGTGCAAAGGACATAAATCTTTTGCCGAACTTTTGTTTCGAAAACTCGCATCGTCGACTCATCTGATATTGTCATCGTCCAGTCCTCTACACCATATAGCATAACGGGAATTATGAGTGACTTATAGAGTTTGTTTTTTGTTTGTCGAGAGAGGACTTTGCTTCTCAATTGCCTACTCAGTCCGAGGTAGCACCTGTTGGCAAGAGTTATCCTGCGTTTGATTTCCGGGCTGACATTGTTGGTGGTGTTGACGCTGGTTCCAAGGTAGACGAAATTATCTACGGCTTTAAAGCTGTGACGTGTTCCCTTTATAATTTATGTATGCTCTGGTGATTCGGTCTCTTTCTTTTTCTGCAAATGCGTTTCACTTCCCACTTCAACTCTCGGTACCTATCCCATCCCGCACGTGTGTAGCCGATCGTAACGTTGCGAGGTAGGCAGCCTGTTTTCTCTTAGCAGCTTAAGATCGCAATGCTTAAAACAGGCTGATGATGATTGTATTTTTTCTTTACCAAAGTAGCATCGCAAACTCTTCTTTCATGGTCAGTCAATAGTTTTGCTTGTTTATTAGCGTTATTTGAATTGGTTAATTTTTTGTCCGTCATAATCTTAAATAACTCCTCATTTATTTATTCGTCTTTTCATCCTTTTGTTTGAGCTTTTTTCGGCCATTCAGTTCTCCTTTTGCATTTATTACCACTGCATGTGTCTGTTATGACTACCTGGTGGTCGCTATGTGTGTATATATCACATATTTGCCACTCTGTCTTTCTTCTTAGGGACCACCTAATAAACGCAAATGTCGATTATGGAGTCATATCCATTTATTTTAATGTATTCTTGGTTGATGGAGTCATGTGTAGAAGTTCACAGATGTGAAGAAAGTTCTTTAATTGTCATTCATTTGGGAGTGGCCAGAAACGACCGGGACTTTTGGTCCTAGACCAAGTATCTGGGTAGCCAAATAAAATCCTTTTGAAGGCAAGCTAAAGTGAGAATTCGAAATGTCTTCTCCACAGGGTTGTGCATCGGATTTGGAACCCGCCACTTAAAAAACTTCCAGCAGCTTCGGTTAAGAGGAGCATTTTTGTGACGACGTTTACAAACGAATTAAGGATAACGATTAAAGTGCATGCATCTGGAATGTCCGTTTCTTTAATTGGGAAGGGGCCACTGCCAAGGTAGTTGATGTTCTCAATAGAGTGGATGCTGATATCACCGCTGTCCAAAAAATGCGATGGACAGGACAAGGACATTTACTACAGTGACCATATGAAGAAGCGCAAATTCGGTGAGGATTCGTGGTTGGGGAGGAGCTCCGTCGCCGTGTACTGTCGTTTACACCGGTGGATGAACGTCTAGCCGCAATCCGCATTAGAGCGAAATTCTTCAACATATCGCTGATTTGCGTCCAAGCCCTGACGGAAGAGAAGAACGATGTCACCTTCGCCTTCGTCAACGCCCGAAATATGGTTATCTGTGGTAGTAGATTTACTAAGCTTTCTGGCTGTCTCCTGATCGAAAAGCTACAAACCAGATCGATCATGTTGTGATAGACGGAAGACGCGTTACCAGTATTTTAGACGTGCTGAGGTTCAGACTGCCAAACTCGCACTGTTACGATCGAATGGGATAGATTTAGGAGGGACCACAATTTCACTTTCGTTTTCACTATAGATTTGCAAATTTTTTCCGCTGGCGTGCACCACTTGGAGGACTTCCTGCGGGGTAGGGCGCCTACGTAATAAATCCTAACTCGTCTTCTTTAGCTATTTATTTTCCCTTGTGGGACCGCCGCTAGGCATTTCTTCGTTCTATAAATTTTCCAACTCCACGCTGATCACCAGTCTTTCACTCCTTTTCTGCCATTCCTTCCTTCTAAGCTCCATTAGGGCTGTCGGACTCCATTTTCTAACAAAATTCTACCCCTGCTGGGAACGTAGCATGTGTGGTACAATATTTTCAAGGGTTAGCCGCTCTGAGGGGAGTTTCACTAGCTCCTCTCTTTTATCTTTATAACGAGAGCACAGAAAGTAATTGTTCCACGCGTTCTCATTCCCGTTTCCACAAAAAGAGCAGCCAAACCCATCGTCATGTCCATATTTGTGTAAATATTCTCTGAAGCAGCCTTGACCAGTCAGGAATTGCGTTAAGTAATAGTAAGTTTCACCGTGATTTCTCTCTACCCACATTTGCACGTCTCTGAGCAAAATGTATGTTCATTGCCCTTTTATTGTTCCGTCCCATCGTTTCTGCCACTCATTAAGGCTGGTTTGTCTTTCGTGCTTTTTCTCCTGTTTATTAAGTCGTCTGCCCATGTTTTTCGCTTTGTCATAGATTCTTTTTAGCTCCATTGTCATAATATCTGGAGGCATGGTTCCTGAAATAATTTCACCCGCTTTGTGTGACACAGTACGGAAAGCGAAAGCTACCCTGACTGCTCTCAGTCGAACTACAGCTTTCGCCGTATTCACATATGTTCTGTTCAACAATGACTCCATAAGGGTGCAACTTACATTAATACTGACTGGCTGACTTTTTTCGAGAAGAGCGCGTCTATTCTGACTAGGTCCTCCTATGTTGGCCATGATTCTAGTTAATACAGCCGTCACCTTTGCTGTTTTCTTACAGGCTTTTGCGATGTGGGTCCGATAATTTAGCCTCGCGTCAATAATTACATCCAGGTATTTCAACGATTGCTGCGTTGGGATATTGTATCCATCAATGTTGAGCGTAGTCGCCACTAGCTTTTCCCGGCTCGTTATTAGCACTGCTTCGGTTTTTTGGTCTGCTAACTGGAGCTTTGATTTTGTGAGCTATTCTTTTATTTTTATCGCCGGTTGGTTGCATAAGTACTCTATCTGGAAAGAAATAACTTTTGCCACTACCGTTACTGCTATATTATCAGCGTACCCGATTATCTGTATTTCTTTGGGCAATGAGAGACGCAGCACACCGTCATATTAAACATTCCACAGTAGCGGCCTTACTGAGCCTTACTGCGCCTTCTGGTACACCGCCTGTTACACTGTAGTTTTTAGGACCTTCTTCTGTGACATACTGCAGTAATCTGTCGGAGAGGTAGCTGGATATGATCCACAGCAGGTATAGTGGTGTCTTCTTTTGTTTCAAAGCTTCTATGATATGCGGACAGTAGGCCAAGTTGAAGGCATTTTTTACGTCGAACGTCACTACCGCGCAGTATTTTTTGGAGCCATATAACCACCTGGTTGCTTCAATTGCCTGGCTTGCGATCTCTGTTAACTTTTTTATGGCGTCTATTTTTGTCCTGTGCCTTCGAAAATCATATTGGTTTTCGGCTAAGCCCGGTGGCCCTCTTTTTAGATGTTGCTCTAGCCGCACACAGATTATACGCTCCAGTATTTTTCCCATTGTGTCCAACATACATAATGGTTCATAGGAGCCTGGCTCCCCTGCTGGTTTATTTGGCTTTTGTATAAGCACTAGCCGTTGTGTTATTCAAAATCTTAGGGAATGCGCTCTCTCGTAAGCATTGCGTATAAACTTATGTAAACTGGGTGAGTTTATATTTAATAGCCAGTTCTAGCCTTATTCCGGATGCCATCTAGGCCTGGTGCTTTAGTGTTTTCTTCAATAATTTCTTGATCAGTGACTAGCAGTGCGTTTGGAGCTTCTTTCATTTGCTGCCTTTGTAGCAATTGCGTCGCAAGAAGCGTTTGGACTTAATAGTCTAGGGCATCTATGCGGTTTTTCTTTATGGTCATTAATCTTTGATATGACGATTTTGTATGCATCGCCCCACGAGTTTTCTTCGACCTTGTTGCACAGCTCTTTAAAACAACAGGCTTTGCTCTTCTTTATTGCTTTCTTCAGTATATTTCGCTTTCGTTTAAAGCGACTGTTTAGCATTGCAAAATCTGCCGTTTGTCGTCCCACTGGCGCCTAGTTTTGTGGCATTCACTTTTCAGAGCTTCATTAGTCTAATTCCACCATTTCTTGCTACCTTTTTTTCTTTTTTGTATAGTAGGAGGAAGCATCGAAAGCCGAAGTGTGGAACTTTAATCCGCTAAACCTAACCTACTCCCCCTCATGTCTCTCACATGGGACCACTGGACAAAGTATTGCTTGATGGGAGAGAAGAAGAAGTTTAAGTCTCCATTATTGCACGGACTGACTGACGCCTAATCTGTTCTAATTGTCTCAATTTTTTCATAATTTGATTTGCTGTTTCGCTGACAGCTTTCTAATTTACAAAGGACTCACACCAAAGTACTGTCAAATATTCCTCCGTGATACTAACTCCAATGGTGGTTTGCAGCTTTTCCCTTGTACTTGAAAACCGAGGGCAATAAAAAAACACGTGAATTATACGTTGCATCGCGGTGAACGGGTTTTTAAAGAAGTCAAAAAAAGCAAATTGCATTACAACGAGGTGACGTTGTTGGCGATCAAGAACAGACTGCTTTATTTAATAAAATTTACTTACAATGCAGTTTATTCTAATTACAACTTGCTTATTAATAATATTAACTTATTTTTAACATATCATTGCTGAATAAGCATACTTTTATTACTTCCAATAATTCTTAGGAAATTTACTTGTTAAATAAATTTTTGAATATGATAATTCGGTTGGTGGAGCACGGTGCTCGTTCGTTCCAAAAATGTGGTTGGCCGTGGGAAAACGGTCAGCGCAAACGATTCCACAAGTATTAAATAAGAAAACCAAAAGTTTCATATAATAAATATGTTTAATTATAAATCAATTGGAAACACACTTACCACGTCCGTATCGCAGCGTTGTCGCAAAAGGAGAGAGCGCGCAACTTTTTTGTTAAAGTTTAGTTGCGCGCGAATTAATCTTCGAAAAGGCTTCGAAAAAGAAGAAAAGAAAAGATTGCTCTGCGATACAGAAGTGGCTAACGAAATTGGGCGGGGGCGGCGTCAACATTCTCCCCGCCTTGCAGTATTACTGCAAATGCAGTTTACAATTAATTACTTAAAACTAACTTAACTAACTGGCTCCTGCACTTTCTCTTCCATGTCTTCTTTGCAGATGGGGTGGCCGACAAGACGACTCGAGTCTGGTTCGGTCCGGGAAATGCCGCTGAGATGAATCCAATCGCAGTCGGTCATTGCCAAGCCGCCAATCTGCATAGAAGTCACCACCTTCCGAGGTCGGCGAGACGACTCGAGTCTAACTCGATCCTGCGTAGGTGGTGAATGTGAGAGGCATTGGCAGCCAGCGCACTTTATTGTGCCGATATGCCAAGGTGGTGTTGCGTGCCTTTCCTTGATGATACGAGTATGGCGTGCATCTGCTTGACGTCGAGCGTTTCGTCCACGCCTTCGCTTCGGATGGGGTGGCCGTCGAGACGAATCGAGTCTGGTTCGGTCCGGGCAATGTCGCTGAGACGAATCGAGTCTCAGTCGATCGTTGCCATGCCGCCAATCCGAAAGGAAGTTACCGGCATGCCGAAGTCGGCGAGACGACTCGAGTCTGGCTCGATCTTGGGCATGTGGTATGCGGGAGAGGCCTCGTTGGTCAGAGCTTTGCGTCCGTTGACACGGTTGTTGTTGTTGCTGTGTGGCGTGTGTCAACGCGTGCGCCATTGCTGCAGGTTGCTGCTGCTGTGTTGTGTTCGTTGTGTGGTGTGTGGCTGTCGACTGCGTTGCTTGTCTGTTGCTGCGCGCTGCATGTTGATTTACTGTTATTGTTGTGGTCGCCGCATATTGGTATTGTGTAGACGGCTCTTGTGACGTCACATGCGTTGCTGATTGGTCTTCTTGCTGCGATTGCAACGGTGGTGCCTGCTGTTGCTGGTGATAATAGGCTATTTGCTGTTGATAACGTTGCTGGTATTGTTGTTGTAGCTGTAGCTGCATCTGCTGGTGGTGAAAGGCATCCGACAATGGCGCCACTGTGTTGATCGTGGCATAGTGTGGTGGTGAATAGTGCGCTGTTGCTGATGAGGCCGCCACAGCTGATGATGGCGACAACGTTTGTGATGGGGTTGGTAGTGGTGGCGTTGCTGCGACAGTATGTCGCTGCGTTGCAGCTGTGACAGCCGTTGCTGCCACCGTTTCAGGGGCGCCCGTGTAATAATCTAAATCCTTGGTATTTGTCGCTTCAGCGCTGCTCGGCGGTGTGCTGCCTACGGACGTTACTGACAGAGATAGCGCTGCTGCATGCGGTGCCCACCGACGCCACAATGCGTATCGGTGTGATTCGTTGAGCCGGGCGCATCATTGCTAGCCTGATTCTGTTGTTGCTGCTGCTTCTGTTGAGGCTTTTGGTGTGGTTTCTGTTGTATAAATATAAAATTATTATTATTTTTGCTACTAGAATGATTTTGTGTTTGTTGTTGAGTTATGGCTGGATTTTGTCCGTCGCCTTTGCCCTTCATCTTCGTTTCTTCGGAGGGAACGGAACCTGTTAAAACCCAACCGAACACTGTTCGTTGTGCAGCAAGGGATCCAAAAATTTTCGATTTTACCCCATTTAGTATAATTTTCGGGTAAAGATCTGCTCCGATCAACAAGTCAACCTTTTGACTCGTATAGAAATTCTTATCCGCTAAGGGGATATTGGGTAACCTTTTTAAGATTGAAGAGTTAATTGACCTGGATGGAAGCAGCCCGGTCAATTTTGGCAGTACCAAAGCTTCCGCTTCTAGTTTTAAACTTTTGTTACGGGGCGAGCCAATGGTGATCGAGCATGCCGACATGACACGGTATTATTCAATCCAAAAACTCGCGCGCTGACCTTTCTGCTTGGCAGTTTTAAGCGTTTCTGCAGGCTGTTGCTTACGAAGGTTGCTTCAGATCCCGAATCAATCAGGGCTCTGATAATGAAGGTGCTCTCGTTGTGACATATGGTCACCATGGCTGTACTTAAGAGCATGTTTCGACTGGTAGGCACATTTGAAATATTGGCCTTAATAGAGGCCACATGAGATTTAGTGGAAATCTCAGTAGTATCGGTGCTGTCGGATATCTGAGCTATATTCTCACTCTGATCCCGGTGGATCATAGAGTGATGTCTCTGTTTACATTTATTACAATTAAACATACTCTTACAATTTTTGACTTCATGTGAGTCCGATAAACAGTTTAGGCAGACGTGCAGTTTTCTGACAGCATTTAACCGTGCGTTAGGCGGCATCTCAATGAATCTTTGACAAGTTTTCAAAATGTGCGATTGAGATGAGCACAGTTTACATCTGGTATTGTTTGTCTTGATGTGATGGGAATTGATGGGCCTGGATCCAATCCTTGATTGCAAGGTTGGTACCCGATCTTCACCATCAGCCGACTTAATATTGGGTTGGATACTCAACTCGCCTTTGAGGTTTGATACTCTCTCAAGCGTTTTAACCCGTTTGGTTAGAAACTTGTCTAACTCAACCCATTTTGGGATCTCTGAATCCGAATCCAGAGATTGTTCCCAAAGCGATAGTGTATAGTCCGGCAGTCGGATAGAACACAAGTACGTAAATATGGCATCCCAGCTATCTGTATTGATGCCATGTATTTGTAAAGCTGAAATGCAGATATTAATCTCCCGCTGTAAATTTCTGAGTTCGGTCTCAGGTTCTGTTGAGATGTGCGGGAGCTTGAATAATAAATTTAACTGTGTATTGACAAGCACTCGTTTTTTTTATATCTACACAATAAATTATTCCAAGCCAAAGCGAAACCAAAAATAGCTTTTGCTTCACCTCGCGTTTTTTGGTTCAGATGGAATAACTTTTCTACCGGAGATAGCCTTGGGTTATTCCCATATATAGCGGCAAATAAATTTTTAAAAGAGGGCCATTGTAAAACATCCCCATGAAATATTTCGGTATCACATTGCGGTAAATTGATAGAATATCTCACGGGTTCTGCAGTTTGTTGTAACCGTTCAGGTTGAATCACTGTAGAATTTGAAGTAGGGTTTTGGTTGAACGCCGTGAGGTTGTGCATGTGTTCGCCCATCAAGCCGCGCAACACACATAGGCGTGGTAACAGCTTGTATATTTAAGCTTAATGTCGTCAATTGAGCTTGTGTCCGAAGGATCCACTTTTGACAAACACAACTTGTATTCTGACTTTACCTTTGCCCACAGTGATTTCAGTTCATCTTGTTGTACTTCAAGAGAGTAGGCACTTTGGTTTTTTGCTGTTGGAGTAAAAGACTCCTCAAACTCCAGTAGAGCGTCTGCAGCTGTGGTAAAGGCTCTGATGGATTCCATTGTTTCCGAAAATGGAACCGGAACTGCAAAAATGTTGCACAAAATCGGATCTAAAACTTGAAATTAAAATTTAAATAATATTTGCAAATATGTTGCAAAAGTTATAGAACCAATCACGAACAGACTACAAATTAGTTGATGATAGGCAGTGTGTTGTTTCTTTATAAAACGTGAATTTTCGAAGGCACAAAAAAATGAATAAATTTAGTAAACTATTTCTGAAAGTATTTTTCCGAATTTAATTAGTATGTGCTTGCTGGGTAATCGGCCCAATGCACTTGGACTTGCAGTTGCAAATTTAGTGAAGTATTTCCGCAAAGTAATTTTCCCAAATTTAATTTGAATGTGCTTGCTGGGTTATCGTCCCAATGCACTTGCACGCCTAGTCTTTGACTATGTACACAAACAAAATTGATGTGTGCTTAGTTGCTTTATTCAATTATCTGATTTATCAACTAAACACTTACACTTTGTTCACGGGGTTATTTTCGAGTTTAACACTGCACTATTGTTTGTTGGTGTCCTTCTGGGATGGCTGCTGCGGTGCCTTGCCTTTGCTGCTTTGCCTATGCTGCTTGCCTATGCCGCTCTCACTTTTCTGCTTGGCCTGTGCTGCTCTCCCTTTGCTGCTTTGCCTGTGCGTCTTCGCCTTTGCTGCTCTGACTTTGCTGTTTGGCTTTCTTGCCGTCGCTCACTTCACTTTTCTAATTTTTTGTTGTGTCACTCACTGCACTTGTAATTTTGTATATGTTTTTTGTTTGTACTCGCGAAACTGCAGCTGCGTTATTGCTGCTTGCCTTTATTGCTATTCGAGCAATATATGGAAAGGCAGAGTTGAGCGACCAGACTCAAATTAACCATAAGAAAAACCAAAAAACCGAGAGATTTTTGACGCTCCAGACGATTTTGTGCGTCCAAGAAATTTATAATTTTTTCGAAAAACAGTGTTGTTTTTTTTTTCTTTATATAAGCAAAGTGATAGAGTCAGTGCATTCGCCAGGTGTATTTATTGTTGTACTTATATGAAGTACAATACTACCTGCAGTCTTGTGTTTTGAATTTCTGGGTAGAGTGCCAAAAATATGCTTTGGTCTCCACTTCACACGGCACAGTGGGTTTTGTACATAAATGATGCACAAATTAACCAATCTATTGCCTTATAGCTTGCAGAGCACAAATCCAAAAAATCGGCTTGTTACCTGTTATCCGGCTCGAAGGAACCCAAAGATAATTCGGGTGGTGGAGCACGGTGGTCGTTCGTTCCAAAAATGTGGTTGGCCGTGGGAAAACGGTCGGCGCAAACGATTCCACAAGTATTAAATAAAAAACAAAAGATTTCATGTAATATATATAAATTTAATATGACAAATTGGAAACACACTTACCACGTCCGTATCGCAGCGTTGTCGCAAAAGAAGAGAGCGTGCAACTTTTTAGCTTTGAGTTTAGTTGCGCGCGAATAAAACTTCGAAAAAACTTCGAAGAAGAGAATAGCTCTGCCGACACAGACGTGGCAAATGAAATTGGGCGGGGGCGGCGTCAACACCCTCTGTGTCATCTTTGCCATGAAGTTTCTTGTGGTTTTCCTTACTAAATTAAAGCATTTTTAGTAGATTTCAACATAACATTTGTATGGCAGGTGGGCGTGGTTATAATCCGATTTCCTCCGTTTTAAGATAGTACCTTCAAGAAATTACTTCTGAAAGTTTCGTTAAAATAGCTTTAGTAGTTTACGAGATATTTGCAAAAATCTTAGTAGGGGGCGGGACCATATCAACTTTCCATAAAAAAAATACATCCACATATGACCCTTCCTAGTGCGATCCTTTGTACCAAATTTTACTTTCATGTCTTTATTTAAGGCTTAGTTATAGCTCTTTATAAGTTTTAGGTTATCGCCATTTTGTGGGCGTGACAGTGCTCCGATTTCATCCATTTTCGAACTTAACCTTCTTATGGTGCCACCAAATACGAGTACGTGTACCAAGTTTCATCAAGATATCTCAATTTTTACTGAAGTTACAGCTTGCACGGACGGATAGACAGACATCCGGATTTCAATTCTACTCGTCACCCTGATCACTTTGGTATATGTAACCATATATCTGACGATATATACCGTTATTAGAAACTTTATTGCGAGAGTATAAAAATGATGCCCTCTGAATTACATGAAAATGTCTGAGAGATTTACCGACATTTTCGGTGAAAAATTAGGTTAGGTTGGGTTAGGCACTGAGTTCTTCGTGTTCGATATCAGGACCTTGAAAAATTATAGTCCGATACCGTATTTGTGTAAAGTTTTATTCCGTTATCATCATTGGTTCCTAATGTACATATATATTATACAGAAAAGGCATCAGATGGAATTCAAAATAGCGTTATATTGGAAGAAGGCGTGGTTGTGAACTGATTCCACCCATATTTCGTACATGTCATCAGGGTGTTAAGAAAATATTATATACTGAATTTCATTGAAATCGGTCAAATAGTTCCTGAGATATGGTTTTTGGTCCATAAGTGGGCCTGGGTGCAGCTTCCTTCTGTCATTTGCTAAGGAGAGTATTATAGTTTTGTTCACATAACGGTTGTTTGTAAGTCCTAAAACTAAAAGAGTCAGATATAGGGTTATATATACCAAAGTGATCAGGGTGACCAATAGAGTTAAAATCTTAATGTCTGTCTGTCCGTGCAAGCTGTAACTTGAGTAAAAAATTGTGATATCATGATGAAACTTGGTACACGTATTTCATGGCTCCATAAGAAGGTTAAGTTCGATGGGCCACTGCCACGCCCACAAAATGGCGGAAACCGAAAACTTATAAAGTGTCATAACTAAGCCATAAATAAAGATATTAAAGCGAAATTTGGCACAAAGGATCGCATTAAAGAGGGGCATATTTGAACGTAATTTTTTTTGGAAAATTGGGCATGGCCCCGCCCTCTACTAAGTTTTTTGTACATATCTCGGAAACTACTATAGCTATGTCAACCAAACTCTATAGAGTCGTTTCCTTCAGGCGTTTCCATACGAGTATACAGCTCAAAAATGGAAGAAATCGGATAATAACGCCCACCTCCCATACAAAGGTTAAACATTCCTTTTTCTTCTTCACTTCTTGCTAAAATATTAACATATCTTCGACTAATTTTACAGCCTTCTCTGCTGTAACATTAATAACTCGCAAATTTTTTACAATTTTCAAGCCTCTCACATATTCTGGATCCACTAACCACTCAGTACTACTTAAATGCAAAAAGCTAGTATCAATGTTAAATCTTTTGAAAAATTTTTAAGAATTTGAATTTATAAAATAATCAATATTTTTATTTGTGAAACGTTCAGGAATCTCGATCTGTTCCTCAGTACTGGCTGTTAAAGCCTTAACCATGTTTTTCTTGACGCTGAGATATATATTTTTATCGAAAAATGATAAGGCCGCTGCTTCATGAGTCAAGTACCATTAATGGTTTCGAAATTTTTGAAGAACGGCTTCAGACAAATCTTTATCTATCGTTCTATAATTGAAAATAGAGTTTATAAATTCAATATTTTGATTTGGTGCAGCTGCAGCTAAAGGTGCAGAGTACCAATAAGGGACGTAAACTTTTCTCATCTTCAGCGCTTAATTTAATATAAGATGAAAGATCCATTGAGATCGTTGATCAATCAAAAATTGTTTCTTTTCCGCATCAATCAATTCAAAAACGTAACCATGAGCTATATCAAATAATTGGTTGAGTGCAGTGGAAAAATGTTTCTCTTTGGTTTCTTTAGGTCGGTTGGCGTGGTTTTGAGCATTCCTGTACTTTGTATGGAGAGTATTCAATTTTAATTTACAACGTAAAATAATTTGCGTTGGAATCTTCGCTATATTCCAAATCTCTCTAACTTTTACTTTTAACACTTGCAACGCTGTCATCGATTGATTCTTTGAGATTTCTTGAGTGATGATATAAGAGTTGCAAAACCTTTTTATTCGTCGTTGAGAGAACTCATTGTTTTTTCAAACATAAATAATTAATGTGAATGGATGTTTTAAGTTTTTATTTATGGAGTAACAACTGCACTAACTCTCAATTATAATATGTAAGCGAACTGGCAAAAATAATTATGTTGTTATTGCATACGGGACAATGGTCTGACCAAAGAACAGTATAACCGTATGATGTGCCAAGCTAAAACGCATCACCTGATAATCGTGCTTCTAGATGTTTTTGTATACTGCACAATGGTCTGACCCAAATAACGGTAGAAATGCCGAAACAAAAATGAGTCACCCGATCATGGTGATGCCAAATAGGTCAGCGTGTACCTGGATAATGGTGATGCCAAACTGCAGAGTATAAATCATATAAATTAAATGAACTGATTATTACTCGTTAACAATATGTGATTAATTACTCTTCATGTTTCAGAGTTTTTCTGCCGCAACATCATAGAAATTATATTTTTTAGTATAAACAATTGAATTTAACAAAAAAAATTTCAATTTGCCGTAAAAGTTCAAAAATTCCTGAAATTACCCAGAAGTTAACTTTAACCTTCAATAACTTCTAAAGGAGTGAGTATATCGAAAAATTGTTAGGACTTTTTTAAAGCATTCAATTCTGTACAAAAATATGACTTTTTTATTCCTACAAACGAGAAAGTTCCAGAGAAAAAAAATATTCGTAAAAAGTGGCAAAATCCCATGTTATTTAAATGGGAAATGTATCATGTTTGGGGCAAGGTTTATTATGAAAATTAAGGGCTTTTTATCGTCTGATATTTTTTTCCTCGATGGAAAACTAAAAGTTTATGGGGCGTCTCGTCAAAAATAATCAATTTGGTAAATAACGGACACCCTAACATATGTATATGTATATAAATGCAATAGTAGCAACAATACATTATTCGCTTGTAAATTATTACAGCAAATAAAGAATAGAAGTTTTTCCATGTACATGCAGTCGGATAGAATAACACACACACACATGCACCTGCATAAATGTAGTTTGCAGTTCGCAGCTAAAAGAACTCAATGTAGAGAAGAGTTCAATTAAACACATTAGAAAAGCGTATGCAGGAACACAAATAGCAAGGAACCTTAAAAAATGCTATAGGTGCCTCGAATATGGACCATCAAATCGGCAGTAAAAGATGCCCAATTTACCTAGCAGCAAGCAGCAATAGGAAATGAAAATCCCCCAAGTTAATATTAACCACTGCGAAGCAGGGCAGGAACTGCCAAAACAAACAGTGTATGAAAAGGAAATAGATGTTGCAATAATATGCGAACAATACAAAAGTCTAAATGCAGGAACATGGGTCTCAGATAGCACAGATAAAGTGGCAATAAGGCGGTGACTGGTCGATCGTTCTAAGCCAGAGCAAAAGTTTGTGGTACCCACATCTTTAGTTTTACTTGCCACAAAGTTTATCGCTAGAAGCGTACGAAAAAATTCTTGACGAACTTATTAGAGATGCCCAAACAACAACTCCGAATCCAATTGCGGGAGATTTCAACGCCTGGGCTTTGGAATGGGGAACGAGAAAAACAAATCAACTTAGGAATGCCTTGCTCAAAGCATTCTCGGTACTTGATGTGGTGCTGCTAAACACGGGAACCAAGAATACATTTGAAAAAAATGGATATGGTTCCATAATCGACATTGGGTGTGTGAGTGGATCCCCAGCAAGAAAGACGAAGTGGCAAATATATGATATGTACACATATAGTGACCACCAAGCAATAATAATAGACACTTGCAGTAATAACAAATGCCAAAAGAGAACTGGGTGGCCAAAAAAAGCTCAAAGTAGAGGATGGAAAGACGAATCAATAGATGAGGACTTATTTAAAATAATGATGGACGAAAAATAAAGCAGTTCAAATGATCTTGCGATGCTGCTATGGTAAGGAAAAAACTGCAACCACCCCGAAAGCCTGTATATTGGAGGAATGGTGAAATTGCTGTTTTAAGAAGTAACTGCGACCAAATCCGGCGGAAGTGGTGGAGTACCACAAGGATCCGTACTAGGCCCACTCCTATGAAACATTCTCTCTGATGGAATCCTTCGACTTCCAACAACGAAGGAAGGGCTAATAATAGGGTATGTGGATGACATAGCTGTGACATTCGTGGCAAAAGAACTAGACCAAATCGAGGACTTATGCAGCAATATTGCACAAAAAATAGAAAGATGGCTAACAACAGCGAAGCTTTAAGTGGCACGACAGAAAACTGAAGCAGTGCTCATAGCACTAAGAAAGTGGAAGTCGTCACCTTAGATATTGACGGGCATAAAATAACGTCACAGTCATTCCTAAAATACTTAGGCGTAATAATTGATACGAAGATAAACTACAAAACAAACATAGGAAAGCTTGCAAAAAAGCGGCGCGAAGTAACACGGCTTTAAGTTGAATAATGGCTAATACAATCAGAGCCGAAGACTATTATTGGCAAAAATGACTCAGTCAATAGTAATGTATGCAGCACCCGTGTGGGCTAATGCGCTAAAGTAAAAAACATATGCAAAAACAGTAAGGTTCTTATTATTAAGTGTACTTAGATTTGAAGCCGCAGCCGTGATTATTATGCCTGAAATCACCTGAAATAATGGTTCATGAGTTAAAGAGAGTGTACAGTAAAAGTAAAAGTAAGAGCAAGTCTCTAACAGCTAGAGAGCGCGAAGAAGATAGACAGCAAAATCTAAAAGAATGGCAATCCATGTGAGATTCAGCGCCGAAAGGACGAAGGACGTACAGGTTGATTGAAAATGTGGAAACCTGGGTTAGCAGAAAGCATGGTCACGCTGTTTTTTACTTGACGCAGTTATTAAGTGGTCATGGCTGTTTTAGGGAATACGTCCACAAATATGGCCATGATGAGGTAGATATATGCTCATCTTGTGGTTATGGAAAAGAGAATGCCGAACATATGTTTTTCAATTGCCCAAAATATGAGGAAGATACGACGCGTTTTGAAACGGAAATTTCTGAAAGAATAATGCCAGATGACATAGTGCCACACATGCTGGAGTCAAAGCAGGTGTGGAACTAAGTTAAGCACTGGGCCGGTAAGGTTATTCAAGAGCAGCGAAGACTAGAGCGATTGCGATATAGAGAGGCAAACAGCCAAAATCAGTTCGAAAACCCCTGAGACGTTATAGTCAATAGGCTTAGATTGCTCTCCGATGTAATACTTAATCGGTAGTTCCACAGGGCAATTCACCAAAGCTATGTGTAGTTATTGAAATCTTTTTTTAGTGGGTTAAAGTCCCGCACTACTGTTGTAAGAACGACAGTGTCTTTTGATGATTTTTTTACATCTCGCTATAAAACAAAACGTAGTTTGAGCACGATTCATTCATTCGCACAATTTGCATGGAGCAAATTGATTGAACTTGTTGGCCGAAAGTGAAAGCCCGCGCTTGCTGGTGGGCGGGCAGCAACACCGGAGTCAGGCAGATCGTGGTAGCCAGAAGTTGTAGTGAGTAATCGTTGGCTTTCAAACGAGACGGCCGAGGGTGTGCACAAAAAAGCTGATACGCCGATTAAGATTCGATTCAATGCACACATTTCCATGCTTAGAGCAATGGGTGCACGTACTGACAGCTGACAGTATTGTAGCGTCCAGATTGTACGTGCTTAGCGTTGCCACCCTGTTATACATTGGTACTGAATGCCTATGCATTTACCTCTGGCTTGCTTTCTGCTGTGTGTAGACCTCAAGATCGAGCGTTGTGTGTGTATGTTGATTGCGCTGCTGTCTGGTAGGTGTTGGCGAAAATTCCATCAGTGTATTCCAATCGGCAACTCTTTGCCTCTTTGGCGTCGTCAATCCTGCTTAGTGGCCGTCTATATCACGGCGTTTTAACATTGATTTTGATATACTTATGTATACCAGTCGGTGAGTGAGCATCTTTTAACATTACATTTTTATATAACTTTGTAAAAAAATATTCAACTATTTTCGGATATTCAAATCGAGTTTGAAAACAAAAAAACCACCAAACATTTAAATATATAAATTTCTCATTGCTATTGCATTTTAAGGGGTTAAATGGGTTTCCTGGTGTAAAAAACGACATTTTTGCCGACGCTTCCTTCTGGGTGTTACAAACTTCGTGACAAACTTAATATATATATATATTGAGGGTATAAAAAGTGTCTGTTGTTTGAAATTGGAGTGCGCAGTCCAATATATGTAATACGCAAAAAATAATGACATGTGTATATAAGTATGTATTTTATGCGTTTAAGGCGGCCTACACAATCTAATATAATATGTGAAAACAAATGTATATTTATATTTCAAATGATCAAATAATATTTATCTTTTCTTATTATTATTTTTTTAATTTAACTATTCTTTCTTTTCAGATTTTATCACTATTTTTATTTAATTAAGCTTTGCTTTCAGAATAAATTCTATTTGTATTTAATATATTTTAATTTTTTTCAGATAGTATTAATCTTTTTTCAGATATTATTATCATTTTATACAATTAATCTATCTTTTTCTTTTAGATATTACAAATTCAATGTAATTATTATTTATTTTCAGGTATTAGTAAGCTTTATTTTGTTTCAATCTTTTTTCAGAAATTTCCTTTATAACCTTTTTTCACTTTTTAATTTTCAGCTATTAATAATTCTTTTATTTAATTAATCCCTTTTTAGATGAAATGATTTTTTTGAATTAAATATATTTTTATTTACACAATGTTAGAGTTAAGATATTTAATTACAATAAATTACAATTTTATGTAAATATATTAAATATAATAAAATTAATCATGTAAAAATTAAAAAGGTTTTTTTTTTGAAATTTTAAGAAATTTTTAAAGTAGGAATAAAAAAATGCAACCCTGCATCAGCCGTCGATTGGGGATATTAGAGCAGGACCGATATACTTTTTATATGACACCGCTGAATGAGCGCAACAGAGATGTATGATCACATGCATACGTACGTTTGAGGGGAAAAGTGGGTAGAATCTTCACGCGGCCTATGGCAAACTACGTGTTTACCCGCTTTACTAGCTACTGATTATCTGGTTTTTTACCCACCACACGTGACTAAATAGTCAGTTATTCGTTATATAAGTAAGGATACAAGTGTGTGTGTGAGTGTGTATTGAGCCCCAGCGGAGCATGGAAGGCCTTCATATGGCCTTATTCATGTCGGAATTGTAAGGTATAAAGGGCTTACTCCGCCATATAAGCTTCATATCTTTTTAACATTGCATGTCCTACATCG
The DNA here is from genome assembly GCA_027475135.1 of Bactrocera correcta. Taxonomy (NCBI): domain Eukaryota; kingdom Metazoa; phylum Arthropoda; class Insecta; order Diptera; family Tephritidae; genus Bactrocera; species Bactrocera correcta. Next base: position 80,015,786 of record CM050323.1, on the reverse strand, counting down.
TGAGGCCTCACCTCAAGCGACGTAAAAAGGAGTAAATGAGGCCTTACCTCTGCTATCTCAAAAAGGAGTAATTGAGGCCTCACCTCAGCTATCTCTAAAAGGAGTAAATAAGGCCTTACCTCTGCTATCTCTAAAAGGAGTAAATGATGCCTTACCTCTGCTATCTAAAAAAGGAGTAAATGAGGCCTTATTGTTTTAATAAAAATAAGCTGTTCAATAATGACACGAAAGACTTTTAATTCATCAATATATTATTTTGATTTATTATCGTAGGTTTTTTTATACACCCTATTTTTTATTAATTGTATCGATTTTTTAATATCATTTTCGTAATTTGGAAGCCGTATTCGGGGGACTTCAGAGCATCTAAAATTAGAAATAGCAATTATGAGTTGTGAATTTATGTATTTAATTAAAACAAACCTACCAAACACAAATTTTCCAAATAAGTTGGTTTTTTAATGATTTTTTCTTCTGCAGCCCATCCCAATTGTACTCTAACAAGTACTCATTGTAGAGATTTTGTAATAGGTGTTGAACCTATACATTCTTTAATGCTACAAAACTATTGAAACCAGGAAAGTATTAATTATATAGTTTCGCAGAAAATACTGTTCATTCAGTTAACTTACTGCGTCAGTTTTTGGAAACATTTCAGCATTTTCCTCAAAATGTTCCATTTCTTCAACGCTTTTTATTGGAAATATGTCCAGGCTTGTAGATTTCGGAAATGCTTTCTCTAACAGTTTATCCATCTTCACATGTAGCTCACAAATTAAGTTTGTTTTATTCCCTAAAACATATTCTACTTCATTTTCTTTACAAAATCCAACAACTCTGATGGGAATAAAAGGTTCAATAAAACAACAGTTATTTGGTGCTTCAGAACTAAGTATAAACATGTCCGTTTTATAATTTTTGTAGAGAGCAGATCCTTCTATGATATTTTTTAAACCTGTTGCTTTGGGTAAATCTACTGAAAACGCATGTCGTTCCGCACATCTATTATATATGCATTGCAATATTTTGGTAGGTTGACGGACACCTTGCTTTAAAACTTGTAAGTAATTTTCAAATTTATAGCTCGAAAAATTATCCACATTACCAAAGCTTTCAATGCAATCAGCCAAATGTAACAAATTGTGAATATTGTATAACAATTTTTCTTCTTCATAAATGGATCCAAACTGTTCAACGAAATCGAAAAGCATCAGTCAAACGAAAGGCAACTTATTTTCCCATTTATTTGAAGAGAAAATTCGATTCCAATTCATCAAACTCCCTTGGCTTTCGACCAAATTCCTTTGGAATGTATTTTCGAATACTTTTTATTTTTTTGTTTAATTCAACTTTCTGAAGAGAAGTTATCTTACGAGTTTTATGTTTATTTTCCCAAATTGCAATCAATATCTTTTTTGTGCAACGAAGTTCGACAAGGTGCATGGGGTCCAAAGGTATCTGCGTAACCATATTAAATCCAATTTTTTCGAGAACGTTTGGACTTTGCAAAAAATCTACGCAGTGATGAAGTCTGTCGTTTCTATTTTTAAAACTTTCATCTGTTCTTAATTGTGCGGGAGTTTTACTGTACGTTAATTTTTTATTAATCTTCTTACCAGTTTGTGTCATTTTGAACACCCATTGCTGTTTGTGTGGCCAACAACACCGGCAAGAAATGCTCTTGCCGGAGCATCGCAAATAAATTTGCAAATTTTTATAGACATTTTTATTCCATTCAAGAACCAGCCATGATCATTTAAGTGCTTTATTTCATCTACAAAATTTGTTAAAAACTGGTTTATGGAATTTGGCTTACGGTTACCTGCATACGCGCCAATCAAAAATGGTTTCATATCATTACGATTTGACACTGCTCCTAAAATTTGCCAAAGTTGTGTCCCTGAACTTTTAAAAAGCGGGCACCCGTCTATATTGATATCAGTATATAGGCAATCCATATTTGGATGTAAAGAAATTTTCATCAAAGAAAGGGAAGTATTTTCCAGGCGACACGTCAATTATATTAATTTCTGAGCTAGGCAACGTCATTAATTGTTTATTTGATGCAGGTACACGCACGTCAGCACTACGAAATATTTGGAGAATTTCATCGCATGGCCTCCTACGAATTTAATATTTGATACACCAATTTCTTAATTTCGCATTTTTGTATGTCATTATTATTGTTGTTAGAGTTACCAGTAGCCGCATTACGCACATTATGCACATTACATATATTTATATTTAGTTCTTCGGATACATTTTTGCTACAACTAGGAACATTTTTATTTTCCGGAACAATAGCTTTTTTTCACGATTTCAATTGTGCTCTTTTTTACTTGCCACAAGTCGACGAAAGTGTCTATCACTCACTCCACATTTAGTTTTTCCCATTTCAATAGAATAATTAATTTACTATTCAATTAGTTTCATATATATGTTTATTAATCTAGACTTTTAAAAAACTACAACTTACTTGTAAGTCCGCGTACGAAATGAGAAAATATAATAACTATATGCATAAACGCAGCGTTTCCGAAGACATCGAAAAATAGAACAATAATGGCAAACAGTAACGCGGTTGCATATATGCAGTATTCGGTGGCGACAAGAGGTCGGCGGCAGATAACAGTAAAAAATTTACAAAAGCTGTGCAGCTTTGAAAATGAATATCATAGTCTACTTTGTCTCTTTATTTTGTACACCTTACCCTACGCTACTAAAAGAAGGTCATTGTGAGGCATTCATGAGAAAGGGAAGGTATTAAACAAATAAGGCCTTACATTGCCCTGCCTCACAACCTTTATTTTGTCCCCGCTGGGGCTCTCGAAATCGATGCAGCACATGATATTGATGTTATTACGTCGCTACAATAATCGGTTAACAACAAAAATAATAATGGTGGCATAAACACAATTGCTCGGCAGCTTCCTCTTTTCACTGCTACCACGCTTATTGTTGATGTTGTTGACTACAGAAGCGCCTGCCAAACTGTCATAATTGTTTTTCGTTTGTTCGGAGCACGTGAAGGTGTTATTGGCGATGGCGAAACATTTGAATGAAGTATAAAAGAGGTGATAGAGAGTAACACTTAGCAAAACAGTCAACTTCTTCTTCTTCATTTTTAGCACCAAAATTCTCAGTCAAACTAAATGTGGCTTTTGCAGCTCGTCAAAGAACGCGAAAGGGCAGTTCAAGCTTCCATGCAAGATAGGAATAATAATGCTTGCACATTTTTTTCCTTTATAATAATCAATTAACTGTTGAATCAGGTTTTAATAAAAATTTAAGTCACAGCTTATTACTAACTTCCGATAAAAGACAGTCGCTAGGTAAACTCCTTTCATTATTATAGAAATTTAATACCACGATTCCTCATGTTGTCAATACAACAATTTATATCAAAAAGTCTTAAGTGGGCCATGTTGGGTCTCCGCACAAATGAATGAATTTTTAAGCACAGTAACCTAAACCTATGGCGAGCGGTTCTTAAGTTTGTAACCAGGTCATCCAGAGATTCACAGGTCTTTTTTTTCTTCATAACGTTTTAACAAAAACGTCTTAAAGATTACAATTTGCCTTGACATGTGTATATCACAATGGGAACTAAGGGCAGGGCAGAAATTACTAGTTAAACTTCTATTAAAGACAAAATATTTTCAGAGTTTAAAACAATACAAATTGCTTATATACAGCCCAGTTTCACTCTCTACAAATAGTATTTATTTTTTACTACATTTATGTATGTCTGTATCCAAGTATATTGAACTTTTTGAACATTATCTCTTTCTTTCAGTTAATACTGTTCCCAATTATGTTTTCTTTTTTACTACCGTTGCTACATATACTCGTATCTTGTCAGTTTCTATCCATTTATCTATAGGCATAAATGACTGTAAAGTAGGAACCTGCGCCTCTGAGAATCTAAAATGAAACGAAATGAAATGCGAAGAATTATATTTTATGAGTAAATATGAATATGCTGATTTTTTTTATATTTCCACTTACCGCTACCACTGTTTCATAGTTGACAACGGAGAAATTAAGACCAGTTAAACGAAAAGGATTACTATTTAAATGTATCGCCAAGGCTATAAGCTTCATCAATTTCTTGTTCTCCTCCGCGTTAGTTGAATGAAGTATAACATCTTCCCAATCACAGCAATAATACGATGTGCTCAATTTGTCTGTCTGTGAGGAAACATACTACTGAATTAGTTATATTACTTAAATGATCATATAATAGCATAGTGCAAGGACCTTTAGTGTTTTTATATATGAGAAAATACAATCCTTACGGTTGTCGAGAGTGTTGTGCCCAGGCGTCCAAAGATCAGCAATTCAACCACCTTTCCAATTATCCAACTTACAAATCGAATATTCTGCGCAGTTATACCTAGCTGAAAATAAGGTAACGATAGCCTAAATCTTTACACGCTAGAACACAATTTAACTAGTCTCTTACACCTGCCTGTAGGGTGGCGTTCTAAAAGACATGTTGAAAAAGCTGAAACTTTATATAATAACACTGAAAGTAGTTCGAAGGTATCTACGAAATTGCGCCTAAACGATTCAATCGTATCTACCATACTATAACAATTACGTATTTCACTACGTATTTCACTATTAGAATCACAAAGCATTTTAACTTACCGTTGCCGTTAAAAATCCTAAAACACACAACAAAGTCGCACTCAAGGCCAACATAACGAACACACGGAAAGAATACTGCTCTTGCATTGATTTGGCGAAGTCGTTCAGCTCCACATTTCGACGAATAATGTCGTATAAACGGTAACGAAAGCGTTGCGTGACCAACATATTGTCTTTCCGCTTACATTTCTCATGCTCGACAATGGATTCCCTAGAAATATTGCGTAAATCCTCTAGTAACAATGAATAACGACCGTTCAAATGTAATATTTGCATAGCTAATATATTCGCTTCGGCGACCAAGGGACCCACAACAGCGAAACCTGTCCACATCGACATGGTGAGAAATACTAAATAACGCGGCCAAGGCACAGTATAATCGAAGCCAAAATTGATCGGAAAAGGTACCAAGCGCTCATTTTTGATTAAGCCGCTTACCGGAACATAGACATAGGTCACCAGTGTAATAATATAGGTGAACGTCGAATACTTGGTGGGCAATTGTTGACGGCGTATCTTCTCGAAAAGCTCCGGATTCCAGGTACTATAGAGTAAAGGAATCAAAAGAGAATATGATTATTTAAAAACAAATTGTTTATTTAAAATTAAAACTGTTTCTAGTTTATTTATGTTACATACCGTTGTATATAGATCTTCTTGTAAAACTCCTCAATGTGTGTTCGAAAACTATTGCGCCTATAGATAATATTATAAGCGCGCAACATCATTTCAAATAATATCAAATTGGGTGCCAAGACGGTACAGACAAAGCTGATGTTATCTAAATTGTCATGCATGACTACAGCTTCACCAATGAGAACCATGCTTTCGGACATAAACTGCATAATGGTCACCATTATATCGGCGATGTATCGGGTTTTCGTAATATGTGCTGCGAGTGGCCAACCATTCGAGCAGAAAAAACCGTAGAGTTGCCAATCGATCGGAGGATGGAGCCCATTTGGTAGCAGAGGCTTATGGTAGCTTAACGGTAGGTAACGCATGATAGACACGACCAGGCGTAAAACTGAAAGAGAGTTCATTCCGATCCAGCAGTAATATTTTGTTCATTTACAACTTATATATTCATTCATCATGTTGCTACAAAGTATATAGTAGTTGTTTTGTTTACCCAAACTAATCGAGGTAGATCTGGAGTTATATCGTGAAATCCGAGAGGTAATTTTTTTTTTAAGTGGGCATAGCTCCGCTCCTAACAACTTTATAGTTGCATTCAAAAGTGAGAAAGAGGCCGCTTCACTAATTTTTACGATGTAATTTAAGTTTATTTGTAAAACGTCAGATTTATCGTAAAATTAAAAGATCCAAAATAACTCCTTTTTCGTAAACAAAATAAAATTTGTACAGTTAAATTGAAATTTTATAAGAGTAATCCAAATTGTATGTATGTAAGTCCAAGAGGTACTAAATTTCGTTTTAAAATTGGTAAAACTTTTACCGAAACGTTTCAATTGATGAAACAAGTTTATGGCGATGATTGTTTGTTTTCAAAGCGGTCGCGAGGACATAAATGACGATCAACATGTGGGACAATCAAAATTCGTCATCACTGCAAATTCAATCGAAACTGTGCGTGAATTCATCAAAAATAAGTCGAAATCATCATTTAAGTTCATGGAAATGGAATTGAACATCTCCAAACACAAGAGTGCTGAATGGAAGGCACCGGACGAGAAACTAAAAAAATCGCCTATGAAGAAGTAAAAATTCCCGAATTACCAAAGCTATTATGGTCAACTAGACTGACTTTATACCAATATGTCGGTTAGTGTGAGAATTAGCAACACAAAATTGCCTAAAAGTTTGTTCTCGAGTATATGTAAAGTGATTTCAATTCATTCTGACTTTCCATCTGACTTTAAGGCGTTATGTTTGTCAATATGTGTGATGCTTAAATTCCTTTAAGTGGGCAATTCCATTTAAGTAATACGAGGTATGACAATTAAGTGATGAGACTGATTCCATAAAAACTGTATATGTGAAAATTATTCTACAACTCTGCCATCCCCTTCAAAGTAGTCCCCTTGGGCAGCTATACAGCGATTCCATGCTTCGCGAGTACCCTCGTCACGGCCGCCTGGCCGAGTACTTGTCAATAGTAGACTTGATTCACAGTCTTCCCCGGTGAAACGAATCCGCACCTCGACTGACGCCTCGTCTTCCCGCTTTCACGCCCCTCCTTAAACTCTTTGTGCCATCGAAACACTTGATCACGACTAAGAGCACTATCACCATACACTCTTAAAATTTTAGCGTAAGTTTCCGAAGCTGTTTTGCCCAATCTGGCGCAAAATTTTATCGCGATGCGTTGCTCTTAATTTCGTTTTTCCGTTTTCGCGACAAGCACTACAAACGCACGTCTACTCAATTTGACGCATCAGGCGAACAAAACAAGCTAGAAAGCCCCATTTTTGGCGCTGCATGTGTATGAAATTGGTCTAGACCTTGGTCTAAACCTCATGTACCTAATATACCGATCTTCAATCCTATAGTTAATATTTACCTCATATAGTTCATATAATAAGTGTATCCCCTTGGGTTGGTATAAAATTCTCAGACCCTTCTTTCTAACTTATATTTTTTCTTGAATCTAAAAATACTGTTTAACAGATGAGCAAGTGGTTTTAAACCTATGTTATGGACATGTGTTTACATGTGATTTTTTAATACTATAAAATTTAGAGCGTTTTCGTTATAATCCACGTTTTCAAGGCCACTACTCTTCATAAGCTTGAAACCAATACACCGATTCTGTTGAAAATTTGATAAACATTTCTGTAGTAAGTTGTGAGGAACACCGCAATCCAACATTTTCGGAGCTCATTCCAATAATTTCTGTCATTGAAATGCTTATATCCTAAATTGAATATATTAAGATTATAAATATTGCTACGAAGTTTGTTACACCTTGAAGCAAACATCGCATACCCTATTTCTTATATAATAATGAACATTATCACCATGACGAGCTGAGTTTGTCTATACTTCTTTTTCTCCGTACGAAGCTACTCATTTGTTTAAACCAACAATATATCACAACTATAGCAGATAGCTGCTATATAACTGAATGATTGTAATCATGTCATTATATGGAAACATTTTTGGGTGCTCAGACAGTTTCACGAAATTTGGAGCGACTTATTTCTTATCAAAGTGGTATAATATCAAAAAAAATCAGTCAGATCAGACCACTAGAGTATCAATCCGACCGATTGAAATCAATATATGTAAATATATTTTTATTCTCTTTTAAATAAAATAAATGCACTTGTGGAGGGTATTATAGTTTCGGTTTCGGTGTGTCCGGAGTTAATGTTTTATACATTATTTTTCGAATTTTATACTTTAATGTATTAGTGGTTTAATAAAGTGATTTTAACTGTGTTGTCACAAAATATTCTCAAAATAGGAGTGTTTTTGAACTGCTCTCGGTTAGAACAGTAAGTTATAAAGCTTAGATTAGTCTTCATTTATTTCTCTTCACTTTACAAATATGCACGAATTCATATGTCACAGTTCTAGTTTATCTGTTTCTAAATTCTCTTTACCAATTGCCTATGGTCCACACCATTTAATCACTTACGTTTCCTTATGCTCTGTATTCGTCCACTATCACTGTCTGTTTCGTAGTGTATGCACTTTAAGCGGAAAATCACAAATACTCACGCTTTTATACTTGGCCATATTTAATTGTTTTCGTACTAACAAAACCTCTTGAATGTGCATGTGTTAGTATGTGTTATGCATGAGCTTTTACTAGTTTTGTTTACAAAGATCGGCCAACTTAGCGAAACATTAATTTAAAGTTTCGCCAAACAACTAATTGGCCTGTTTGAATGGGTGTATGGGTGTTTATGTGTGTGCATGAATCGTAAATGTGCCCATCGAAAAGTTTTGCAAATCGTTCCTCCCCAATGGATTGCAACTGTTCTTGTTCGTGCCCTTCTGTGCTCCGCGCAGTTGACATTTCCTCCCGTATTCACGTCGTAATTTGATAAGCATGTGGCCGGGCGTTGTTGAGCGGCGTCATACGCACCCCTGAAGCGGCATTGTTGCTGTTCAAAAACGGAAGCAAGGAGGTTGAATTGATTGATGATGCAGTCATGTAGATTTGTTTCTGCCATATATTGCACGATATGGTTGTAGTACTTATGTCGACTGTTTAGCTTCTACGTAAATAATAAAAAATGCATGTGCAGGAAAATAGATAGGCATTAATAATTTGTGTAGGAAAACTTTAGTAAGTAGGAATATTAATTTTCTTAGTAATAATTTGGCGAAATTTAATATTTTAGACAAGTTAACTATAAAAGAACTTGTCTTTTTTTAATGTCCTTGATGAGTTTGTATGCCTTGAATATAATATTACTAGGGTATTGCACACATCTTTTTCTTCTTTACTGGCACCGCTACACCGCTTACGCGGTTATAGCCGAATTAACGACAGCGCGACAGTCGTTTCTTCTTGCCGCTATGTGGCGCGAATTGGATATTCCAAGCGAAGCCAGTAAATCATCCATCCGTAAATCAGTGTTTCTAGCTTTTACTTTAATATAAAGGGTGTTTTTTATTGTGGTTTGCAAGGAAAGAATACTTTTTCAAAGTTGGTCTTTTGGACAACTGTTACTTAACTTATACTGAACTGGGAATATCAATTTATAATGAACAGACTTACTCCAGAATAATGTTTGCAAATCACGGAAACTTGTTACCAAAATAATGATTCGGATCGCTCGCTGGGTTCAGTATTCAGTCCACATAATCGTCCAGCGGAGTCGATAATTCGAGTAATCATGAATTGCGGGATTACAAAATCAAATGTAGTCGCTCATAATGCTACAGTCAGTGGAGAACGCTATAATGCCATTAGGGACCGTCATGACGTGACACTCGATTAGAAACCCACCCTGTATTTGAAAAACTAAAAATTTACTACATCTTAATTTGAAATGTTGTTATTCATCCCTTATCTACATATGTATATAAATAAAAATGAATCACCAAAATGTATGTACGCTCATAACTTTCATACGACTGACCCAAATTTGTAATTGTTTTTTTAATGTGTTCGTGGTGGATCGGGGAAGGTTTAGAAATAAAAATACCTTCTACCTTTAATTAGGAAAAGTCGGAAAATTGGACAATTCCAAAAAATAACTTCTTTTCATATATTTTTTTTTCAATTTTTGTTTGTTTTGTTTTTCAATATTTTGATTTGTAAATTATTTGAATCGTTCAATTTCGGTCGCTTTCTTTTTTAATCCAGCTACTGAAAAGAAAAATTTTTGAAAATTATTCAGTGAAAACTTTATGCGTGTTTCACATGAAAATATCAATTACAGATTGAAATTTGTTACGAAGCCACGAAGAGGTCACGCTAATATCGGTCGGCGTTCTGTTTGGCATCAGTTTATGGCAGCCTAAGGCAAGGCAATGCAAGAAGTACTCCAGGATGCGATGACATATAGTACGTGCTGAATTATGGACCGCGATAGCTACTCAGCGATTGTCACGATGTCACAACACGACTTCTCAATCAACAGTTACGATGTTTGATGGACTTTATCTTGAATCAACGGGCTGTTAGATGCTGGATGTGCTCTGTTGAGGGGCAAAAAAGAGGTTTGCCGCTTCTTCTTTTTGGATGGTGGATGGTAGTTACATTAGATTAAATTGATGCAATCATTTTTGCGGAAATTACTGATCCAGAGATAGATCCAGAATTATACATACGAAGTAGTAAAAACCAATATGGCTCATGAACATTGCGAACACCATAATCCTTCTTCAGTTTGTATGTCTGACAATAAATGCACGAAACACTATCAACGTGCATTTCTTTAGGAAACGCAAACTGGAAATGATGGACATCCACCGTATCGGTGTCGCTCACCAGATGACAATGGCAGAACATTTAGCATTCAATTTAGAGGAGTGAATATCGAAGTTGACAACACATGGCTCGTACTATATTCGTCACTGGTGTCTAATTCACATTCAAAACTTGAGTATTACAGTTTGGTGAAATCACTAAAATACGTTTGCAAATACATCACCAAAGAAAGCAACATTGCGATTATTGGCCTTGAATGAGATGAGATCAGTAAGTGTCAAATGGGTCGATACGTGAACTGCAATAAAACGCTTTGTAGGATATTTACTTCTGCATTTCATGAAAGTTTTCTGACTATGGTGCGCCTCGCGGTTCAACTTCATTTAAGTCATTGCGTACTGTGAATGGTAGAGTGTTTGCAAGCCAGCAAATACAATTACTGGAAAAGGATAATAACTGGAATCAAATGATGGACGATGCGATAGCTACTCCGCATGCCACTGAAGTTCGCATACTTTTCGCGAAGATCATTTCGAAATATCATCCTTCAAATTCGCGTCAATTAAGGGATACGAAAAAATTGATATTGTCGATGACATTTTACATTGGTTTCGCTAATGATTGGAAATGGGCAAATTTCGATTGATACTTCTATTGGTTTGATATAAATTTTTCCTGCCTATTGTCAATTCACTTCAACGAAAGAAGAACTCATCACATTTATCCCAACAATGGCAAATTGTCATAACTGCGATTGCTTGAGAGCCCGCGCAATTTTAGTTGCCAAAAATACCAATGTTAATGACTTAATCTTGAAGATTCAAAGTGAAATTCAGAAGGGCTTGCGCTCATACAAATCCATCGATCGTCTTGACAATGAAGACAAAGACATGAATTATCCAGCGGAATTTCTAAATTCTTTGGATAGGCTTGGTATGCCGCAGCAAAATTTACATCTCAAAGTTAGATCTGTCATTAGTATGTTTCACAATGTTCATTTGTTCATCGAAACTGTGTAAAGAACCCCAATAATTGTGACGCAGTTACCGAATATAAGGGGACAGTAATTTCATTTCAAACATATTCCGTTTCCAGAGAAAATTGCAGCTGTGATGGTAATCAACAGGACAAAAGGATAGATAGATAGAAGTGTAGCATAAATCTAGAAAAGCCATTTTTTCACACGACCAGATATACGTGGCGTGTTCACGAGTTGGAAACCCATCTTCTCTGTATATTTACGCACCAGAACAGAAAACAAAAAAATTTGTTTATCAAGCTGCGCTACATTTCAACACAACATAAATTCAACTTTCTTTTCGTTTCAAAACACATAAATAAGAAATATTTTTCATATTTTCTTTTTATATAAAAATAAAATAAGAGTTCAGAACTTATGATCACGAAAACAATTACAGCAACTAACACAAATTTAAATAGTTCCTTTCAGGATATGATCCCAAAGGATCTATTTGAATATTGTTGATACGATTAAAGGATGAAATATTTCCTAAACTCACAAATAATTTGAAGAAAAAAGCAACCATAGCCACGGTCTGGTCGTTTACTCGCTCATTTTCTCCGATTTGATTTTCATAAAAGAAACCGTCAAGCGGTGAAGAAGTTTATACTTTCTGTTGTAAGGTTAAAATTTCCATTACACATCACACTTCACAGAAGTCTTAGAAAATTCGTTTAAACGTGAATAATATTGTGAACAGAGAAAGTCAAATTAAAGAAGTTTTATTTTACAATAGAAAAACGAGGACAGAGGCACTAAGTTTCGGGAAGAACTAGTTCGTATGACAAGATTTCTTGCAGCTTTGCTAAACTGATGTCACGACAAATATATTCGCACATTATTCACTCCACCAAAACATTACTACCAGCAATACCCATGAGCAACTGAGGTCACAAAATAACGGCAATCGAACTAGGCATAGAACGAGCGTGTCCGATGGGCCTACTTAAATTCACCGCAACTTAATATTCGCTGGATATGAGTATTTACTATAGAGCAATTTATGGCCACAAGTTGGTCGATGCACACATACACAGTCATATATTTCTATTCATATACATATTTATGTGATGTGCACGCAATTGCGGCCTCAAACACATTTTCGTATGACTGAACTTTGCGCATCAATTAGCTGTGCGAATATTTTGCCATAATTTTGGTTGAGAATATCCGATTTAATTATGCAGCAAATTAATGCTCGTTGTCAATATTACGACCAATGAATGTGGAATGCCAATATGACGTATGCATATACTCGTACATATGTATGCATATTTTTGTAGGCAAATATACATAAGGTCAAAATTTGATTTTGGCTGAGAAAGATAAAGATGGAGAGAACGAGTGTGGGTATTCTAACACCCCATAAACCAAAATGACCACATACCATCGTTTTGAAAATTCTTTATTGTCTCGGCTTTGCAAATTTGATCAGATTTTGATCTGTTGCAGCTCATTACTAAATCACCCATTATCTAGTTGAGATGCTGAGCTGAGGTGTACTCCGCTGCGACACCTAAAATAATCAGAACGCTTTAAGGTCTTGTATGTCTTTGAAGTCACCGTAATTATAATAATACCCAACGATTACCCTCCTCCCGCCCAACCGACGCGAGGGGCGCAATTCGCGAACGAGCGGAATTAGCCGAGTCATAAAAGGCAAGAGAGTTTTAAGCTTTGCGATCCTAAGCTGCTCAGCTACAGAAACAAAAATTTCAACAGCCAAAATTAAGAATTAAATTTAAGTTTATAATTTTTAAATGTTACTTGTTAAGAGTAGTCTCTGTTAGATCAAATGTGCTGGAATGAGAATTGAAATCATGATATATACGTCGGAATGGTTCGTTTAACTCAAAATTTGTTCTAGAAAATTTTAAAAGTAAGGGTCTAAACTGCCTGGTAGAGCGAGCGGGAATGTTAAAATTAATATCAGATAAGATGGGCTACAGACTGACCCATTCATGAGTTTTACAAGAAATATTATACCAAGATCTCCCTACGACTATCGAGTGTCGGGAGATTTATAAGTTTTAAGCGGTTAGTGTAAGGGAGAAGATTTAAACTGGAATCCCAATGCAAATGATTTAAGGCAAAAAGTAAAAATTGTTTTTGGACGAACTATAATTTATCTGAATGGACTTGGTAACTAGGGTTCCAAACCACAGAAGCATACTCTAATATAGGCCTCACCAGAGATGTAAAAAGAATTTTTGTGGTAAGCGGATCTCTAAATTCTTTAGACCAACGTTTAACAAAACTAAGAGCGCCTTTAGCTTTAAAAACCGTGGAAGATGCGTGAAGATTAAAATTGAGTTTGGGGTCCATAGTTACACCCAGATCAACAAAACTGCATACTTGTTCCAACCTAAAGTTTTGTATTGCGTATGAAGTAGGGTCTACAGATCTACGTGAAAAGCACATCGTTTTACATTTTTTAAGGTTCAATGGCATGTCATTTCTATCACACCAAGAAACTAGGTTGTTTAAGTCTGTTTGCAACTGACATCTTTCGCTGTTTGAAGTATACGTTTTAAAAAGTTTTACATCGTCAGCATATAATAAAACTTTTGAAATCTTAACAACAGATGATATGTCATTAATAAATAACAAGAACAGAATTGGACCAAGATGGCTACCTTGTGGAACGCCTGAAGGAACTTTGATTATGTCAGAAAAAGTACCTATATAAATTCTTATTGGAAAAAATTGGTAATTTTTTTTTTGTTTAAATACGGACCATTTCTCTTTCTCTATAAAATGTTCCACTACATTTAATGACGCATGTACTGCATTGAAAACATTTTCTTTTGACGAAGTAAAATTTCTTAGGGTCTGGATAGCAGAATACGCTTGATTAAATGTGGGTATAGTTTCAGTTGTTGTTTCAACCTCGCTTTCACTAGAGACTTCCTCCTCTAAGTCTGAAACAGTAGATTATTTGTGTTGAACAATGCTACATTTTAAAAATTTTACTTTAGACTTACCTTTTACAGAAGGAACTAGATTTTCCATGACGCTATCTAAAATGTCTCCATCTGTTGCGAATCCCATTGTTTGCACACCATCGTCAATATCGACGTAATCATCAAAAGACACATTATCGGTTCCCATTGCCGTTCGATTTGTGGTCCAAATCTGTTTCAATTCAGACAACAGAAGATCGTCTTCTTCATTCCAGTCGTCTGTAGTAGCATTCTACATTAACTCACCTTTAGCAAAACCAGCCTTTCTAAAACAATTGCTGATTGTTTGTGGTTTTACACCCAAATTCCAGGTTTTGTTTAGATCCCTGATTGCCTCAAGTAACGACACAGTCGTAGGAGTTGGTTCTTCCATATGGTCCGAAACTTTCATCACAATTCGTTTTCTATAATGTTGCTTGAGATTTTGAATAATCCCTTGGTCCATTGGTTGTAGAACAGACGTCAAATTAGGAGGAAAATATTGCAGTTTAATTTTTTTTTTTAAATTTGCTTGTATATTTTTAGGATGTGCGGGACAATTGTCAACGAATAGTCGTATTTTCCTATTTTTGGCAACAAAGACTTTATCTAGATTTTTGAGCCACGCTTTTTTGTTGTACTCATAGTCTACATCAAGTGATTTTATACCCTTAAAACAACGTGGGTTTTTTGACTTGCCGATAACTAGCAATTTCAACTTTTCTTTTTTTTTTTTTTTTATTAACTTTCCTATTATTTTTTGTATCTACCCTACTTAAGAGCCTAACAATAAGTTTTCGAATCTTAAACTACTCAGTTAATTTACACCCTACATGGGTGATTATTTTTTTAAACTGGGCCTAAGATATATCACGTCTGGGCTGGTAAGTCGTTTCTACGTAATCTTGAGCTCCTGTTCACACGCAATAGCGATCTTGCTAGTTGGTTTGGGTGAACCGAAAGTTTCAATGCATACTTCGCGCTTCGTTGCTCTATTTCAGTTCGTACGTCTGGAATTCTTAAGTCGCGTTGGATGTTCTCATTTCGGATATACCACGGTGCTCCGGTGATTGTACGAAGATTTTTTGATTGCGCACGACGAAGAATTTCGATGTTGCTGCTACTCGCGTTGCCCCACAGCTCACACCCATAGGTCCAGATTGGTTTTAAAACAGTGTTGTATTCAACTTTTCTGAACCATTCATATTGCTTGCAACCATAACGGTAATTCTCTCCTTGCTGTTTTTGCCACAAAAGCATTTTTGACCTTTAAAGGCTAATGTTTTATTGGGTAAACACTTAAAAAAAAAATGCCCGTTTTATCTGAATAAAAATATCATTTTCGTAATATTGTCTGATTATATCTGGCAAAACGGTTTTTTTTTTCCAATCTTCACTAGACTGTAATTCGGCTGAAGCACTCTCTCCACAAATCGACATTTGTGCGATATTATGCCTTTCTTTAAATTTATCTAACCACCCTACACTAGCAGAAAAATTTTCGCGACCCAAAGCAACCGCAAATTCTTTAGTTTTTTCTCTGATTAAGGTTCCCGAGAGAGGAAGATTGTTCTCACGTGCGGTAGTAACCCACTTAAGCATAGCTTGATCAACATCATTATTGACGCAAGTTGTAATCCTTTTTCGTTTGGAGTTAAAATTATAGTCACCTTTTTGTTCTAAAAGTTTGTCTTTGTTTTTCAAAATGGTTGATAACGTATTAGAAGGAATCCGAAATGTGTGCAATGATTTTTTTTTTGTTTTCGCTTTTTTCTACCTCGGCACTTAGTTTTAACTTTTCCTTAAGCGTTAAACACTTTACACTTCATTTTGATGCCATTTTAGTCCAATATCACTACAAAAATTGACAATTTTCACCACCGTTCTAACAACAACTGATACAATCTTATGTAAGTGCGTGCGACGCTTGCTAAGAAATTTAAAATACAAGTCGTTATCTGTCGCCGACTCGCAGCTCGGTAATTCCCCGAAATTGCAGTAGGTGTTTCCCCGAAAAATTCGAGTTACGCTTGGTTACCGCCGCAGTTTCTGTGACATTTTAGTTCTTGTTTTAAAAATATTCGGGTAACAGAAATTCGACTTATAGGGTAAAAATTACATAGTGATGTTATAAAAACGTATTTTGTTCTTAAGGAAATTCGATATAGAGAATATTTCGAGCTACGGAAGTTCGAGTTAGAGAAGTATTACTAATATTATATACACAAACCTTGATTAGAATAATAAAACAGTAACAGCTTTTCTTGATTTAGCCAAAGCATTTGACACGGTAGATCATAAGATCTTAATTGAAAAATTGTAAAAATATGTAATCAGAGGCATAACAGCTGACTTAATAAATAATTATTTATCAAACAGATACCAAGTTGTTAAATGTATGAATGTTAAAAGTAAAGCATGTAAAGTTCAAATTGGTATACTACAAGGCACGGTCCTTGGGCCACTCTTATTTATATTATACATAAATGATATTTTCAATCTATCATCTGAAAATAATATAGCAGCGTACGCTGATGATACAATAATAAAATGCTCCTGTAAAACTTGGGATGAGGCTCAAACCAAAATGACAGATAAATGGATAAGATTGAGAATGGGCTGTGCAATAATTATCTAACTCTTAATGCTGATAAATCTAATTACATAACATTGAGAATCTTTAAAGATAGTTTACCAAATGATTTTGAGATAAGGATATATGATAAGGTAATTAGCAGGGTTGAACATTGTAAATATTTGGGCCTAATTTTTGATTTTCACATGAGATGGTATGAATATACATATATATTCTCTAAGTTCAGAAAAATAATGAATAAAAAAAACACTGAAGATAGTACATATTGTTAATTATGGTATCATTGCCTGGGGCGGTAGTCATAAAAATGTAATGAACTTTCTTATAAGAATTCTAACTAAATTAATTAGTGCTATTTGTGAAAAAAATTATAGTGCACAAATACTAGGTATTAAAGATAAATTCATAGTAGAATCATTTTATATTACTACGATTCCTGTAAAAAAAGTATTACAACTACAAGGGTATAACCAGAGCTAAGTCTTTTCTTCTCTTCGCTACGTGGCGCCAATTGGATATTCCAAGCAAAGCCAGGTCCTTCTCCAGTTGGTCCTTCCAACGGAGTGGAGGTCTTCCTCTTCCTCTGCTTCCCGCGGTGGGTAATGCGTCGAATACTTTCAGAGCTGGAGTGTTTTCATTCATCCGGACAACTTGACCTAGCCAGCTTAGCTGCTGTCTTTTAATTCGCTAAACTATGTTAATGTCGTCGTATATCTCGTACAGCTCATCGTTCCACCGAATGCGATATTCGCCGTGGCCAATGCGCAAAGGACCATAAATCTTTCACAGAACCTTTCTCTCGAAAACTCGTAACGTCGACTCATCGGTTGTTGTCATCGTCCAAGCCTCTGCACCATATAGCAGGACGGGAATTATGACCGACTTATGGAGTTTGGCTTTTGTTCGTCGAGAAAGGACTTTACTTTTCAATTACCTACTCAGTCCGAAGCAGCACCTGTTGGCAAGAGTAATCCTGCGTTGGATTTCCTGGCTGACATTGTTGGTGGTGTTAATGCTGGTTCCTAAATAGACTAAATTATCTACAACTATGACTGTCAAACAGTGACGTGAGAGCCAAGTCGCGAGTGCGACGACTGTTTGATTGATGACAGGAGATATTTCGTCTTGCCCTCGTTCACTGCCAGACCCATTTGTGTTGCTTCCTTGTTCAGTCTGGAGAAATCAGAACTAACGGTGCGGCTGTTGAGGCCGATGATATCAATATTATCGGCATACGCTAGCAGCTGTACACTCTTATAAAAGATTGTACCTGCTCGAATAATCTTCTCCAGCAGCAGATTGAAGAACTCGCACAATAGGGAACCGCCTCGTCTGAAACCTCCATAATTTAAGTATGTTCTGGGCATCGGTGACTAGATCACCTTTGGGGGTTCTACAAGAGTATGCTCCGGTCTTGAAACCTTCTGTAAGTCGCCGCATCTTCGTACTCACGCATTTGGGCCTCTTTTTTTTCTGTCTACAAATGTGTCTCGCTTCCCTCTTCAACTCTCGGTATCTATCCCATCCCGCACATGTTGTGGTCGATCGTAACATTTCGAGGTAGGCCGCCTGTTTTCTCTCCGCTGTGACACGGCACTCCTCGTCGAACCAGCTGTTCTTTTGCACTTTCCGAAAACCAATGGTTTCGGTTGCAGCTGTACGTAAAGAGTTTGAAATGCCGTTACACAGTTCCCTGATACCGAGTATGTCCATATTTCGGGTCCCGGCAAAGTCGATCAGCCTCAACCCATTTGGAGATGTTTCCTCGTGGAGGCTGAATTTACCGACCATAGTGCCAAAGATACCTTCTTTGCCCACCCTAACGTTAAAGTCGCCAAGCACGATTTTGATATCGTTAAACGTTCATGGAAGGCATTTTTGGTCACCTTCTCTTCCGTCGGGGTGTGGGCGCGAATCAGCGATATGTTGAAGAACCTCGCTTTGATGCGGATTGTGGCTAGACGTTCATTCTCCGGAGTGAATGATAGTACTCGGCGACGGAGTCTCTCTCCCACCACGAATTCAACACCAAACTTGCGCTCCTTTATATGGCCACTGTAGTAAGTGCCGCAAGGGCCTACTTGTCTCTGTCCTTTTCCCGTCCATCGCAGTTCTTGGACGGCGGTATTGTTCGCCTTTATTTTCACGAGGACATCAACCAGCTGGGCAGCGGCACCTTCCCAATTAAGGGACCGGACATTCCAGGTGCATGCCTTAAAATCATAGTCCTTAATTCGTTTGCCATGGTCGTCATCAGAAGGGGGTTACTTATCCGAGGCTTGTTGTTTACTTTCATTGGGGGTGTTTTTTTACGTGGCGGGTCCCAAACCCAGCGCACAACCCTAAGTAGGGAATAATTCGCCTTCTCACTTTAGCTCGCCTTCAAACGGATGGTCTTAAGCAACCCAGAGAATACTTGGTCAAAGACCGGAAGTCGTGAGCTGCTTGAGTCATATGTAAGTCTTTAATATGCATGTATATATTTTGTATCCTGGTGATTAAATAAATAAATAAAAATGAATATGATGGCTGGCCAAAGGCAGATAAACCAGACAATGCGCGACTTACTTAGCAGCATAGTACATGTCAAGGCTGATAAAGGGGAGATAATAGGCTTTTTACCTCCCAGTTAAAAGCCGAAAAATGTAAATAAAGCGGAGCAGCCCTTCTACGGCGAGACATTGAAGTTGATTCAAACCAATACAACGGTTATACCCACTATATCCGAAACATGGGTGGACGTTGTCATGAAGCGAAGCCAAGCCGAAAAGAAAATTAGATCGAGGCCAGACGCCATCATACTCACGAAAAAGGAAGGAGGCGCATCATACGTGGATATTCTTCGGAAAATAAAAGGTGATACCGGGTTAGAAGAATTGGGCTCAAGTGTCACGTATAAAGGAAAACATTAACAGGAGACCTGCTAACCTAGGGAAAATAAATATTAAGAGCATGCGAAAAACCCCAAGCGGTACCCAAATAGCTATACTATGCCTGCGCGAGTTAAGGAACGTATTCCTTATAATAGTAACAAACATCAGAACAACCTTTTGTTTCAGTAAACAGAATGCAGAAACAACCTTGAGTTGGATCAATTGAAATGCACTATCACTACAACAAACAATCTAAAACAAACAAGTACCAAAACAACATTGAGTTTAAATACCACAACAACCTTACCTTAAAACAAAGCAATTTTATTTCAGCAAGCAATATATATGTAAACAAACCTAAACAAATAATATAATCTGTATCTTAACAAACTAACAACTAGTAATAAGTAAACATACTAGTTAGTATAAATATAAGTAAGAACCATGTAAGAAGTTAGTCGTAAGAGTATAAATGAAGAGTACATATTTGGGTGCAGCTCAAAATACATATATTCTTTTGACTCATTTTTACTCAATGTGAAAATTAACTCGCGTCCAGGATGCCAAAGCTGCGATTAAGGTGGGCAAGATAAAAATCGGATGGTCCATCTGTCGCCTCCGGGAATACTCCCCAATTCCCTGTTGCTTTAGGTATTTCCATCTGGGGCACATGGCGCACAAACGCTGCAACCCTGTTGACAGGTCGTCCCTGTGTACTCGTTGTGGAGGCGGTGGACATGTAGCGAAGTCATGCACTAACGATCCTAGCTGCATGATGTGCAAAAGAGAACACTCAGCCTTGAGTACTACTTGCCCCAAGTATTTGGAGATGGCGAAATCTGATGACAAGATCTGCTTGAATAGACAGTAGTTGAAAAAAACATTGATGTCGCTTTATTAAGCGAACAATACACCCGGAAAGCACTTGGTCCGCAAACACATCCAGAAAAGCTGCAATATGGTCTTGTAAAAGACAACCATTTATATCGCGCTCCAGATATCACAACTGTTTCACATGAATAGCGGAACGCAAAATACATTTCAGAAAGGAAACAAAGGCTCCATAATCAATCTCATGTTCGCCAACGACGCACCTTAGTAGGCACATTAAGTGGGCGGTGTTGGACATATTTACAAATAGTGACCACATGGCTATTATTGCTTAAGTCTCATATACCCAAGGACGGAACGCAGCAGCGGGAGCATATGCCAAAAACTAACTTGGAAAAGAAAAGACTTTGATGCCGAACTTTTTGAGATGGTCTGGAGTTCAGAAAATATACAAGGCGAAGACGTCATGCACTTGGTATCGTCAGTGCGACAAAAAATGTCTACAGCTTGCGACGCAACCATGAGTAGGACAGCATACCACAACAACCGAAGGCCAGTGCATTAGTGGAATGAAGAAATTGTTGGGCTCAAAAAACTCTGCAACTCAGCTATACTCCGCCTACAGCGAAATCAGAGTGAAGAAAATGAAAGCAGTAATAGGAATATATTTAAAAGTAAAGAGAAGCTTCTGAAGTCAGTCAATGGTCGCAATAAAAATAAGTGTTTTGGGGGGGAACAGCATATAAAATATGTATCTCAAAATTCCAAAAAAAAGGCACAACAACCTAAAAGTGCATCCGTCATGAGAAATGTCGTCGAAACTTTGTTTCCAAAACACGACATATTTCTTATGCTAAGCCTCGAACCGAGGTCGAAGAGTCACCACTGCTAGTTAGTGAACAAGAAATATTGGCCATAGCCGGAAAAATTAAAAGCTGCAAAGCGCCTGGATTAGATGGTATTCCAAACAGAGCCCTAAAGAAAGCCATGATTCTGAAACCAAAATTTGCAAAGTATATGAAAGCATAGTAAGAAACTGCTTGGAGTTAGCAATCCAGAAAGCCGGCGGTTTAACAGAAAGACAATACGGCTTTATGAAAAAGAGGTCCACCATTGACGCATTATACGATGTCTTTGACACTGCGAAATGCTCAGTAAGTGGAAAGCGATGGAAAGGCGGAACAAAAAAATATTGTGCGCTGGTCACCCTGGATGTGAAGAATGCCTTTAACTCAGCAAAGTGGGCAAACATAATCAAAGCTCTGTATGACATAAGCACTCCTCAATATCTGATGGAAATTGTCAGAAGTTATTTTGAAAATAGGCGACTTTTATTTGATACAGATGAAGGCACCAAGAGCTACTCTATCTCGAGTGGAGTACCGCAAGTCTCGGTACTAGGCCCCCTTTTATGGAACATAATGTATGATGGGGTGCTAAGGAGACACCAACCGAATGGTATTAAATTAGTTGCATACGCAGACGACCTTAGCAGTTGCTAAACACCTCGATGACCTCCGGAGCAAATGCAACGAGTGCATAAACGGTCTGCGCCAATGGTTCTCCTCAATGGGTTTAGAACTGGCGGAGCAAAAGACCGAAGTCTTGCTCATAAGCACAAGAAAAGTGGAGGAAAGTGTATCCCTCACCATAGGGGAGTGCCAAATTCACTCACAGCCACACCTAAAATATTTGGGAGTAATAGTAGGCTCAAGGCTAAAATTTAAGGACCACCTAGAATACACTGCAGGTAAAGCGAACAAAATCCTGAATGCCTTATCAAGAATGATGGCAAATAAAGGCTGCGTGCGTTCCAGCCGGCGTTTTTTACTCGCAAAGGTAATGAGATCGGTTGTATTATATGCGGCTCCAATATGGATCCAGGCGCTGGGCATCAAAGCATATGCCAGGCAAATAAACACAGTGCACAGTGCTGTCGGCACTAAGAGTTATCAGTGCTTTCCGAACAATTTCAAGCGATGCTGCTGCAGTAATAGCTAGTATGATGCCCATTGACATCCAGGGTGACGAATACGAGCGGGTGTACAAATTATCAGAGCCAACTACAGGAGTCAAAAGAAGAGAGAGAGTGAAAAGCTTAACTATATGGCAGCAGCGGTGGCAAACCTCACTCAAAGGACGGTGGACCTACAGACTCATACCGGATATCCATTCCTGGATCGACAGACGACATGGGGACCTGGATTTCCACCTAACCCAAATACTAAGTGGACATGGATGCTTTAGAAGCTATCTGTACAGACTCCAGCACGACATTAGTCCGAATTGTCCGTCGTGCTCATAGTGCTGTGAAGACTATGAGCATGTTTTCTTTTATTGTCCGCCCTATATAAGTGCAAGAGAAGAACTTAAAACAACACTCGGTGGTAGTTTTACGGTGGAAAATTTGACGACACTCATGTGTCAGTCCACTGAGAACTGGAGTGATGTCAGCGAAGCGGCAGCCTCAATCATGGCAAAACTGAGACATATAGAGCAGAGTAGGCGTCCGTCAGTCCGTGCCATAGAAGAGACTTAAATGTCTTATCACTCCCACGAAGTTATACTTAATCAGGTGGTTCCATGGGAGTGTTTGGAATTGGGAGTAGGTTAGGATTAGCGGATTAAAGTTCCGCACTCCGGCGTTTTGATGCTTCCCCCATCTTAAAACAAAAAAAAAAAAAAACACCTGCTATTATATAGGTGTATAGATAAACGTCCGCTGCCAATTTTAGTACCGAAACTTATAGTCCAAAGCCTAAGCGCCTCTATAAAGTTCGACTATATAATATATCTGAAGATTAAGCGTCCAAAATTATGCTAGTCTCGCTGCAGCGGTAGTAATTTGAATGAACTTAATATACAAAGGACACTATATTTACGAGTATATTTGTCTGTGTAGTGTACCATATTTGTGAGTGTGTACATTCGTGACCATGCAAACCTTACCATTAAATTTTCTTAATTTTTTTCGGACATTTCGTTCGATCGGAATTTTCTCAATTTTGGGTTTTTTTATGCTTTTTGTAAGCAGGAGTAAAATAAGTTCTCTTCTCTAATTATAATTACAGTTTATAATTTATTACGTTTATTGTGTAAAAATTATCTAAAAAAATTATCTTTTCTGTGCTTATAAAAAGTGACCGGCTACGAGTATAAAGCCTTTAAAGTGATACATCTACTAAACTTCGAGTTTAAATTAAAAAAAAATTAAATAAAATAAAATATAAACATTAAATATAATGTAAAGAAATTAAATTAAATAAATAAAAATATATAATTTTTTCATCGCATATCAGTCTCTTACATTTCGAGCTTATTTTTTCTATCTCCCTATCTTTCAGTTGATTTATCTATAGCTGAATGTATTTGGTTTTTAATTTTTAATATTTTTGTTTAAAAACATGTCATTAACTTTCTTATAAATAAAATAAAAAAATTCTATTCTGCAAAAAGTACCGCTATAAAATGTAATGAAATATGCATAATATTTGAAAATTTTGAGTGTAAGGTTTGCGTGGCCGCGAGTGTATATAAATAAGGCGACTGAGCGTTGTGACCCTCTAACCAAAGCAAACCTAGCATTTTTTTAGCTTATTGCTCAGTTTTATTATACAACCTTTGGCGCTAATTAAATTTCTATTGTTACTGCATATTACAACTACTTTTATGCCTATTCTATGTATATGCAATTCTTGTGAGAGACAATTCTGTCTCTGTTAATTGTTGTCATTAATTTTCCTCCTTCCCATAACGCCTCTCGTGCTGTGAATTCTTTAAGTCTTTCTTTCAGCCTCTCTGTCCTCACTTCGTTTTAATGTATCTTGCAAGTATTCCTATTCTCGTTAATATTATCTCTTCCTCTGTAATTTTGCCTTCTTGAATGCCTAGGCCACTTGCGGCCACACAATTAAAATTATCGCTGTGTTATAGTGACAGCCATGAAATTAAATATGTTTTAGTGTCACTTTCACATTAATAAATTTGCTCAACTTTTACCAGTGAAAATAAAAAAAAAAAAAACACAAACAAAAGGCTAGCACAGTTTTACTGCGTCAGAGATAATATGGTATGCAGGCGGCTCCTAGCTCGTCGTGGCGGCCATTTATTATCATTAATCTAGTAGTGTTAAGCAGTTTTTGCTTTATGCCTTTATGTTTAAACAAAAAACAAATAATTAATTGTTCTGCTTGTATTTTAAACAAATATGGCGCCTGAATGTTGCTAGGTTAATTGGTATTAACAGTTTGAATGTCTAATACATTATATGGAAAATAACAGCTAGGTAACATACATATTTTTGAATTTTAAACAATTTCTGCCTTTTAGCTATCAAGTATTGCACAGTTGGAATATACTCTCATTAAAATTTTATACTTTAAACATTGGCGTGAAATACACTCAATACGAATAACATTAACAGACCTTTTAGCATATCATATGCATACAATTTTTTTTATCAATAATTACCGATAACGCCAAATTTTTGGTGTCACCACAGCGTTTGCGTCACACATCTTTTAGAGAAGACGATCATACACAGTGACAGTATTAGAAACCTGAGCCGCAGTATTGAGTAGTTTCCTCATTGGTTGTTTAGTGCAAATCTTTGTTTCTGAAGCTCAAATTATTTTCTCCAATAGTTTCCGTTGCAGCGCTCTACTCAAGGATCTTGAAATGCCGTCCACAGTTCCCTTATATCGAGTTAATGCCTAGTGCTCTCAGAGAACAGAAGTACAAGTTAAGTTGAAAATCATTCGGCTGACCTTTGTTTTCCTCGACGTCGCATTTTTCTTGCAATTGTTAACGAATGCTTTTTCCGGCACAGAGGCGGGTGCTAGTCTTGGCTGCAACAAGGTAGTGGTCCGTGTCAATGTTAGGACCTCGGTGAATACGCACGTCTAGAACACTGGAGACGTGTCTTCCGTCTATCATAACATGATCGATTTGGTTGGTGGTGTTTCGATTCGGAGACAGCCAGATAGCTTGATGAGGTTTTCTGTGCTGGAATCTAGTACCAGAGATAACCATATTTTGGGCCCCGGTGAACTCGATCAGCTTCAACCCATTTGGGATGCTTCATCGTGGAGGCTAAATTTACCGACTGTTGACATCGCTAAACGCTCATGGAAGGCATTTTTGGTCACCTTCTCTTTCGTCGGGGGGTGGGCGCGAATCAGCGGCATGTTGATAAACCTCGCTGTGATGCGGATTGCGGATAGCCGTTCATCAACCGAACTTTATGGCAGTACTCGACGATGGAGTCTCTCTCCCATCACGAATCCCAGATTTTATTTGCGCTCCTTTATATGGTCACTGTAGTAAATGCCACAAGGACCTACTCGCCTCAGACTTTGTCTCGTCCATATTCCCAACTAAGGGACCGGACATTCCAGGTGCATGCCTTCAAATTGTAATCCTTAGTCGTCGTAATGGTTGTCATGGTGGCTGATTGTGCTTTTTCAGCGACATGTTTATGTTTCGGGTCACAAACACAGTGTGGAGGAATGTTTCGCATTCTCACTTTAGCTCGTCTTCAAAGGATGTTTTCTGGCTATCCAGAGGATACTTAGCCAAAGATGGTAAGTCGTGAGCCGCTTGAGCCATATGTAAATGAATCGCGTCTGGCCACTCCCAATTGAATGGCGATAAGAGAACTTTCCTCATTTCATGAAAAATATCGACTCGTTTTATGAATTTCTTTGTTTCATTATATTATGTAATAGAAAGTACTTTTAGATATAAAATACCTCCCCCAGCGTTAAGTATTTTTTTTTACACTAAAATAGCAGTTTTCTTTTTAAAAGAGCGCCAAAAATTTAAATCTATAATATAAAAATTAATCGCAAAATGTGTTGCTAAGCGCATAGCTTAATAACGCCTGGACCAATATGGCCAATTCTTTTATTTAATGTTCGCTGAAGTTCAAAGATGATTTTTACGACGAGAAAAATTCGAATAATTGCCGAAAAACACTTAAAAACATACCTTCTTTTTTTCCCATACAAACGTTTTATAGATGTATTGCACGTATTGCAAATGTCACCAAAGAAAGCAATATGGCGGTTGTTGGCATTGAACGAGATGAAATCAGCATATATCAAATGGGTCGGTAAGTGAACTGCAATGAAGCGTTTTGTAAGATATTTACTTTTGCAATACATATACTAAATATAGGATACGAACAGAAATTACATCGCCGAGGACACCGTATTCGCTAAAAATTAGAAATGTTCAAATTTCGGTTGACATTTCCAGTGGTTTGATATCAATTCCACTGCTTTTTGTCAATTCACTTCAAAGAAAGATGAACTCATCACGAATGTTTATCTTAGCATTGGCCAAATTGAGTTCGTGAGTGTGCGCGCAATTTTAGCTGCCAAAAATGTCGATATCAAGGTTTTAAACTGGAAGATTCAAAGCAAATTACGGAAGGTTTGCGCTCATGCAAATCGATCGATTGTCTCCAATACAAGAGGCCAGAATTCTTGATTCTAGGAATTACTTTGAGTTCGAACGATTTGCCATTTCACTTCCAACGTATTCAGTTTCCAGTGAAATTGCATTTGCAACAATCAACAGGACATAAGGATAGTCGCTAGAAGTGTGTGGCATAAATCTGGAAATGCCTTGTTTTTCACATGGCCAGCTATACGTGACGTGTTCATATGTTGGAAAAGCATCATCTCTGTACATTTACGCACCGGAACAGAAACCAAAAATGTTGTTAATCAAACTACGTTATATTGAAAAAAAATGCAGAAAAATCGCAAATAAAAGATTTTCAACACAATATAAATTTAACTTTCTTTTCATTTCAATACACACGATTTTTAGTAAATAACAAAATTCTCAGATAAATATAGGGGGCAGATTTGATTATAATTTGACTAAGTATTTTTTTTTTCTCAAGATTTTCTGGGAGAAGCTCTGTTATCGGTTTATGCTTCAATATTTCTCTATGAAAAAATTAGAGTATATTGTCAAAAGTGTGCTCAATAATGTACAGAAGATCCAAATAAAATCACTCAATCCATATTTAGGAAATAAATAAAAAAAATCCTGTACGATGTCCACAATTGCGGCCGCAATTTTGGTCTGAAACAAAAATTTAAAGATAAATAATCAAGAGAATAGTCGCTATTGCGCTATGGAACCTTCTTTTGTTTTTTTTTTTTTTTTTGAAATTTGACCTCATGGTGTTTAACCAAAAAGTATAGAATTTGGCCGTTTTTTCGACAGTTTTTTTTTTTGAAAAAATAGGAAGATTTCAAAAATAAAAAAATTAAAGTTTCGATAACGCGATAGCTCATACCGATTAAAATGTGATTTGAAAGTGGAACTCGTTTTGAAAAATACCTTTCTGAAAAGAACTCGTTTTAAGATTTGGGATTGTCTTCCCAATCTGTGCTTTTTCTACAAGAAATAATTTCAATTTTGATTTCAAAATTTGTGAGTATGTTTATTATAGTGTATACTATCCGATATTGCAACAAAGAAATCTATTTCTCGAAAATTTCTCGATCTGTTAACCAGTTAGTTTACAGCAGCTGCTTAAGTCAGTATACCTTAGTAGTGCGTTTGCAATAGATAAAAATATGGAACAAAGAATTTGCCTCAATTTTGTATTTCTGACCAAATTTGGTATGTGGAACCGTTGTGAATGTTGGAAAAGGCCACAGTCCTACGAGTGATACATAGCCTTCAAAGACCGTCGAGAAATCGTTGATGACATGCCTCATTCTGAACGACCTTCAACTTCTTCAACTGATTAAAATATTTAAAAAGTGTCTTCACTATCATGCTTGATAGTCGTCAGGCAACTGTTAGAGAGATTTAAAAACAGCTCGATATCTCTCCCGAGTCCGTTCGAATGATTTTGGTGGATATTTTGGGTATGAAAAGAGTTATTGCTCGACTTTGTCAGCTATCGTTATCCGATCTGAACAATTTTTTTCAGAGATTGTAAAAAGTTTTCCATACAATAACACATAATGTAGTTTTAGACCTGATAAATCCACACAGGAGGCAATTAAGAATGAGGAGTGTGGAATAAGCGCACAGCGAATGCAACAATCGATCATGATGTATGGAATATTTTAACAGCGTTCTTTAGAAAAACATGGTTGAGGCGTTAGAAGAAAAGTTTAAAATACCCAGATATTTAAGCCTAATGGTGAGGAGCCACTAAAACACAGAACCTTGTAAAACCTTAAGTCAGGTGATAATCAGAGCACAAATTTAGTTTAACGTGGGAAGTCTTAAACTTGCCAATGAAAAACCGAGTTAGTAGTGCTAACAAAAAAAACATATTCCGACTATAACAAACATGAACATTGTGAACTATCAGAGTGTATGACAAAACTCCAAGTTTACGTACTGGACACAAATTCAACACGCTGATAAAAAGGCGTTTAAACTAAGTTTCCAACCGACACAGGAGAAACATAAACGTATGTTGAGCGCATCAAGCGTTTTGCTCTACGAACAGAGATATGGACAGATTCATAAGAAAAGACGAACGATGCGATCAAAGACGACGTTGAACACACATCTTTCAAATAATTACACTGACAAACAGGGCGAATAGGCTACATAATGTGGCCGGCTCCCTGGACGGGAAGAAATCTGGAAAAACGTTAAGAATGGAATATACCACTGCTGTGACATATGCTCTTTGTTGCAAACTTAATCAAGGCGCATTCAGGACAAGGTAATGTAAATCTTTGGCTTTGCGACCGAAACTTAAATATAATAAATAAGGTAAAAAAAATGGGAAAAATACCATGAGAAGACGGTGAGAATTTCATACATCTATCTACCAAATCTGATGTTATTAGTGCTTGCCACAAGAGCTAATCCATAATTCTTATAAAAAAATTACCATCTTCACCACTCTTTCTCTTTTCTGATCGACGTCCTTTCTCTTCCTTTGCTCTTCTCCACTCCTCTTTTGCTCATTTCAATATTCCCAACTACACAACACACGAGATTTCTACACTTCATGTTGGTGCCACTGCTGCCATTTTCAAATGCTAATCTATATTGGCATTTGTTGTTGTTGTTTTCTAACATTACTGCTAGCAGGGCTAAGCTGCATAAGAATTCAATAATATTAACACATTCCAAGCGATTTGATGTGATGTGTCACGCATTGCTTGCTGCTTCTAAAAAGCAAAAACACCAAAACAACAGATATGAGTATTTATATCCGTTTGCTGTTGCTGCCACTTTGGTAGTGTAATGTGGCAGCAAAAGCCAGAAGCGAAATCAAGATAGAAATAGAAAAAATTGCAAAATAGAATATAATATTTCCCTTCTTGGTATGGCAAATCCAATGTGGGCCAGATATATACTTGTATTGTATGTAGCTGCAAAAAATTACTGCTGCTCTAAAAGACCAGCCAGTCAAAATAACGGGTGATTTTTTTGAGGTTAGGATTTTCATGCATTAGTATTTGACAGATTACGTGGGATTTCAGACATGGTGTCAAAGAGAAAGATGCTCAGTATGCTTTGACATTTCATCATGAATAGACTTACTAACGAGCAACGCTTGCAAATCATTGAATTTTATTACCAAAATCAGTGTTCGGTTCGAAATGTGTTTTATCGACAAATTTTGTTCAGCGATGAGGCTCATTTCTGGTTGAATGGCTACGTAAATAAGCAAAATTGCCGCATTTGGGGTGAAGAGCAACCAGAAGCCGTTCAAGAACTGCCCATGCATCCCGAAAAATGCACTGTTTGGTGTGGTTTGTACGCTGGTGGAATCATTGGACCGTATTTTTTCAAAGATGCTGTTGGACGCAACGTTACGGTGAATGGCGATCGCTATCGTTCGATGCTAACAAACTTTTTGTTGCCAAAAATGGAAGAACTGAACTTGGTTGACATGTGGTTTCAACAAGATGGCGCTACATGCCACACAGCTCGCGATTCTATTGCCATTTTGAGGGAAAACTTCGGACAACAATTCATCTCAAGAAATGGACCCGTAAGTTGGCCACCAAGATCATGCGATTTAACGCCTTTAGACTATTTTTTGTGGGGCTACGTCAAGTCTAAAGTCTACAGAAATAAGCCAGCAACTATTCCAGCTTTGGAAGACAACATTTCCGAAGAAATTCGGGCTATTCCGGCCGAAATGCTCGAAAAAGTTGCCCAAAATTGGACTTTCCGAATGGACCACCTAAGACGCAGCCGCGGTCAACATTTAAATGAAATTATCTTCAAAAAGTAAATGTCATGAACCAATCTAACGTTTCAAATAAAGAACCGATGAGATTTTGCAAATTTTATGCGTTTTTTTTTTAAAAAAAGTTATCAAGCTCTTAAAAAATCACCCTTTACTACTCCCTTCCTTCCATTTCCTTCTTTATCGGCAAGATGTGTGCACAGTGGAGAACGTAGGAAAACGCAGAAATCAGCCATCTTTGTTTGTTTTCATTTGAGCAATGTTGCCATTGCTCAATACGCATATGTAGTTTTGTACACATCTATGTTTTCAATTACAATTTTTTACAATGTAAAATATCAAAACTGA
Source organism: Bactrocera correcta (assembly GCA_027475135.1). Classification (NCBI taxonomy): domain Eukaryota; kingdom Metazoa; phylum Arthropoda; class Insecta; order Diptera; family Tephritidae; genus Bactrocera; species Bactrocera correcta. The sequence continues at coordinate 79,984,470 of CM050323.1, read as the reverse complement.
AAACAAGCTATTAAAAAAGTTTATATACTTATAAATAATAGCATTCGACTCTGATTTTGAGTTATTTTAAGAAAATTTCAAACATATTGAACAGATTGAATTATAAAAGTTGATAATTACTGCAGTATATCGATATTGGCAACCCTGCGTTGTGAGAGAGCAATCAGCTGCCACGTTATCTGCGGCAAAATCCAAATATCGTGGATTCTTACGTCATCCCACGACAAAAAGAGAGAAGGGAGTAGCGTTTTTCACTGTGCAGTTACATTGCGCGCCCATAAGATAGGTCGTGCCAGCTGACTCGGGCCACGATTCTGCGTTTTTGACTGTTCCTGCTATAAGCCCGTGAGTTTGAGGTGAATTATGCGACAACATCATTCGTTCCACCTATATGCGTGCAACTACTTGCTGATGACACAGCAGTTGTTGATGTGCTGACTGTTTGCAACATGGCAATGTGGCACTAACTCGCCGTTGATTGCTGCTACATTTTGATTTAATTAATTTAATTTTCTCTTCTTGCACTTTTTCGCTCCTTATTGTGTTTATGTCATATACAACTTACTTATTTGAACGCTCTTAAGCACAACTAAAAAAATTTTACATTTTTATGTTACATATTAAATATTGCATGGAACATTTGTTATTGGGCATAACCTTCTACAGCTATAAAATTTCAAATTTTGGTATTTTCGATAAAACACTGTATGTATTTTACTGCTTTACTAGTTTGCACGTAGCTAATGTTGCAACATGATTGCTACTTTATGTCTTTGAGCTTTTCTCTTGCCTTAGTACACTAATTCAATAAATTTGTACAACGCTTAGACCTTTTGTACCAAATTAATTTGATATTCGCCTCACGGACACACAAACCACCGAAGAATACTTCAGCTCACCCATTTTTGTTGTTGTTTCTTATTGCATAAACTTTTCTTTGCCTATTTTCGTTTGAAAGTATGCATATCTATTTCGCAGTTTCTTGCCTGAACTTCAACGCGAACGTATTCTGTACGCATTTTGTTTCTATTTAGAAGTTGCCACAAGTCAACGACACTTTTACCATACACCAACACAGACACTGACAGTACAAGCATGTCAGCTTGTCAACGGCAATGCAACCCTATTGATAAGGAAACCAACGCATTTTGGGACAAAGATCCATATATCAGGAGGATAATTGCTTGTTTGACAATTTGTGGGAGCTTCTCCACGTGATTGAATTGTTGCTGTATAGTGGCTAGGTGCATGCCGGGTGTTGAAATCAATTGAATTTTCAACTTTATGGAATGAGAATTGAATTCGAAAGCAGCTTCAATCAAATTAGTATGCGAAGAGCAATCTAATCTTTGTTTTGCTATTGCGCGCTGGCTGTATTTGCACTGCATTGTTTCATAATTATGGAATTTTGATAAAAAACAAACAAGAAAAAACAGAATATGTGGCACTGAGGCTACAATAGCATAGTTTTCAGTCAAGGACTTGATTAGGAAAGATAATTTTATAAGACAGCTAAATCCTATAGTAGTTAGTCTGATCTGAACAATTTCTTTGTAGATTACACCGTTTATTTTTACAATAATCCATGCCAAGTTTCGAGACGATATCTTCTCAAATACAAAAGTTTTCCAGACAAGATCATCGATCACCTTGTATAGCAGCTATATCTGTACTATAGTGGTCCGATTTTAACAATATATTCGAAGGTTGTATTTTTTGGTTGTACTTTTGAAAATAATCTGTTGCAAATTTCGTAACGACATCTTGTCAAATAAAGAAGCTTTCCCAACCAAAGCTTTATTTTCATCAGTCTGCTTGTATGGCACCTATATCCTATGGCGTTCTGATATGGGCGATTCCGAAAAATGAGAAGCTGCTTGGAAACAAAGATTGTATCAAAAATTTTGTAAGGAAATCTCAAAAACTGAGAGACTTGTCACGTCCATACAGACGAAAGAAGAAAATCGATAAGTCAACTCAGCTCGTCAAGGTGACTTTAAACATATTAATTTTTTCTAACTAATTTATGCAGTCTATTGTTTACTATTATTATACCGGATAACGCAACGCAGGCGAAGATGGAGTTATGTCTAGAAGTTCACGAAAGTGAAGATAGTTCTCTGATCGCCATTCACTTGGGAGTTTACATATTGCTCAAGCAGCTAATTGCATCCATTAAAGGCGAAGTTAAGTGAGAAATTTTAACATATCCTCCAAGGGTTGCGCGTTTTATTTGGGAACCGCCCCCTAAGAAACTATCAATGAGAAGAAGAAAACAGCCTCAGTTTAGAGACCTCGCTTTTGATGACGACGGAAGTGAGGGATGATGTGACAGCAGATGCCTTCTATTAGCGCTTGGCGACATTAACGCCATGGTTGAGGCTCATCGACTTCGTCGGGGCCGGAAATATGGTTACATGTAGTCTAGATTCCAGCACCAAAAAATTCACCAACTTGTCTCCGGATCGAAAAATCACCAACCAGATCGGTCATGTTGTGATAGACGGAATACACGTCTCCAGTGTTTTAGATGTGCGAATGCTTGTTGTAGTCAAGATACGCAACAGCCTCTGTGCAGCAAAAAACGTGCGTCACGAACAAAAGGAGGTGCTACGGCATTTTAAGCTGTTTGCATAAAGCTGCAAATGCAACCATTGGTTTTCGGAAAAGGCACAAGAACAGCTGGTATGATGAGGAGTGCCGTGTTGTAGCGGAGAGAAAACAGGCTACCTACCTCGCAACGTTATGATCGACCACAACACCTGCGGGATGCGATAGATACTGAGAGCTGAGAAAGGAAACGAGACGCTTTTGCAGAAAAATAAAGAAAAAGAGAGGGGTAATGCTGGAAAATTCTTAAAAAAGATGCAACGACTAACATAAAGTTTCTAGACAAAAACATTCTCTTGTAGAACCCCCAGATGTGAGCTAGTGACTGTTGCCCAAAACATACTAAATCTATGGAAGGAACACTTCTTCAGCCTGATGAAAGGCAGTGAAAGCACAACACCAGGAGATGGAGAACAGAATTGCCCAGTCGATGACGACGAAGCAGACGTTCCATTGCCCGACTATGAAGAAGTCGAATAGAAATTACCCGTCTATTCACACACGGCGCCGAAAAACTTATGAGGATCATGTATCATCTTCTTTGTAGAATATGGTCGTACGAAAGCATGCCCAATGATTGGAGTTTAAGTATCAAACACCGAGATCCCACAATCTACTCAAACTACCTAAGCCTCCTCAACATCGCATATAAGGTTCTGCCGAGCGTACGCTGTGAAAGATTAAAGTGCACCGTCAACAAGCTGATCGGACCTTAGCAGTGTAGCTTTTGATCTGGAAAATAAACAACTGACCAGATATTTACCATGCGCCAAATCTTGGAAAAGACCAGTGAAAGGAGAATCGACACACTCTACCTCTTCGTCGATTTCGAAGCTGCTTTCGACAGCACAAAAAAGATCTGCCTTTATGCCTCGATGTCTGAATTTGTTATCCCCGCAAAACTAATACGGCTGTGTAAACTGACGTTGCGCAACCCCAAAGCTCCGTCAGAATCGGGAAGGACCTCTCCGAGCCGTTCGATACCAAAACGAGGTCTCAGACAAGGCCTATCGTGCGATTTCTTCAATCTGCTCTTGGAGAAAATAACTCGAGCTGCCGTCACTCGTTACTCCCGTCCCATTATATGGTGCAGCGGGCATGACAACATCTTATGAGTCGATTTTATAAGTTTTCGAGAGAAAAGTTCTGCAAAAGATTTATGGTCATTTGAACAATGGCAACGGCGAATACCGTGGTCAATGGAATGGTATGCTGTACGAGATATACGAAGTCATTGGCATAGTTAAGAGACAGCGGCTACGCTGGCTAGGTCTTGTCGTCCGAATGGATGAAAACATTGCAGCTCTGGGAGTAGCATAGGAAGAGAAAAGACCAGGTAGGGAAGGATCTGACTACATTCTGGTGGCAAGCAGCGAGAAGCAAAAACGATTGGCGCACTATTGTAAACATGGAAATAACTGCGTAAGCGGTTTTTGCTCCAATAAAGAAGCAGTAATTAAGATACCTAACCCAAATAAAGTTAGCATACTTTCATAGTTTGATTCCGAAAATTTATGAAATCGGCCCATGAGTATCCCTAGAGTTCATCCTGATACATTTGATTTTTAAAGAATTCGGAAATGGATAACAAACGGCTGCACCCAAATTAAGCCATTTTTAGGTTTAATATTTTTTACCATTTCCCGTCCTTATTGCACATGCTTACCAATGACCAGTGAGTTTTGGTATTTTCCAAAATATGTCAAGGCAACAACAACATGCAATATCAGCATTGACACTTAACAAATGCGCCAGATGAACACACATTCATATATATTTTTTGGAGAATGTGTGTGTATGTATGTGTAAGCAACTGGTGTTTTCTAATCGTGTTGAAAATGTGAAATATCACAACGAAAAATATAGTTGTTGACCGTTGGCATGCAGTGGATACCTGAGGGACGCTAATGCTGGCTGCAAGCCGCAGACAGAAGTGTCTTCCCGAAGACGCATCTTTCAGTGCGTACCGGCGCACGCACCCAAACTGTGGGCGCTCTAGATAGGCTCTAAGCCACAGAGGGGGTCGGCAGGTCGCGGATAGCCGGACGGCCTGTAGTAGCGGGTTAGTTGCGAAATAAGTTAAAGCGAATAAGCCATCCCCGACGAGAAGTGGCAGGAGTGGAGGATGCGGCACAAAAGCTAGCTGATCCGTTGAAGCTCCTGTGACTGTGGCAAATCGGCACCGCCACATAAAAATACATATGTGTTTCCTCATCATGTTTGGACATGATGGACGAAAAAACAAAATCCATTGTACACTATTATACAGTAAACAATAACAAGAACAAAAACAATATCATTTACAACAATAATAAACGCGGTAGAGATGTACGTTGCCATACATTGAGGAAAAACAGCAAAACAATTGCAAGCATACGGAATATGAGTAACGACAGCAATGCAGCGACAACCATACACACTTGGCAAATACCACCTACTAGCATAAACCCGACGATTCGGCAGAAAATCGCACAAACATTTCCTGGCACTATAAAAACAACAACTACAAAAACAACAATAGAACTACAACAGCAGCAGCAACACCAAAGGCTTCATGATAGCCAGCAATCCAATTGCACGACAAAACAATACGGAAATGAACGAAAATAATTCGAGTGCGCTCAACGATGATTGAAACATTGCGATTTCGTAAGTCCTGCGGCTAGTTTGGTAGAGCCAACCGAGCTGCCGAGGTGTAAGCTATACGAGAAAAGATTTCAGCTATCTAGTGTTGAAGAAGCAGGATTACTTTTGTAAAAGTTTCGAAGGTTTGAAGCAAAAAGTGCAATAAAAACATGAAACAACAACTGCATAAAAACTACAACACCATAGTTTCCATGGAAGAACTTGATTTTAATCGATCAATTTGTATGGCAGCTAAAGGCTATAATTTTCCGATATCGGCAGAGCCGATGAAACCCGGCAAATGAAAGAACAAACGAACTATTGAAATTTTCAGATCGACATCTAAAAAACTGAGAGGTATATACTCACAAAATAGAGATTGAGGCTCTGCAAACCGTAGGTCTCGTCTTTAACTAAAGAAAACATTTACTGCTAAGATGAGACAGAAGGTAGAAATAAATGACAAGATTAACATTATTTTGAAAGAGCTATTGTTAATAGTAATATCAATAGTTCAATCAGTTCATAATAGTTAAGCATGAAAGCTGCAAAACTTAATCATAGACAAAAAAAAAATAATAATAAAGTGATTAGTTATTACTGTTTTAATTGATATTAATACGTACTCACTTTTTAAGACTAGTAGCTGAATAACCAGTCATTTGGAGAGGAATCCAATAAATGGGAGTAATCCACCTGTTGATAGTAGATTTAACCCTTTTGCGCCTATTGGGATAAACTCATATCTTTTTTTATGAATGAAAAATTGTGTCTAAAATGATCCAATACAGGACTTGGGTTTTATTTATGATAAAAAAACAACATGTATTAAAAATATGCCTTTTGAAAGTACTGGTCAAGTCTGGCACAGCTGTTTGGAAACAGCAGAAACAGATCTGTCAGAACAAAAGTTGTTAAAAGTACGTATTTACCTTTAACCACGTTGTGTAAGACAAAACAGTGTGTAGATTTTGCCAATTCCTGCTTGAATTTTGCCTAAATATTTTAAAAAATATTCAGAACGGAGAGTTTCATACAAATTTCAGTTCTTGGGATATATTGTCCCAATATGAGTTAAATATGGAAATAATTGTCCCAAAATAAAAACTCGTCGGACTGTTGGAAGACCAGTTAAACGTACACGCGCTGAATTATTAAATATAGGCGATCATTTACCATTAAAAGGCCCTTCTCAACGTCGTTGCGTATGGTGCACTTCGTTACAAAAGGAAACAAGAACTTATTACATTTGCTTCGGATGTATTAATGCATTATGTTTCAATTCCTTTACTTCCTATCATAAATAAATGTTTCTCAAGAGAAAAGCTACAACATTTTCTAAATAAGTATATAATAATAGGTTGTCAAAAAAGTTGTGCGGTATTTTTATTGAATCAATTCGTGTGGCACCCATACATCGAGCTTCTTAGTGACTCCAAGCTTCTTCAAATGGTTTATAACGGTTTGATGACTACTATGCCGGTCTCTTTCGACCAATTCAGCGATTTTATCGCAATTTTCGACGACAGGCCTTCCGGAGCGTGGCGCATCTTCAACCACCTCTACACCAGAACGAAAACGTTGAAACCATCGTTGTGCGGCGAAAATGGAAACTGTATCGGGTCTATAAACTGCACAAATTTTATTGGCGGCTTGAGATGCATTTTTGCCTTTATCGTAGTAGTACTGTAAAATATGCCGTATTTTCTCTTTATTTTGCTCCACGTTTGCGACGCTATAACTCACGAACGACTTTAAAGAAACAACAATCAGTCAAACACGTATTAGCGCGTGAAATGAGCTTTCCAAAAAGGTATAGCATGACCCGATGCGACGAATAAAACTAGAACTACGTGCTTTCAGCGCCAACTAGCGAAAATACCGCAAGACTTTTTTGACAACCTAATATTTCAAAATGAATTGTTTTTCAACATGAGATATCCTTCTGTGACCTTATATATGTATAAAACCTTATTGCAATAATATGTCCCAGCATAATGAAAGGACATAGCGATTTTTTAAATACGCAGAGCATATATTTTAAATGTTATTTTTACGTTTCGAATACACAATGCCAACCAAAAGGTTCTGGGAACCGAAATAAAACTTCGGCGCGAAGGGGTTAAGAATAGAATAAGTTTTAGAATTTTAGAGTTGAAAAATGAATTAAGAAATTGATTAATATAGTATATCAGTCCACTGATATTAATAATTTGGACAAACATTCAAAAGAATATCGTTTAATAACTGTAATATATCTCTATTAACCCGTATATGAAAATAAGTTCTGCGACCTCTGCTAAATTCTTCTAAGCTAGCCATAGCTTCATTACAGAAAAGTTCTCACTGGAACAAAGAGAAATGCTTAACTAATTTTTAATTAATAAAATTTTGGAGTTTGAACAAGAATATTCTGCGAAACAAGAACAAGAACTGTCAAATTCTTTATTTACTTTCTAATCTTACTGGTGTTAAAGAGCCACAAAATCTTTCGCAAGATATCGGGTTGAAATTTCGCAGCCGACTGTGTAGGTTCAACCCTCACAAGATCATGAAAAATTTGGCTTGAATAAAGGCCTAACGAACTAACGCCTAAAAAAAAAGAAATAATGCCTAAAAATTGCATATAAAGGGTGATTTTTTTGAGGTTAGGATTTTCATGCAGTAGTATTTGACAGATCACGTGGGATGTCAGACATGGTGTCAAAGAGAAAGATGCTCAGTATGCTTTGACATTTCATCATGAATAGACTTACTAACGAGCAACGCTTGCAAATCATTGAATTTTATTACCAAAATCAGTGTTCGGTTCGAAATGTGTTTCGCGTCCGTGTCCGATGAGCGATGAGGCTCATTTCTGGTTGAATGGCTACGTAAATAAGCAAAATTGCCGCATTTGGGGTGAAGAGCAACCAGAAGCCGTTCAAGAACTGCCCATGCATCCCGAAAAATGCACTGTTTGGTGTGGTTTGTACGCTGGTGGAATCATTGGACCGTATTTTTTCAAAGATGCTGTTGGACGCAACGTTACGGTGAATGGCGATCGCTATCGTTCGATGCTAACAAACTTTTTGTTGCCAAAAATGGAAGAACTGAACTTGGTTGACATGTGGTTTCAACAAGATGGCGCTACATGCCACACAGCTCGCGATTCTATGGCCATTTTGAGGGAAAACTTCGGACAACAATTCATCTCAAGAAATGGACCCGTAAGTTGGCCACCAAGATCATGCGATTTAACGCCTTTAGACTATTTTTTGTGGGGCTACGTCAAGTCTAAAGTCTACAGAAATAAGCCAGCAACTATTCCAGCTTTGGAAGACAACATTTCCGAAGAAATTCGGGCTATTCCGGCCGAAATGCTCGAAAAAGTTGCCCAAAATTGGACTTTCCGAATGGACCACCTAAGACGCAGCCGCGGTCAACATTTAAATGAAATTATCTTCAAAAAGTAAATGTCATGAACCAATCTAACGTTTCAAATAAAGAACCGATGAGATTTTGCAAATTTTATGCGTTTTTTTTTTTAAAAAAGTTATCAAGCTCTTAAAAAATCACCCGTTAGAAACTAGGCGGTTGTTCATAATGAAAGAATGCCTTACATTTTAGGAATTTCTTCATTAAAATTGTTAGGTGATTCTTCATAATGAAAGAAAGCCTAACAATCAAAAATGAAGAAACGCCTAATTAGGTATTTATTCATTTTTGATTGTTAGGCTTTATTTCATTAATGTTAAGCGATTTTTCATTTTGCTAAAAGTGTGATTTTTATTACTATTATGCGTGAATTTGTTGAAGACTAACGGTTGTACTTACGGTTAGACAAATGTTTTAGCATTTTGTTATCAATTGTCATTCGGTAAACTTCTATCACTACGAGCAAGTCATTCATAAGTGTTGGACATTGAAATTTATATTTGAATTAAAAATGGATTACCAAATAATTTCTGGCAAAAGGATTAATTCAAAATTGCTTTATGTAATCAGAAAAAGAAATTGTATAAATTTAAAACATTAATAAGAAATAAAAAGTATTATGTATGAATAAATAAAAAATGCAAGGCAAAGGTTGAATTAGTGAATGACGTATGTCAAAAACCAAAAAATGTCATTGAACATAATCATAGTGAGTCGGAAAACCTGGCAAATGAATTAAAGTGTGTAAGTAAAATTAAAAGTGAATGTTTGAATTTGTCCTCAGTTTTTAGTGATATGAATGCGCTAAGTACAATCAAAAGAAGTTTCTACGATGTTTGTGCAAGGTGAGACGTATATTTATTTAGTTTAATAATATCTAAATTTAATTAAATGCGATATTATTGCAGAAACCAAGAGCAATCTCAACATTCAGATTTTCACAAGATGCAAAGAGGTTTACAATTATTTGTAGCAAAGACATTTGTGAAATCTCCGAAATGTGCGCAAGAAGTAGTAGAGGCATTTCAGTTGGAATTCATTTATACGAACTTTGGTTTAACGAAGCATGGAGATCCGAAACATCAATTTTTTATTGCTTGCATCCAAGGGAATAACGGTTCATTTTGCATATTTGCTTCAAAGAAAATTATGCCAAAATTGAAATAAATATTCTTCCTATGAATAGGACATATATAGTAGATGGAACATTTTCAGTTGTTCCAAATGGATGTTTTAAGCAGCTTTTAATAATTCATATTGAATATTTCGGAAAGGTATAAAATAAAAAATGTGAAATTGTACATATTTAACATTATAAAATCCTATCGTTATTTGAATTCTTCTTTTCAGATCTTTCCATTATTTGTTATACTTATGGATAAAAAATCGCAAAAAAACTGTGAAGATATATTTTCATACACTAATGAAAATATATTTCAATTAAGCGCCAAAAATTTTCTAACTGATTTCGAAGTCAGTCTTCAAATCTTCTTCTTCTTCTTTACTGGCGTAGACACCGCTTACGCGATTATAGCCGAGTCGTTTCTTCTCTTCGCTACGTGGCGCCAATTGGATATTCCAAGCGAGGCCAGGTCCTTCTCCACTTGGTCCTTCCAACGGAGTGGAGGTCTTCCTCTTCCTCTGCTTCCGGCGGCGGGTACTGCGTCGAATACTTTCAGAGCTGGAGTGTTTTCATCCATCCGGACAACATGACCTAGCCAGCGTAGCCGCTGTCTTTTAATGCGCTGAACTATGTCAATGTCGTCGTATATCTCGTACAGCCCATCGTTCCATCGAATACGATATTCGCCGTGGCCAACGCGCAAAGGACCATAAATCTTTCGCAGAACCTTTCTCTCGAAAACTCGCAACGTCGACTCATCCGTTGTTGACATCGTCCAAGCCTCTGCATCATATAGCAGGACGGGAATTATGAGTGACTTATAGAGTTTGGTTTTTGTTTGTCGAGAGAGGACTTTGCTTTTCAATTGCCTACTTAGTCCGAAGTAGCACCTGTTGGCAAGAGTTATCCTGCGTTGGATTTCTAGGCTGACATTGTTGGTGTTGTTTACGCTGGTTCCAAGGTAGACAAAATTATCTACAACTATGACTGTCGACAGTGACGTGAGAGCCAAGTCGCGAGTGTGACGACTGTTTGATTGATGACAGGGGATATTTCGTCATGCCCTCGTTCACTACCAGACCCATTTGCGTTGCTTCCTTGTTCAGTCTGGAGAAATCAGAACTAACGGTGCGGCTGTTGAGGCCGATGATATCAATATCATCGGCATACGCCAGCAGCTGCAGCTATATATATATATAAAATCTATATATATACAAAAATGTATATAAATATATATTTATGTTTTAGTTAAGTTGGCGTTAGCATACCCGATATATATATATATATATAAAATCTATATATATACAAAAATATATATATATGAGTCAACAAGCTAATATGGGATGATAAAACAGTTAATCCTAATATTAGAAGCGAACTAATAAAGAATGTTAGTACAGTTAGCATTAAAATAAGTAATAAGTAAGCTAAGTAATAAGAAATGTAAAGCAAGTTAGTCTTAAGATTCACCTGAATAAAGAAGGAAGTTAAAGCTTAAACTTTTAATTCAAACCATTTACTTTCTGGCGCAGTCGACGGAACTTTGTCTTAAGACAAAGCGAACTTTGAACATAATTTAAAAGCATTTAGTGTATTTTCCATACTGAAGTTGGAATACCTTCTTCAATAAAAAAAAATTTTCTTTAAAAGACATACATATATATTTTTTCGGCAATTCGACATTTTCTTCCGAGTGTTACGAAGTTATTTGGTAACTTTCAAACCGGGTTATATACTCGAATTATAGAGTATAAAAATAGTGAAAATTTCGTAAAAAAAAAAAAAAAACTTTCGGTTGTTGTGGTGTGTAAATAATGTAATAAAAATTTGGTTAAACCAAATTGTGGTGTATAAATATATTAAAAAAAATTTCGGTTAAACTATTTGCGTATAGTGCGTTTTAGAAAGTAACATTCAAAATTAAAAAGAAAAATTAAATTAAATAATCGAGAAAACAACTCATGAACAGTCGATAAAGGCAATTCGACAAAAACCGGGACATCATGGATTCAGAGGAGCTTGCCCAAATAATTAGAAGATAAGAGGAGGTTATTAACAACAACAACAACAAGAGCAGATACACAGCCAACAGATACACAGCCAACAGCTACATAACCAGTAGTCGCAGCAGCTCGTTCTTAGTGACGACAAAGTTATAAGTCACTTTCGTCACCTAAAGCCATTCAGCGGGTCAAAGGGTGACAATTTACTTGCCTTCATCAACGCCGTCGAAAGAGGTTTTACCAACATGCATCCTATAACTGGCATACAACAGCAACTGGACGGAGGTAAAGCAGCGTTTGAAACAGAGATACCAACCGGAGGAAACCTACTCGCAAATCTTCAATCGATGCAGAAATATTAAGGTTAGTAATTTAAAAGAACTTTTTGATTTCTTTTTGGATTCCAGTTATAGGCTTAATGAACTATACGAATTTGATGAGGCAAAACCCTCAATATATATGTCCATAAATGTAGATAGGGATCTTAGGGATATTTTAATTGAAAAAATTGACGGAAGTTATCGTACTCGTTTGAGCGAAAGTGCTACCTCATCGAAATGTATAACAGTTTTTCAAAATATAGATTATTAGACGAGAAGTGAGCTATTTCCTTCAATCACAGGAAACAATATAATCAAAGGACGTTCGAAACTAGTAGACTAAATAATACTAAAGGGAGAAATAATCAAATTACTCAAGCCAATAATAGCTATAGAAGCTATAACCACCAGAACTCAGTGCAGAGTAGACGCTATCCGAACCAAACTTTTAGGGAACAAAGTAATCAAGTTTTCAACTATAATAATAGATATAATAATTATCAAACCAAATCTAATTCACACATGAGTGTTGATACTCAAAGTGCTAGACCTAGTCGGACCGAGTCCAGTTATCAGCCGATTGAGGTAGGTAATGTAGAGGAGGATGTAAATTTTACCAAAATGCCTCCACCTGCACATTTCCCTTAATAACTGTAACAATTGGCGGTCATGAAATTGCATGCATCATTGATGCAGGTTCAGATATAAGTTTAATTAAACTAAACATTTTCGAAAAATATTTTCCTAAACAAAAGCTTCTTACACCTTTTTGGTACAGGACAATAAATGGTATATATCAAGTTACGCGCAGAATAATTACTCCCAAACCTGATGAATTTTATGCTTCAGGTACCTTATCGTGGAAGGTAATTGATTTTGATAGCAAAAAGTAGGAAGCTATAATAGGTCAAAATTTTCTCATTCCTCTTAGAGCTAAGATTGATGGGGAGAATAGATTTAATTTATTAATATATTAGGAAATATAATACATTTTGAGAGATTTAGTCCGTATAAAAACAGGAAATTTGCGCAATCGAATTCAGTGGCATGGAAGACTTAGATTTATCACATTTGAATTCCGAAGAAAGACAATTAATAAAAAATTTAGTGCAAGAGTATAGTGAACTATTTTTTAAAGAAGGAGACAAACTTTCTTTTACACACGAAATTAAACATACAATTATTACGACAGATGATAGACCTATCTATTCGAAAATGTATAGATATCCACAAGTCCACGAGCTGGAAATTCAGAAGCAAATAAAGGAAATGTTAGATCATAACATTATTAGAGAAAACAATGCAGCTTACAACAGTCCTTTGTGGGTAGCTCCCAAAAAAGCAGATAAATCTGGAAATAAGAAATGGCGCATAGTGATCGATTACCGAAAGTTGAATGAAATTACAGTTAGTGATAAATTCTCGATACCCAACATCGATGGTATCATGGATAAATTGGGAAGAGCCCAATATTTTTCTTCAATTGGTCTTGCTAAAGGTTTTTACCAAATAGTGGTGGATGGAAATGACAGAAAAAAACTGCATTTTCTACTCCGTTTGGGGCATTATGAATTCTTGAGGATGCCATTTGGCCTTAAAAATGCTCCATCGACATCCCAACGTCTAATTAATTCAGTTCTCCGAGATTTCATAAATAAAATATGCGTTGTCTGTTTAGACGACATTCTCATCTTTAGTACCTCTTTGTCAGAACACATAGAAAATATGAATAAAATATTTCAAAAATTACAAAAAGCGAAATTGAAAGTAAAACTAGATAAATTCAATTTTCTAAAAAGAAAACAGACTTTCTAGGTCATTTATTAACCTCTGAAGGGATAAAGCCAAACCCAAAGAGTTGTTAGCGATAGTGTGGGCAGTAAAATATTATAGACCTTATTTATACGGAAGGGAGTTTGATCTTAAAACAGATCATCAACCGCTGAAGTGGTTGCAGAAAAAAAAATTGTGGTACGGATATAAGTCCTTGGCTATAGCGTTGGTTAGTACAATTGGGGGAGTGTGATGCAAAAATCGATTACATAAGTGGAAAAGCAAATAAAATAGCCGATTTTCTAAGCCGAATTGATAGTAACGAGATAAATATGATTAATACCAAACATTTGGGAATGACCATTAAACAAATGTTAAAAATTAAAGATTTAAACGCTGGAGAGCAGCAAAATCAAACAATTTCTTTGGAAGTTCAAACCAACCATTCTCAGGAAGAAAGTTCTTATAACAATTTTAAAACTCTCGATACAGTTGTAAATCGTTTTAAACAGCAGCTAATTTTGGTTGAATCAAAGAAATACGAAGTAGTAAATATTTTCAAAATAAACGCGTTTATATTGACAAAAGAGATATCAATAACTTTAACATGGTCAATATTGTAAAAAGACATTTTAATAAAGGAAAGGTCGCTATATACTCTTAACTTGAAGAAAATGAATATAATGAGATTCAAAAAATTATTTTAAGTATCTTTAAAAAAATCCAAATATTTCTTTTGTAAACTGTAGCCATTTTCCCAAAGATATTGTAGAAGAATATGAACTAAAAAAACAGATATCGCTTTTCCACAAATTCGAAGTAGGGCATTCAGAAATTATCCCAACTTACGAAGGAATAAAACATAAGGTGTATCACCCAGCTAAAAACTAAAATACATGAAATAATAAATAATTGCGAAATCTGTAAAGGAGCAAAATATGACCGAAACCCGATCAAAGCGAAATTTTATGCTATGGAAACACCTAACACAGTAAATGAAATCGTGCATATAATTATATATATATATATATATCATTTATAGTTTTTGTAGATAAGTTTTTGAAACATGTCATTTGTTTCCATCTAATTGATAGAAATAGCCAAACTATCGTATGTAAAATTAATGCATTTTTATCAATTAAAGGGCGTGTAAAAAAGTTTATTTTCCATAAAGAATTTAATTCAAAAAACGTTCGTGACTTTCTGACCAAAGAAGACATACAGTTTCATGCTACAAAGCCAAATAGCCATACTGGTAATTCCGACGTCGAAGAGTAAATAACACACTTACAGAACGGATAAGAAGACTAAATTTGAAGAAAAAGCTCCAATCATAACCAAAAGGTGTAAAACCGTAAGTTCTATAATAATTCGTATCACATCGCATTAAAAGCTACACCTTTAGATGTACAGAATAACAAAATCGATCATAAAATAATTAAAAACCGATTAGAAAACGCAAAATTGAAGATTATGTCAAAACGTAACACGAAAATGGAAACCTATTTGGAAACTAGAGGCGAAGGTTTTATTAAGAACTATAAAAGTGTAAGACATAAAGAAGAGCCTAAATTTATCAAAACAAACTTGAAAAACATTCATACATGAAATATTAAACGTCCTTTAAATTTCGAAAACTCTAATATGAACACTCATACTTACAGTGACGATAATGACAATAGAAGCCATACTGACAGTTAACGTTACGTCAGAGAAACGTTGACGGACACTTGCGTCTATAGCCGTCAAAGCGAAGTTCACTATGTGGCATGACGACGATAGCCGTCTAAAACGAAACGGTCGTTTACAGACACTGACACATAGTGTCAATTTTCGAACTTTACTTGTTCCTACCGTCCGTCAATGTGTTAAACAATACATCTCAGCGTAGTAGAAAAGTAAAAGGCAGTAAAACAAAAACAAAAAAAAAACTCATTTACTCATTCACCACATAATTATTAATGGTAAATTTGAAAGAAAGAAATTAATTTTTTTTCCAATAGAAAATTCCTACAAAAAGATAAAAAAACAGATCCAATAGCTTGCAATTGATTTTTATAAATTGAAGTTAATTTGAATAAGTTTTGGGATCTATAACAACGATAACTTAGTCATTTGAATTAAAAACTATCAAAAAGCTATATTATTACAGAATTAAACTTAATAACTGGAGTACCAAACAAATAAAACAAAAAAATGAATAAAAGTTGTAAGCCGAATTAACTCATAGTTAATATATGTAAATACTAAAACCATATTTTAAAGAAAAATATTTAACTTAAGGAATTAAAATTAAGTAATAATTTGGTTTATTCTAACTTATGTTCATATAAATAAAATAAACACAAAACTAAAATAGTAGCAATAGAAGCTAACTATCTACTAATTAAAGTAGATAATGGTTTGTCAAAAAAGTCTTGCGGTATTTTTATTGAATCAATTCGTGTGGCACCCATACATCGAGCTTCTTAGTGACTCCAAGCTTCTTCAAATGGTTTATAATGGTTTGATAACTACTATGCCGGTCTCTTTCGACCAATTCAGCGATTTTATCGCAATTTTCGACGACAGGCCTTCCGGAGCGTGGCGCATCTTCGACCACTTCTACATCAGAACGAAAACATTAAAACCATCGTTGTGCGGTGGAAATGGAAACAGTATCGGGTCCATAAACTGCACAAATTTTATTGGCAGCTTGAGATGCATTTTTCCCTTTATCGTAGTAGTACTGTAAAATATGCCGTATTTTCTCTTAATTTTGCTCCATGTTTGCGACACTATAAGTCACGAACGTGTTAAAAGAAACGCCAATCAATCAAACACAAGTTAGCGCGTGAAATGAGCTTTCCAAAAAGATATAGCATGACCCGATGTGACGAATAAAAGTAGAACTACGCGTTTTCAGCGCCAACTAGCGAAAATACCGCAAGACTTTTTTGACAACCTAATATAAATGAACATTACCATTTATACTAATAACTTGATATACTTTGTAAAATAAAAAGTTTTAGATACAAAATATAATATGTAAAATAATAAAAACAATTCAGTGAAAGATTCCAAATCAGAGAGAACAAAAAAGAGTTAAAATTGAAAAATATATTTATGTTTTCAATATACAAGAACTAGAATAAATTTTTTTTCACAAACAACCATAACTATTGTAATTAAAAATAATCTTGAATTTTTCCATCCAAAAAAAAAAAGAACAAATTTCTCTAAGCATGTAGTAACAGTATGTATGTAGATAGTAAATGCTTAATATAATTAGCTTTGTTGTGGAATAAGAGAGTGAGCGTATTTCCGGTACGCTAACGCCAACTTAGCTAAAACATAGATATATATTTATATACATATATATATATATAATATAAATATACATAAATATATACATATGAGTAAATAAGCTAATATGGGATGATAAAACAGTTAATCCTAATATTAGAAGCGAAATAATAAAGAATGTTAGTATAGTTAGTATTAGGATAAGTAGTAAGTAAACTAAGTAATAAGAAATTTAAAGCAAGTTAGTCTTAATATTCACCTGTATAAAGAAGGAAGTGAAAGCTTAAGCTTTTAATTCAAACTATTTCATTTCTCGCGAGCCATTTCAATTTAACCCATTTAATCTTATGTTGGACTGGTATTACGATATCGCATACATATATCATTGGATAGCATGCACGAATTCTTGATACTTGTAGATGTGTAAGTACTTGTGCAAAGCTTTTTGCTTGACTGTCAAAGCTATTGTAATGTTTCCAATTGACTGAGCTCCTCGCTAGCGAGCTGACTGCTTGGCTGTCGCGGTACTTAACTGCTTAGTGTTGGGAAAGAAAGTTGTTCGTAAATTCGTGACCCACAAACGCTAAAGGGTTGACGAAGGGCAGTCAAGCCGAAGCGCAACCGGAGACCAAGTATGGAAGCTACTAAGCAATGAACCGCTGTCGATGGAGTACTACTGTAATTCAAGCGAGTTAAGTGCAGCAATGTAGCTGGAATAGATTATATGGCAAATTCTCTAGTTGTTATTTGCGAACATGCAGGATTTGTCCGGAAAGTAACAGGACTGAGTTGATTAAAAAAAAATTTATTGAACCAATCTTTACAATTCTTTAAAAACTTTCAAAATAGGCTCCTTCTGCGTCGATGTAGCGCTGCCAGCGCGATTTCCAAGTGTGGAGGGTGTTACGGAAGGCATTCTGCATAATAGCCTTGGGAGCAGAGGTGCATTCTGCTTGGATCCGCTTTCGTCGGCTTTTTCAGGCAAGGGAACAAAAACATCCGTAGAGCCATATCTGGGCTGTAGGGCGGTTGCGTCAGCGTTGTGATGTCGGCCTTTCAAGTAAAACTTGGCGTTGACGGTTTGTCCAGGAGAAACAAATTCGTGGTGGACGATGCCTTTGATGTCAAAAAGACAATGAGCATCATTTTCACTTTGGATTTGCTCATTCATTAGCGACTTTTTCCCGGCCCTCCAAAATGGCCTGGTGCCATTAAAACATGCCACTACTTGCTTAAGCAACATCTGAGTCAGCCTGCTTGACCATATCAAACATCTCTATTGCAGACTTACCGAATTTCACACAGAATTTAATCGCATACCTCTGCTATAAGGAACGCTCTATTTTCGGCTAGCACCACTCACAGAAACACGTCGCGCGAAAATATTTGTCTTGATTCTCTAGATACTTGGAGACAACTGACCAGCTGCTGTCCTATTACTTTCCGAACAAATCCTATACATAATCGTATGTGGAAAACAGAAAATAGACAGGAAAGAGGTTTGCTTGCTGTTTTGGATAAATGAGAAGGGAGAAAAATTAAAACTGCGACTTAATAATTGAAAGTAGATAGAAAATTTTGTATGAAATTTTTAGAGTCGCAATAATTCAGAAGATTTCAAGGATCGAAAGAATACGGCAGAATAGTAGTAGTTTTCACGCAGACTAACGCCGAAGCTCAAAACTAACAATAATCTGACAAGTCCATTTATTGAAAGTCTACAATTCTTTGGTAGACGATTCCAAAACTCCCCAAAGGATTTTAAAAAGCTCAAGGAGCGACAGAATGCGGCAGAATATTTGTAGTATTCAAGCAGGCTGATGCCGAAGCTTAAAGCTAACAAAATGATCTGACAAGTTCACTTATCCAAAGCCTACAATTTTTTCCGGTACGGTCCAAAGCTCTTTAAAACTGAAATCTCGAATTATAAATTTCTCAAAACGTTGAGCTTTGTCCTGGATTTATTGATCCAAAATTCCGCAACTACCAGCCCAGGATGTGAACAAACCACCACCTTATATGCTAACTAATGTCCAGTTCCAATCCCAACTCTGTCCAGACCGCAAGTGGCTTAGCGATATACCCAGGATGCGCCAAGTATCAAGTAAAATATTTACGGTATTTTCCTTTACTAAACTCGGTTGCTGGATGGAGTCATGTGTAGAAGTTCACGCAAGTGAGGAAAGTTCTCTGATCGCCATTCACTTGGGAGTGGCCAGAAACGATTCTTTTACATATGACTCAAGCAGCTCACGACTTCTGGTCTTTGACCAAGTATCCTCTGGGTAGCCTAAGAACATCCGTTTGATGGCGGGCTAAAGTGAGAAGGCGAAATATCCCCTACTTAGGGTTGTGCGCTGGGTTGGGGACCCGCCACGTGAAAAAACACCCCCAATGAAAACCAACAATCAGCCTCGGATGAGAGACCCCCCTTTTGATGACGACCATGGCAAGCGAAATAAGGACTACGAATTGAGGGCATGCACCGGGAATGTGCGGTCCCTTAATTGGAAAGGTGCCGCTGCCCCGCTGGTTGATGTCTTCGTGAAAATAGAGGCTGACATCACCGCCGTCCAAGAAATGCGATGGTCGGGACAAGGACAGAGACGAGTAGGTCCTTGTGAAATTTACTACAGTGGCCATATAAAGGAGCGTAAGTTTGGTGTTGGATTCGTGGTGGCCACAATCCGCATCAAATCGAGGTTCTTCAACATATCGCTGATTTGCGCCCACGCCCCGACGGAAGAGAAGAACGATGTGACCAAAGATGCCTTTTATGAGTGCTTGGAGCGCACTTATGAGAGCTGCCCCCGCCACGATATCAAAATAGTGCTTGGCGACTTCAACGCCAGGGTGGGCAAAGAATGCATCTTTGGCACTACGGTCGGAAAATTCAGCCTCCACGAGGAAACATCCCCAAATGGGTTGAGGCTGATCGACTTTGCCGTGGCCCGAAATATGGTTATCTGTAGTACTAGATTCCAGCATAAGAAGATACATCAAGGTACCTGGCTGTCTCCGGATCGAAAAACCATCAACTAGATCGATCATGTTGTGATAGATGGAAGACACGTCTCCAGTGTTTTAGATGTGCGTGCGCTCCGAGGTCCTAACATCGACTCGGACCACTATATGGTTGCAGCCAAAATTTGCACTCGCCTCTGTGCAGCAAAATACGCACGCCAACAAACTCAAGGAAGGTTCGACGTCGAGAAGCTGCAATCACAACAGACAGCCGAACGATTTGCTACTCGGCTTGCACTCCTGCTATCTGAGAGCCAACAACTCGGTATACGGGTACTGTGGGACGGCATTTCAAACTCCTTACGTACAGCTGCAACCAAAACCATTTGTTTTCGGAAAGTGCAAAAGAACAGCTGGTACGACGGGGAGTGCCGTGTCGCAGCGGAGAGAAAACAGACTGCCTACCTCGCAACGTTACGATCGACCACAATACGTGCGGGATGGGATAGATACCGAGAGTTGAAGAGGGAAGCGAGACGCATTTGTAGACAGAAAAACAAAGAGGCCGAGATGCGTGAGTCCGGAGAGCTTGATAAGCTGGCCGACAGGGGTAATGCTCGAAATCTACGAAAAGATGCGGCGGCTTACAGAAGGTTTCAAGACCGGAGCAAACTCTTGTAGAACCCCCCAAGGTGATCTAGCTACAGATGCCCAGAGCATACTTAAATTATGGAGGGAACACTTCTCCAGCCTACTGAATGGCAGTGAAATCACAACACCAGGAGAAAGCGAACCCGATACCCCAATCAATGACGATGGAGCAGACGTTCTAATGCCCGCCTGTAAAACAACAAAGCGGCAGGGACCGATGGATTACCGGCCGAGCTATTCAAACGCGGCGGCGAAGAGCTAATAAGGTGCATGCATCAGCTTCTTTGTAAAATATGGTCGGACGAAAGTATGCCCAACGATTGGAATTTAAATGTGCTATGCCCAATCCATAAAAAAGGAGACCCCACAATCTGCGCCAACTACCGTGGGATTAGACTCCTCAACATCGCATCGTGAAAGATTAAAGCCCGCCGTCAACGAACTGATTGAACCTTATCAGTGTGGCTTTCGACCTGGTAAATCAACAACCGACCAGATATTCACGATGCGCCAAATCTTGGAAAAGACCCGTGAAAGGAGAATCAACACACACCACCTCTTCGTCGATTTCAAAGCTGCTTTCGACAGCACGAAAAGGAGCTTGCTCTATGCCGCGATGTCTGAATTTGGTATCCCGGTATCGTCGGCTGTGTAAACCGACGTTGAGCAACACTCAAAGCTCCGTCAGGATTGGCCGTTCGATACTAAACGAGGTTTCAGACAAGGCGACTCTCTATCGTGCGACTTTTTCAATCTGCTGCTGGAGAAAATTATTCGAGCTGCTGAACTGAATCGAGCAGGTACAATCTTTTATAAGAGTGTACAGCTGCTAGCGTATGCCGATGATATTAATATCATCGGCCTCAACACCCGCGCCGTTAGTTCTGCTTTCTCCACACTTAACAAGGAAGCAACACAAATGGGTCTGACAGTGAACGAGGGCAAGACGAAATATCTCCTGTCATCAAACAAACAGTCGTCGCACTCGCGACTTGTCTCTCACGTCACTGTTGACAGTCATAACTTTGAAGCTGTAGATAATTTCGTCTATCTTGGGACCAGCGTAAACACCACCAACAATGTCAGCCTGGAAATCCAACGCAGGATTACTCTTGCCAACAGGTGCTACTTCGGACTGAGTAGGCCAATTGGCGCCACGTAGCGAAGAGAAGAAACGACTGCCGCGCGGTTGTTGACTGGGCTATAATCGCGTAAGCGGTGTCTTCGCCAGTAAAGAAGAAATTCGGTTGCTTAGTATTCTCGGAAGACGATAAATAAGTTTATGTTCATTCCAAATATATAAAAAGGTTATTAAATAGATCTTTGGGACTTCGAAGCAGATTTCCCCAAAAATAGCAAACACAAAGAAGTAAAAATATTAAAATTAAAATAATTAATTTCTCATTCCGTCCCTCTACAGGTGCGCCGTCAATGAAATGATAATATTAAGGGTTGCATTGTCTTAAAGTGAGACAATATGTACTATTTGCAATACAACAAAAATAGCCACTCGCTCACATGAGGACAATAACAGTGAGATAGACGTAAGCCCGGATACCGAATACCAGCGTGGGATGCGAAGGGATAAATTGACTGCTGGAGAAGGAGCATTAAAAATAGTAGAGAGAAGAGTGGATATAAAAGAGCACGAGGAGGGGAAAAGTAGTACAAAGACTAGTGTTGCGAGTTGCATTGCAAGTGAAATGGGTGGTACCCATTAAACCGCACTTATCTGCACACGCATGGGAAAAGCGTACGTAAAGAGAGAACTCAGTTCAGTTTTATGAACGTCATGGCACATTTTAATGTTACCGAATGACTGCAACGATAGCTTTGATATTTTTATGCATGCACATGTATGTGCGTATGTGTGTCAGGTATAAGGTGATCGTTGCATTGCATTCATTAGCAACATGCGCTTCACTTCGGTGGTCGTAAAACGTAAAATATACCAACAGCCATTATAGCGAGACACATTAAATACCCATTAAAGGCGACCATCGCTGCAACTACCTGACCAACGAACGAGTTTTATTTGCGACATTTATTTAAATTGACCTAAAAGAAATGAATGAATTGCGTAAATGAGTATTGGGCGCGACGGAGGTGGATAGGTGGCTGGATTTTACGACAAATGACATTACGGACGGTTCTTGGAAGACAAATTGTTATGTAATCACAGACCCATTTAGCTCGAAGTCTGTGATGGTTTATTCTTTGCTGCACATTAGGATGTGATGAGTTTGAATCACAAAAATGCCAGAAATGAGAGGAACAGAAATTTTTTCATAAATTATGATTAGCTTGGTTTGTCACAATCATACCCAGCCACTCGATTAGATTATTCTTAACAAATTTATTTATTTATTAAAGGAAATACAATTATAAATAATTATACGACTCATAAAATATAACAGAACTAGCGACAGGTCCTTCGGCAGTGGGATTAAATTAATTAATTATCAAATTTAGTTATGAGTTAGGGTTATGACTAATGTTGAAGTATTATAGGTACGTATGTACTTATATTACAGATATACATGAGTTATAAATATTACAGTCTCCAAAAATAAATATATACAAATGCTTAAGCTACCATTTACAATGTGAATGCTTTTGATTGGAAGTATGTATGTGCAGAAATTTGACAAAACTGTGAAACAAAAATACCTAAAATACGCATATATATGGACACTGTGGTCCTTTTCACCTTGTGTGGCATTAATGTGTGTTACATTTTTTTTTTTCAATATGATTTTAATTATCTGCGTTTTTTAAACCTAACATTAATTTATAAAATCTTAAATCTATTTAAAAACTAGACAGGCTCAAGCAAGTGAGAGTGCTAAAATGTGGCATTTGTTACGGGTCACTAAAGCTGCGTCATCCGCAAAAGTCTGTGGTACACCAGTCCTTATCTGTGTTTCATAAGTTATAAGATCTCTTATTTTCACCATAAATTGTCTATTATTTAAATAAGACTCCTATGTTTTATACAACTCTAAAAGTAGAATTTTTTAATCTTATATAAAAGACCGTCATGCCACACCATATCAAACACCTATCAGGCATCTAGAAATATTACTCCCTGTGCTCAAATGCTTTCTTTATTTCGTTAGTAATTCTATTTACTTGCTCATTGTGCCATGTTTCGCACGAAATCCGAATTGATGCATCGGTATTGTATTATTTTCGTGGAGAAACGGAGACATCTTTTATAGTAATATTTTTTCAAATACTTTAGAAAGACAGAATAGAAAACTGATTGGTCTTTATGAAGACGGCTGTGTTAAGTCTTTCCCAGGCTTATCTATCAAGATAATCTGCGACTTTTTCCATGAAATTGGATATTATTCAAAACTAAGAATTGCATTGAAGAGTAAAGAGAGCATCTCTACAGCAATAATTGGTAACGCAATTAGCATTTTAGGGGAAATATCATCATGTCCCGGCGACTTTTTTGGATTAAGTTCTTTGTTGATGGGTAATAGCTTTAAGTTGTACTTTGGCAAATTAAGTTGAAATACTTTTTCTAGGTGATTTGCAAAACAATTAGCCTTTTTTAAGTCTCGTATAGGCATGTTGGAGTCAGTTGGTGGCTTCATGGACTTTTGGGCTTTCCAAAGGGAATTTCGCTAACTTTATTTTGAACTCAGCTTCTTTATATACTTTTCAGTGTTGAATTCTTCCTCAAGTTTAAGTGCTTTTTTCAATTTACGTGCAGTTGATTTTAATTGAAGTGGAAGGGTAACAATTTATCTGCCATTCACGTGTTGCACGCCTTTTTTTCATTTACAAGCATTTCTATTTCTACAGATATTTCTCTGCGTTAGTTAATGCATCATTGAGTTCTCTTATGCTCTCGTCAATATCTCTTCCTGTATTTATTTTGTGCTCAATATAAATGCGGCTACACTCGTATTTTTTATATTTTAGCCAATTCGTTTTATAAGAAGTTAGACCCGTTTTTGGATTAACGAATATGGGTTCTTCACATAACTTTATTATTACAGGAGAGTGATCACAAGATAGATCAATACATGTATCTACTGTTATGTGCAATTTATCTATATTTTTGATTACAGCAAAATCAATTAGCAAAATACCAGTTACGAACACTAGGCCAATATGTTTTCTTACCGGGAGATATGGTGTCAAGGTTATTGTGCCTATATAACAGTGTGATACTGCTGTCGTCCTTTCGGATTAATTAGCCGTGAGCACCAATACGTGTGCTTTGCATTGTTGTCTCCACCTGCTAGAAATCTATGGCCTTCTTCTTCTTCTTTACTGGCGTAGACACCGCTTATGCGATTATAGCCGAGTCAACAACAGCGCGCCAGTCGTTTCTTCTCTTCGCTACGTGGCGCCAATTGGATATTCCAAGCGAAGCCAGGTCCCTCTCCACTTGGTCTTTCCAACGGAGTGGAGGTCTTCCTCTTCCTCTGCTTCCCGCGGCGGGTACTGCGTCGAATACTTTCAGAGCTGGAGCGTTTTCATCCATCCGAACAACATGACCTAGCCAGCGTAGCCGCTGTCTTTTAATGCGCTGAACTATGTCAATGTCGTCGTATATCTCGTACAGCTCATCGTTCCATCGAATGCGATATTCGCCGTGGCCAACGCGCAAAGGACCATAAATCTTTCGCATAACTTTTCTCTCGAAAACTCGCAACGTCGAGTTGTTGTCATCGTCCAAGCCTCTGCACCATATAGCAGGACGGGAATAATGAGCGACTTATAGAGTTTGGTTTTTGTTCGTCGAGAGAGGACTTTACTTTTCAATTGCCTACTCAGTCCGAAGTAGCACCTGTTGGCAAGAGTAATCCTGCGTTGGATTTCCAGGCTGACATTGTTGGTGGTGTTAATGCTGGTTCCTAAATAGACGAAATTATCTACAACTTCAAAGTTATGACTGTCAACAGTGACGTGGGAGCCAAGTCGCGAGTGCGACGACTGTTTGTTTGATGACAGGAGATATTTCGTCTTGCCCTCGTTCACTGCCAGACCCATTTGAGTTGCTTCCTTGTTCAGTCTGGAGAAAGCAGAACTAACGGCGCGGGTGTTGAGGCCGATGATATCAATATCATCGGCATACGCCAGCAGCTGTACACTCTTGTAAAAGATTGTACCTGCTCGATTAAGTTCTGCAGCTCGAATAATTTTCTCGAGCAGCAGATTGAAAAAGTCACACGATAGGGAGTCGCCTTGTCTGAAACCTCGTTTGGTATCGAACGGCTCGGAGAGGTCCTTCCCGATCCTGACGGAGCTTTTCGTGTTGCTCAACGTCAGTTTACACAGCCGTATTAGTTTTGCGGGGATACCAAATTCAGACATCGCGGCATAAAGGCAGCTCCTTTTCGTGCTGTCGAAAGCAGCTTTGAAATCGACGAAGAGGTGGTGTGTGTCGATTCTTCTTTCACGGGTCTTTTCCAAGATTTGGCGCATGGTGAATATCTGGTCGGTTGTTGATTTACCAGGTCTAAAGCCACACTGATAAGGTCCAATCAGTTTGTTAACGGTGGGCTTTAATCTTTCACACAATACGCTCGACAGAACCTTATATGCGATGTTGAGGAGGCTAATCCCACGGTAGTTGGCGCAGATTGTGGGGTCTCCTTTTTTATGGATTGGGCATAGCACACTTAAATTCCAATCGTTGGACATACTTTCGTCCGACCATATTTTACAAAGAAGCTGATGCATGCACCTTATCAGCTCTTCGCCGCCGTGTTTGAATAGCTCGGCCGGCAATCCATCGGCCCCTGCCGCTTTGTTGTTTTTCAGGCGGGCAATTGCTATCCGAACTTCTTCATGGTCGGGCAATGGAACGTCTGCTCCATCGTCATCGATTGGGGTATCGGGTTCGTTTTCTCCTGGTGTTGTGTGTTCACTGCCATTCAGCACGCTGGAGAAGTGTTCCCTCCATAATTTAAGTATGCTCTGGGCATCGGTAACTAGATCACCTTTGGGGGTTCTACAAGAGTATGCTCCGGTCTTGAAACCTTCTGTAAGCCGCCGCATCTTTTCGCAGAATTTTCGAGCATTACCCCTGTCGGCCAGCTTATCAAGCTCTTCGTACTCACGCATTTCGGCCTCTTTCTTTTTCTGTCTACAAATGCGTCTCGCTTCCCTCTTCAACTCTCGGTATCTATCCCATCCCGCACGTGTTGTGGTCGATCGTAACGTTGCGAGGTAGGCAGCTGTTCCTTTGCACTTTCCGAAAACCAATGGTTTCGGTTGCAGCTGTACGTAAGGAGTTTGAAATGCCGTCCCACAGCTCCCTTATACCGAGTTGTTGACGAGTGCTCTCAGAGAGCAGGAGTGCAAGCCGAGTAGAAAATCGTTCGGCTGTCTGTTATGATTGCAGCTTCTCGACGTCGAACCTTCCTTGTGTTTGTTGGCGTGCGTTTTTTGCTGCACAGAGGCGGGTGCGAATTTTGGCTGCAACAATGTAGTGGTCCGAGTCGATGTTAGGACCTCGGAGCGCACGCACATCTAAAACACTGGAGACGTGTCTTCCGTCTATCACAACATGATCGATCTGGTTGGTGGTTTTACGATCCGGAGACAGCCAGGTAGCTTGATGTATCTTCTTATGCTGGAATCTAGTACTACAGATAACCATATTTCGGGCCCCGACGAAGTCGATCAGCCTCAACCCATTTGGGGATGTTTCCTCGTGGAGGCTGAATTTACCGACCGTAGTGCCAAAGATACCGTCTTTGCCCACCCTGGCATTGAAGTCGCCAAGCACGATTTTGACATCGTGGCGGGGGCATCTCTCATAAGTGCGCTCCAAGCACTCATAAAAGGCATCTTTGGTCACATCGTCCTTCTCTTCCGTCGGGGCGTGGGCGCAAATCAGCGATATGTTGAAGAACCTCGCTTTGATGCGGATTGTGGCTAGACGTTCATTCATAGGAGTGAATGATAGTACTCGGCGACGGAGTCTCTCTCCCACCACGAATCCAACACAAAACTTGCGCTCCTTTATATGGCCACTGTAGTAAATGTCACAAGGACCTACTCGTCTCTGTCCTTGTCCCGTCCATCGCATTTCTTGGACGGCGGTGATGTCAGCCTTTATCTTTACGAGGACATCTACCAGCTGGGCAGCGGCACCTTCCCAATTAAGGGACCGGACATTCCAGGTGCATGCCCTCAAATCATAGTCCTTATTTCGTTTGCCGTGGTCGTCATCAAAAGGGGGGTCTCTCATCCGAGGCTGTTTTTTCCTTTTCATTGGGGGTGTTTTTTTACGTGGCGGGTCCCAAACCCAGCGCACAACCCTATGCAGGGGATGTTTCGCCTTCTCACTTTAGCTCGCCTTCAAACGGATGTTCTTAGGCTACCCAGAGGATACTTGGTCAAAGACCGGAAGTCGTGAGCTGCTTGAGTCATATGTAAAAGAATCGTTTCTGGCCACTCCCAAGTGAATGGCGATCAGGGAACTTTCCTCACTTGCGTGAACTTCTACACATGACTCCATCCTTATCTATATTTTTGATTACAGCAAAATCAATTAGCAAAATACCAGTTACGAACACTAGGCCAATATGTTGGCTTACCGGGAGATATGGTGTCAAGGTTATTGTGCCTATATAACAGTGTGATACTGCTGTCGTCCTTTCGGATTAATTAGCCGTGAGCACCAATACGTGTGCTTTGCATTGTGTTCTCCACCTGCTAGAAATCTATGGCCTAGTGTTCCAAAAAAGTCTTTGAACTGGATGTCTGTAATTTTAAACCGAGGTGGGCAGTATATGGCCGTCAAGTTTAATAGTAGGGGAGCCCAAGAGGGGATTCTTGAAGTTACTAAAGCGTGTCAGAAAATGTTATGGAGAGAAATATTGCACCTTTTTATGTACCCCTACCAAATATGAGCCCTTAATATGGAAGCGTGCGTTGGGGGGAGTTCGTCAGATTAGAAAAAAAAAAATCGATCCTTCGGGAAACTCGAATGCGTAAGATTAAGAGAAAGTAAATTAAATACATGAAGACGAGTGTATATTTCAATATTCTGACAGTTTGAAGGTGACTTAGAGAAATAGCAGGGTGACAAATTTGTAAAAAAAAAAATCGTCACCTTGAAATACTCGAGCACGATAGATTTTTTTTTTTTATTTTTAAAGGTAATTCTGTCAAAATCACGAAAATCCTATAATCTGACAGTTTCCATGGGGCGGTACAGGCAAAATCGTCGACAAAGGTCAAGCGTACTGATCACCATAGCATGGTTGTTGTTAGTGCCTGACACTTTTGTTTGTTTGTGGTGTTTTCTATTTTTTTTTCGCTTACAGCGATCAGTTTTACATCCATTGTAAAAATGAGTGACGTTAGTATCAAATGTGTTTTCTTTGACGAAGAAACGTATGAAAAAATCAAAAAGTTTACTCCACAAACTCTAAATAAGTGTATAACTGTTTTGGAGTATCGCAAAGCGAAGCCGGTTGTCAGGAAGTTCAGGAAGCTCAACAAGTGGAAACCAACTTCGACGAAAATTTACATGTTTATTTTATTTTATTTTTTCTATTTTCATGTTAATAAATTATTAAATTTTCTAAATATAGCTTCTCCGTATACCACAGTCAACATTCGGAACGCATCCGCGCACTTAATTTCGTTTTTCACACAAAATTTGATACAGGTTCTTTGATGCATTTTTTTGAATAGGTAAAAATCGAAGACGATCCAAAACACGTGCAAGCAAAGCAGCTGTCAACAATTAAATGAACATTCAAAATGGCCGAGCTTGTCGGCATAAGTGAGAGACATGAGTACCAACATAACGCCACAAAAAAATTCGAAATTCGAATATACGTAACCTGCGAAAATTTAAAATTCGTGATACTTTTTGAACTACATTCTCTGGACGTGGAGAGGGTTTCGTATATTTATTGTCAGACATACAAACCGAAGCGGGATTGTGGTGTCCGGAAGGTCCATGAACCATATTGGTTTTCACCGCTTCGTAAAATACTGAATCTTTTACTGGATCAGGAATTTCCGCAGAATGATTTCATCAATTTGATCTGGTGTAACCACCATCCACTACCCAAAGAAGAATGTGTGTGTGCGGTAAACCTCTTTTTTGCCGTTAAACAGAGCACATTCAGCATCTAACAGCACCATATAATATATAGTACGTTGCTTCAAGATAAAGTCCATTAACATCGTAGCTGTTATTTGAAAAGTCATGCTGTGACATCGTGACGATCTTGCTGATTGATCGCGATTCAATAATTCCGTAATCTGTGTCCATTTTGCATTGTAAGTGAAATATAACTAACAAATGCCGCTATTCATAATTCCGCACGTATGCCATCACATCTTGCGTGTACTCGTGCATGGTCCTTGGGCTGCCATTATATGTTGATGGAAAAAATAACGCGGACCGATATTAGCGCGATCTTTTCGTGGCATCGTAACAAATTTCAATCTGCAATTGATTAATTTCTATGAAACATTATACATGATAAGTTTTCACTGATTAATTTTCTATAATTTACCCTTTGAATAGGCGAAATAATGTATAAATAAATAAATTAGAAATTAAACCAAAAAAGGTGAATTTTTTGTTTTTTTTTTTTTTATGGAAAAAATTCACTTTTTGAAATTTCTAATTTTTCGGCTTTTTCTCCGAAATTTTGAGACAACCGAAAAGCTGATATTTTTAATGATTCACATTTAAAAGTGTGTTTAAATGAGTTAAGAATTCACCCCCTCTACCCGGCAAGACTGGCGCATCCTAATAAAACAGCGCAATTCACCACAGGATGCCACTGTCGATCATACGCGGAGTCACGTAAATCCCTCCTGCGATCCCCCCCCCCCAGTGGTCCGGTATGCAACTTACCCGCTCCGTACACCTACATAGTTTCGTCGTTCAAATATAATTTATTATTTTTTATAAATTTAAGTTCATTAAATGATTGTAAACCCATTAAATTACGTTAAATGGTTTTACATATTAAACTTCAGCATTTTTAAAAAACAAATGTTAAAGTGGTTCATACTTTTGTGTCCAATTTAAGTGTTGAATTCAACGCTCAATTTGACGGGGCTTTATGCCAACAGCGAGCATATATAGTATAATGCAAAGTTATTGACGCGATTTAGTCGAGCTTTAAATTTATTCCATTATAAATAAACGTAGTCGTATTTGAATTTCAATAAAATACTTTGGCAACTCTAAGAAATTTCCACATTTTTAACCAATTGCTTAATCAAGTGTGAAATTTGCACACACACTCTCAAGCAAAACGGCAAATTTATATCCGCAACGTAGTGTCCTGTTGAAACTAAACTTTGAACGCTTATTTATTGATAGCAATTAAATCACTACATATAGTATGTTTGCAGGGTATATGTGCGTGTGGATGTTTCTACTATAAATACAAATTTATTTATTATGATATGATATAAATATTTGAAGTTATGGCTATGGTTTGCTGATAAATAGAAATACACACACAGAGATACATACAGTTATGTTGAAATGCAACCAGGCTTGTACCCTTTGGCTATTTCAGATTTACATCACTTCAATTGCTATGCATACAGATATAAGCTCTCAATTATACCGCTATATGCAATTCCATATATATAATAATAACTGGTTTTAGATATGTGCACCGGCCATAGATATGAATGGATTGTATTGTATTTGCTTATAATTACTTTGCGAATTGAGGCCTCTAATTGGATTGCAATTAATATCTATCTGATCAAAATTATGTCCTTGTCAAAGTCTCCGAGAGGCACAGAGCCACTGATATTTATTAGACGGGTAAATGGACAATGAATGATGGTCCATGTAAATGATTTCAAAACTGGCATTATTTTAATTTTTGTGTGGATATAATGCAATACAAAAGTATAGATTGACATTAGGGTGAGTTAAAAATTCATTGTCCAATTTATGGTTTTATTTTAACCTTTGTAAAAGAAAAAATATTCCTTCAACACATTATTTTATTAATTCCACCCTTCGCAGCAATAATATACACGAATTTTTTTAATTGAAAAAAAAAAGTTAGTCTAAGGTAGTGTTCGTGGAAAATTTTCCATGGTGGAAAAAGTTTTGTCAAAATGTTTGGTATTTTTAATGAGAAAAACAGGATATATTTTAAAAAATTTTAACTAACCGGTTCAAAATGTACGTGAAGTATTTTTAATGAAAAAACATAGATCTAATTTATGGGCTTAAATGAACCAAACAGACCTAAAAAACATAGTTTCTTGGTGTGATAGAAATGACATGCCATTGAACCTTAAAAAATGTAAAACGATGTGCTTTTCACGTAGATCTTAGACCCTACTTCATACGCAATACAAAACTTTAGGATGGAACAAGTATGCGGTTTTGTTGATCTGGGAGTAATTATGGACCCCAAACTCAATTTTAATCTTCACGCATCTTCCACGGTTTTTAAAGCTAAAGGCGCTCTTAGTTTTGTTAAATGTTGGTCCAAAGAATTTAGAGATCCGCTTACCACAAAAATTCTTTTTACATCTCTGGTGAGGCCTATAATAGAATATGCTTCTGTGGTTTGGAACCCGAGTTTCCAAGTCCATTCAGATAAGTTAGAGTCCGTTCAAAAACAAATTTACTTTTTGCTTTAAATCATTTGCATTGGGATTCCAGTTTAAATCTTCCCCCTTACAACTTAGCTTAAAACTTATAAATCTCCCGACACTATGACTCGGCTAATTTGGCTCGGAGGGTAATCGTTGGGTATTATTATTTATAAAGAGAAAATCTGTCGTTGAAAATCATATTCCTCTTATTTTTACACGTCAAAGCTTTTAAATATAATAAGTGTGGGGATTTTTGTATTGAAAACATTAGGTTTTTAAAAATGTTTTATCGTCTACGAGAATCTGTTATATGAGCCCAGTACCGTATATTTGATAAAAAAGCATATATATAACTTACGGGCTATACATACATAGGTTGCTATACATATTTCTGGACTAGGCAACACTAAGTGTTGCCAGGTGCAATCTGACATTTCCATTGGAAAGTTTGACAGTTTTCATCACCCAGAACGTTTTGTCATTTAATCGTGAATTGTTTTATTTACAGGGAATTAAAAAATTCATCTCGCCAAAAATTGGAATTAACTCGTGAACATTTTTGTGCGATCATCTTTCACAACTTTCGACGTGGCTTATCACGACAAGAGTGCATTGATGAACTAAAATCTTTGTATGGCTATGAAGCACCATCCTATAGCACTGTGAAAAACTGGTACAACGAATTCAAGTGTGGCCGACGCTCGCTCAAAGACGAATTCCGTGAAGGTCGTCCAAAAACAGCCGTTGTGCCAGAAAACATCGATGCCGTACGTGAACTGATAATGCAAGACCGTCATGTAACATACCTTCAGATAAAGGCATGCCTATGCATTTCTCCCACCAGCATACATTGGATATTTCATGAACACCTGGCCGTAAAAAAGGTTTGTTCTTGTTGGATCCCGCACAATTTGACAATCGCTCAAAAAAGGCTCGTGTGGATTGGTGTAAAGAAATGCTGAAAAAATACGATCGCGGTGCTTCAAAAGACGTTTATAAGATCGTCACAGGTGACGAATCATGGATCTATGCGTATGAGCCCGAAACAAAGCAGCAATCGACCGTGTGGGTCTTGCAAGACGAGCCAAATCCAAAGAAAAAAAAAACAAAACAAAGAAAACCATTTTCGTTGATAAATATGTATATTTTTATTAGGCCAGAAATATATATAGCAGCCCTCGTATATATACTACCTACCAAATTTGGTTTATTTTCAATTTCAAAATTTATAAATATTCGAATTTTTGGATTGAAAATATTAACACAAGGTAGTTTTTTTTTAGGAAATTTTATGCTCTACAAAAAAAAATTGTGATTCTTAATAACTCAGTGCCAAATTTAAAATAAAAGTACAAATTCATCCTTGCGAGGATAATTTTTTCTCCGTTTATCCGGAAAGTAATAGGACTGATTTTCTTCCGCCGCGACTATACTTCGGAGCGTGCGTACACCAACTGGATTTGGTAGAGGGCGTTCCTAGCTAAGAACAAGCGGCTGGTTAGTTGTCTTCGAGCACCTGGAGAGTCAGGACAAGCATTTTCGAACTACGTGTTTTTTGAGTGGTGCAAGCCGAACATACAGCGTTTTTTAAAGCAGAAATATGCGATTAAATTATGTGTCAAACTCATAAATCTGCGACAGAGGCATTTGTATGATCAAGCAGGCTGACTCAGATGTTACTTAAGCAAGAGGTGGTATGTTTTGGTGGCACCAGGCCATTTTGGAGGCCCGGGGAGAGGTCGCTAATGAATGAGTATGTCCAAAGTGAAAACGATGCTCATTGTCTTTCAATCAAGTCTTATCAAAGACAACGGCTACCATCTATTTGTTTCCCCTGAACAAACCGTCAACGCCTAGTTTTACGTGGAATCCGACAAGACATCACAGACGAATGGAAGTTGCACCACGACAACGCCCCGATCGCACCGCCTTTCTTGTGAACAGCTACTTAACCATGGCCGACACCCCAACGCTGACGCAACCGCCCTATAGCCCAGATGTGGCCTGTTTTGTTTCCTTGAATGGAAAAGCCCTGAAAGGTTACCCAAACAGCATGTATCTCGGCTCTCACTGCTATTTGCGCTGGCAGCGCTGCATCGACGCAGGAGGAAACTATTTTGGAACGTTTTTAAAGAATTGTAACGATTGGTTCAATACATTTATTTTAAATAGACTCTGTCCTATTACTTTTCGAGCAAACCCTGTAGTAGGTTAATGTTAACAATAAATACGAATTAACTCTTTTTGGTTCATCCTAGTATATGTTATTTACATATTTCATTATAGTTGAATACATTTCACTGGCAGCCTAAATGAAGGCACTAACTACATATGTCACTCACAAGTGGCTTTCTTGTTGAGCTTATTAGCAAAAGCTCACTCCTTGTCTGGCATACTTTTTGGCTGTGCTGCTGTTGAGGGATGATTTCAATTTAAATTATTAAATGATTATCTGAAATTAAAATCTTTTACCATCTGAATTTACCAGCAATATAGGGAAAATGCATTTTTATTATGCAAATTTGTGGCGTTTTGAAAATATGTTCGGACATGTCAAAGAATTCAACCCCAAAAACCAAAAAAAAATTTAGTTGTGAATTGAAGTAATTATGAAAATTATTTCAAATTTATATTAATATATAATTTTTCATTAATTAGCACACATCTCTTTGCATTTCTGGTAGACTGGAGACCTGGAAGGGTATAACCGAACATTTTATGCAACTTGCAAGAATCAAAGCCAGGGAGATATTAAGATGTAAATCCTCAAACAGAGAATTAGAATCTAAACAATTTTATGCATATATATACCAGTGGCGATTACAAAACGCGAAAATTTCTGCGTGAGTACTGTTATATACAATTGGCCAAGATTTGAAGAC
Organism: Bactrocera correcta; assembly: GCA_027475135.1. Classification (NCBI taxonomy): domain Eukaryota; kingdom Metazoa; phylum Arthropoda; class Insecta; order Diptera; family Tephritidae; genus Bactrocera; species Bactrocera correcta. The sequence goes on along the minus strand of CM050323.1, from coordinate 79,949,234 downwards.
GCGCTTTTAACTGAGTTTGCTGCTTCAAGAAAAAATATGGGCTTTTAAAATCAAAGACCTGGAAAACTATATTGACTGATTGATAGATGATCCAAAGGCCTTTTGGATAATGACAACATCATGCGACGTTTGAAGCTGAAACGTGAACCTGATCACTGGCAATGTCATTGGGTGCAAGGGCAAAACTCACAAAACAACGACTACTGCATTGGAAACTTTGAAGAACTTCGAAGAAGACCTATATCCCATAATTCATAGTTTTCTTCGCATATTCTGCACACTTCCTGCGATGAATGCGATCTCTGAACGCTCTTTTTCGACATTTCGCCGCATGATAAAATGGCTGAGATTGATCGCCCTGCATATGGTTATACATATGCAAGTTATATGGAGTAAAGTTAGCCGGATGTTTGAAAACTTGATATTAGTTATTTTGCGGCTAAACCAAGTCTTCGCCCAATTTAATTTATTTTAGACAGAAAGATAGACGGTTCTGAGGAAAACATGTTCATGGAAGTGGAAAATCTTTAAAATAGGTGTTTGCGTGCTCAGAAAGTATTCACTCGATTCAAGCCATTTTTTAATACACAGAAATACTATTGTCTGAAAAGGTTTTTGTCTGAATTTCAATTGTTCTATATATCTCACATTTTGACTGATATTTTCGGTAAAATGTCAACTATAGATGCATAATATGTGGACCCCATATGTGGTATCAAGGAGTTTAAACGGTTTTGGTTGGATTTTCGTAACTTTTGGACATTAGATGGAATTCTTTAAAATATTTATTAATTCAAAGTTGTATCCCGTTATATTAATTACTTATTGATTTTTTTACTGGAAAGTGAATGAATCAATTGAAATTTAAAATTGTGGTTTATGGGAAATAGGTGTGGTTTTACTTGTACACCGATTTCGCCCATTTTCTCACTGCGAGATAGAAATATGAGAAAAATACTAAGTACTAAATTTAGTCGAAATCGAAATGTTCTTAGACATGTGTTTTTACTCCGGTTCCCGTTAAGCTCCTCTTACCATCATGCGGGAATTATTTAATGTCTCTGGTGTATTTAGTTATTGATTTACGGCGGGGCCACGTTTACTTTTATAAACTTCTTTGCCCAAAGGTGTATCTTGCTACTACGATCTCCTGTGCTAAATTGGAGCATTATATTTTAAATTAGTGCTAAGTTGAGGCTCTATATACATTGTGTAGGTTTTCAACTCTTCTCATCATCCTGATCTCACATTTATATACATATAACCCTATATCTATTTCGTTTAGTTTTAGGTGATTGGTTAAACAAAACTATTATACTCTGTAGTAACAGGTTGCAAGAGTTCGCATAAGGAATATACTCTCAATAGACATCCTTCCCAATCGTTGATTGCTATGTACTTCATAAAATCCATAAGAAATAAAAAATGTTCACAAAAATAATCAAACTTTAACTATTAATATCTTTTAAACGGTTACGAAAAAATCATAGCAGACCTTTGTTTAGTGCATTCCATTTCCTACAAAACAAAGGAACAAGATATGTTTTCAAGTAGTTGGAAGCGAGATATAAACTTTTCTATCTGATAATAAGAAAAAATAGAAAACTGGAAGAAGGAGGACCTTCCCGTTACAATTAAGAAATCATACTTGGAGAGGCTTTTTTAGAGGTGTCTAGGAACCTATTTTTCCGAGTACTTATCGAAGAAAATTTTTTTTTTTTGAAGCAGCCTAATATATATGTATATGTCTAAGCGTATTGTGAGTATTACAGTGCGCGAAATAATTATGTATATGGGACAATGCTTCAATGCAATAATATTTTATCGCTATATTAGTTATTGTTGCTGGAAACATTTGTATCTTACTTAAAATAACGGTATGAACAGTTAGTCCAAAAATTACATGTAAATACTGTTGGTGGGAAACTCTTTATCATTTTCGGCTTAGCTAAGGCGAAATATATATACGCGACAGTTCATTGTTTGGCACGATTAGATGCGGATCGATTGCAAATTTATTAACCAGATTCGTGTTTGTTTGCTCATATATATTAAAGAAGGTAAGTATTCGCATAACAAGTTGAATGTCTTTCTCAAATCAATTTTTATACAGAAATGCAACGGGGTATCAAACTCGCTATTTAGAAACAGTCCCAAATACTGGCCTTCTTAGAAACTGGAATGTCCATACGAAAAATTGGAAAGAGGATGAAAAGAAATAAGAATACGATTGAAGATTTTCTGAAAGATTCAAACAAGAACTATTTTAAAACACCTATAGCAGCCCGACTACCTTTAAAAAATTGAAAAGGAAATTGGACGAATCGGTTCTTTGGCGGTCACAACTAGATGCTTCCAAGAAATCCTGAAAGCAGATAACAGCATTCGATATGAAGTGCTTAACCTAGACTTTTGCAAATACACAAGTTGGAGTGACTTTAGCTTGCCGAAATATACCTTTTCTGGGACACCGAGAGACAATCCATCATATTTAGTGACGAGAAAAAGTTAAATTTTGATGACCCCGACGGTTTTCAATATTACTATCCTAATATTCGTTGTGAGAAAGAAACACGATTCGCTAGAAAATTTCAAATAGGATCGTTTAGGTTAGGCTGCACTTACACATCATGGAAAGGATTCAGTTTGTTTTGTGTCACAAAAAAAAAAAAAACTCAGAAAAATACATCCATAAAGCTTCTGAATAAAGAGTTAGTGCACTTTGGTGAACAATATTGGGGTGAAAAGTGGACTTTTCAACATGATAGCTCACCAATTCATAGATCACGTCTACTCGAGGATTTTTGGAAAGCAAAATAATTGATGTATGTATTAGAATGGTCGGCAGTAAGTTCGGTCCTAATTCCCATCGATAATCTATGAAGCATTTTATCCAAAAAATAATATTCCAATAGAACACAATACTAAACATTATTAGAATTGAAAATAGCAATCGAAAAGAATGCGTAAATTTAAATTTGTCTTTATTAGAAAATTTACTTAGGTCGATGCTATTTCGCATATCTTCAGAATTAAATAAAAATACATTTACCAATAAACTGAAACAGGATTACTTGCCCTAATTTTGTTTTTTATACTCTTTCAACCAGCTGCTACAGAGTATTATAGTTTTGTTCACCTACACCTACCTAAAACTAAGCAAGTCAAATATAGGGTAGAATCGCCATTAACCAAAAAACATATAAAGTGTCACAACTAAGCACTAAATTATGATATGAAGCTGTTAATTGGTATCGGCGTCTAATAAGTTTAATGTACATACATATGTATATCCTAATCCACTTAAGCTACAACAGCTTAATTCGCTGAGTACAAATCTTATAAGAATTTTTATCAACAATATGAAAACAGATGAAATCGGAGTATAACCCATCTCTCTACCCATGTAACGGTACTGATAAAAACTACTAAAACCTTGATAAATTAATAACTAAATACGCCCGAGGCATTAAATTTTACCACCGATATGGTACAAGAGAGCTTTACGGGAGCCGGTGTGAAACTTTTTGGTGAAATCCCATATCTCAGGACCCGACTAAGCGATTCCGACAAATTTTAATACGTAGCTTTATGACCAAAAAATAGTTAAATCCAATAAAAACTGTTCAAGCCCATAGGTACCGAATATTTAGACCACCGTACAAATATTTGATTTTTGATCGAAAATGTCGGTCAATGTGTAATATTTATAACTGAATTTAAGAGGTAATCCTTCTCCTATAATGGTATATCTGTGCATCAAAAATGTGTTGAATAGGGTCAGTACTTCCTTTAGCCCCCATATACTTGATATAAAAATTTTCGAACTTCGGTGTGACTTTGTAATGCATAAATCGGCCAATATGTGAGTTATCCTAATGAAAATAAGGGTTTTACTGGTAACAGTGTATCTTTGTACCTAAAATAGAAAAATTTAGGCGAAAACTTGGCCTAGCCCTTATATAACTAATATCAGGATTTTCGAACATCCGGCTGACTTTACTCTATACAATTATTTTTATCGCTTGAAGTATTTCCCTTGCTCTGATTCTTGCAATTTGCAATAAGATAAAATGTTGGGCTGCACCCGAACTTAGCCCATCCTTACTTTTTAATGATGTATTTCTGTTTATAGTTAGAAATAAAGAAAATATATAACATTCTTAGAACTGTCGCTTGAATCCTAAAATATGCAGTATATCTTGAAAAAAAGACATTTTGGATTTCTTAAATTTGACGAAAAACGGTTGTTCTATATAATTATTTCGCGCACTGTAGTAGGTAGCCGAACGCCACTCAAGCGGATATTTGCGCAATGTTTATCTTTTAATTATACTAAATTAAACAAATAAGCAGGCAAATTCAATAGAACGCAGCTCATGCAAAATGCATGCAAATTCATGGAGTGGCACAACATAAGTTCATACATATACGTATGTATGTCAATGGCCTCTACGCGATTGATTGTGCTTGCAGTAACAAAAATGTAACGACATTAACAACACTGTACCGCCGACAACATTAGAAACAATATATAACAAAACACAAGTATTTAACAACAACAACAACAATAACAACATAAAACGACAGCAACAATGTTGGGGGGAAAAGGTGAGAGCAGTAAGAACAACAAAAACAACAATTATTTAAATTGCAAGGACAATAGGAACTAACGTCTCTGCATAACTGCCAATGGGAGCTACCACAATGGGAATTTCTTTTAGGCGTACACCAACCATACTACAACTACTATATCGATGTCTTGTTTATCATGCAACTTGCCTGCCACTTGCAGGCAGCAATGTATAATTAATATCTTATTACGGTAAATTGCTTTTTTTGTTGGGAAGTCCCTAAAGGAATTTTTCAAACATATCTTAATCCCAATGCTACCAAATTAAGAAGCATGCTCAACAGACGAAGACGAAGCGACGAAGCTGACAACTAAATAGGTAAAGTTGAAAGAGTATAATTGAATATTAATAGCGAGTAAAATTCAATAAATATTTATACTAAAAAAAAGTAAATTTCGGCATTATCGTTGCAATAATACTTACCACACGTATACTTCTTATACCATAAAAGGCTATGAAAATACCTAATCTTGTGTTTGATTGATTAGTTTGTATTACGGTTATATGCTTTAATGATCCGATCTGAACAAATTGTCTGGACATTATGGCATACCTTTTAATAAATATTTCTGCCAAATTTCGTGAAGATATCTTGTCAAATAAAAAAATTTCCTTACAATAACTGCATTTTGTTGATCAGTTTGTATGACAGCTTTCATGCTCTAGTGCTCGGATATCAGCAGACGGATATATCAACGCATATCTCATTGGGAAGCTGAGAAAATATCGACTATCTATTTTTATAATACGAGTATAATACTTTTTTTCGTATACGAAAATGCTTAGAGGCGCTTTTTCCAAAACTTGAAATTTTAAAAATTCTTTCTAAAACTTTTCATATTGACTCAAATTAAAAAATAATTGCCAAATATATTGCCTCAAAGAGTACAAAAATATTTTTAGCAAGAAAAAAATATTAATGTAAAATTTTGATGAAATGACCCAAATCTCCAGTAGGCGTGAGCAGCACGTTGAAGGTGTCCCAGTGAGGTAAGCTTAGATTATGAGGTCGATTCCAACAAGGATCTTACTTGGACAGCTTGAAACCTTATGTTACTTAAAATGTCTATATAATTGATCATAAAACGCGTAAAGCGTTTTGAGCAAATCACAAATTTGTTAAGGCGGAGAATATCAGTTTGGGCTATGTCTTCTGGATCGCCATAGTTTAGACTGCCGAGATGTTTCAACAACGGTCAAAGGGGAACAATGGAATAGAAAGTGCCTAAATGCTTCAACCCTCCTCCACACAACTTTGACAACTAGCGTCCAACAAGATGTTTAGTCTTGGCGCTGGAATGTCTTTTGAACAATGTCTAGCAAGACCTCCAGGTTGTGGCAATATGAACTTTGCCAAGGGCTTGCAGTTTAGAGGATCTCCCGCGTTCTACTTCAGAGCAAAGGATCTTACAGTCGCACAAGAACTGCTAGAACGCAAGATGAAAATGCAGATCCTCGGTCTCATTCCAATATGAGTGGAACAATGATGCCTCTGGCCGAATTATCGACTTTGAAGTTGCCAGCGATTTTCGCGGGATGACCTCATTTACCCGATACATTTTATACCTACATCTACATTCGATGAAAGAATCTGTTATTATTAGGGCAAATTTTTAAAAATACAAGAATCACTAACCTAAACAAAATTTATATATGTCGAAAATACAGAGCGAAAGAAAAGAGAATTCACAACAACTGCCGACCTATTTTCAAAATCTTTCCCGACCACAAATTAAGGAATGAGTCGCGCACCTTAGTTATCAAAGCTGATACTTCCGTGGACTTATCTATTGATTGCGTTACGATCAAATTAAGCGTGTGTGCGAAGCAGGGTATTATTTTTTTTCGCCAAACCAGCTTCTATTTAATTTCATCATGGTTGAATCATTATCAGTTACACAAGCAGAAACTTTATTTATGGAAACGTTCCACTCGTTGAAAAGTTTAAACACAGTTTCTTCTAAATAAGCTGCTGTATGACTTTCGTTCAGTTCCATTACTCCTAACGTCCTACTCAACAAACGTAAATTGTCCAAAAAAAGAATTGTTACCCCAAGGAACGACTGATTTTTCATTGTCTCCGTCCATATGTCAATATGAAGACAGCGCTTCATATTTTTCATGCGATCGTAATTTTATTGTTTCTCTACTTGGAACTTTAAAAGCGGAACCAGTTCTTTCATCATTTGCAGAAAACCTTTTCCTTCTACAGTGGAAAAAGACTTGTTGTCCATTATAATATATTTCGCAATTGCTTCAGCAATTTTCCTTGATTTAGGGCCATCTTGGTAAGAAATACTTTTGATCTGCTCAAAAAAGTCTTTCACATTAGGTTGAATCAGCGCTGGCAACTGATCCGATTTATTTTGCTGTACTGACTGAGTACATGTACTAGGAGACGATTCAATACATGCAGTCTTCTTATCACTATTGTCGGATAGCTCACTTGACGCTGTCATCCCAGCGGTTGGTAATATGTTAATTATTTCAGAAATATTTCATTGTTTTGGTTCCGAGTGCAGCGTAGTTTTGGAGGAGCATTCTGCATTATCGACTTGATCGAGTAATACCTTTTTATGTACATTCTAAACCTGATGGTTTTAACTTCTTGTTGCAGAGTTTGCATGTGGCAGAAGCATCTAAATTTTTTACAAAGAAGCTCCACACCTTGCTTTTTAATTTTAAAGGCAGCATTTTGAAAATCCGAAATATTATGTACATATTTAAATGTCTAACGCAATTGTTTACATATATTTAATATTCACTACATCTGTTTCAGAAACATCGATGCATCGTTTGCAACCCTAGTGGTGATATGTAAACTCGAAAGTCCTACTTCGATTCGGGCCTGTCAGCAAAACATCACGCATGTCATTCGCTAGTTACCAAATGCTCGAACGAGTCATTGAAAATTGGACTCAATTGTTGAACCATTTGAGACCTAGCCGCTAAAAAATATTCTTTCGAATGATAATAAACAGTCCCATTAAATTTGAGGTTTCTTTATTTTAAAAAGTTGGGGAACCTTGAAATGAATCACGCTTTAATACATATAAAAATGATCCCTGTGAGAAACTTAGTCGAGTAAGAGTCGCTCATATCAACCCAATATAAAATATTGCTGTCATACAAACTGATCGATGAAACTCAAATTCTTTTTTATTTGACAACATATCGTGGCGAAATTGTGCATGAACTTGTCCACAAAGCAGGGAACAATATATTATACGATAAATTATTTAGATCGAATCACAGTAGCGTACTATATATATGCATGCATCAATATTAAAATTAAGGTCCATTTAAACCATTTTAAGCGATACGAAATGCCGAGCGGAGAATTCAATATACGGTCAATTCTCTGCTGCTGTGCTTTGTAGCTCGAGCTATTGAGGCCGAATTTCCAACGCAATAATTTACATTTAAACATCTTTTAATAAATTTCAGCCAACATTACGGTATAAATAAATTATGATAATCTACTTAAAACTGAGATATTTATGTAGCTGTATAATTTGGGCTTGTACAAATATTTGTTTATGATTACCACTAAAGCGTGAAGCTGTGAGCCTGTGAGACCGGCAAATGGGAAGCAGCAGCCCAAGCCAAAACAATAAAAGCAAAAGGCAATAAGCTATAAGTAAAAACAAAAAATAATAACGAAAAACAGAAATCAACCAAAGCCATAACCGGCGCCCTGCTGCTACTGCTCTCTGTTAGTGGAATGTCATAAATAAATTAATAATTTAATTATTTAAAAACCAAGGGAAAAACACTGCTTATAACATCCACTCGCGAGCTGTGAGCGCATAAATCGACATTTAAAGAGCAAATGGCAAAAGGCAAGCCGCGAACAATCAGAGATAAAGACGATATTTGAATCGCGGTACACAGCAGCACTGATAACAAAAATGGCTGCATTAAAAATACAACAACCAAAACAACAATGCCAAATGTTTGCAGGCTATCAATGTAGCATGAATACCTCGAGCGTATAAAGTTACTGCGCCGATAAAGCAAATTTGCGCCAGCGACCGAAATTCAAATAAATTAAGTATACGCCGCGGCCGCCCGTCATGTAAATTTCATGTTTGTTTGTGCGTGTGTGCATTAAACGTGGCAGTTTTAATTATTTTCCGCACTTCTGCTTTTTTTTATTATTGAAAAAGATTTTATTAACACATTGTCTGCGTTTACTTGTCACTTCCTATTCAATGATTGCTGCTTTGTAGCTATCCTGTAGGAGTAAACGTTTCGCCATCATCTAATTTTCCTGATGGCATGCCTTGTTATTCGCTTATACAAGCACGGGTGTTTTTTCAATTGCTGTAAGACTCTTATTTTGCGCGTTATTGGCACCAGATCACAAACAGTTTTTTCAGGCTCTGTGATGTGGAAGAGTTTGTACGATGGCTTAAAAGGTTTGTTAGTGTAATAAATTATTTTTAAATAAAATTATCATAAATAAATTTTGACAATTTGTATCAAATTTCGTAAAAATATGTAGCCAAAAAACAAGTTATCCCCACAAGGACTTGATTTGCTTCAGTTAGTTGGAATGGCAGCTTCTTGTTATAGTGGACCGGTCTGAATGATTTGTTCGGTGATTGTAGTATTGCTTTGAAACAGAATGTTGAGCAAATGTTGTCAAGATATTTTGTCAATAAAAACTTTTTCACACAACAGCTTAACTTGGATGGGTTGGTTTGTATGACAGCTGTAAGCTATAGTGACCCGATCTGCAGAATTTGTTTGTAAGATATCCATAAAATAACTTTAGTTTGATAGGTCAGTTTGAACGTCAACTATGTCTATATAAGTTAGCACCCCATATATTTAAAAAGTATCTTATGATGCACCAATATCATATGATACAAAGCAATAGAATACGACACCAACTAAATCACTGTAGTGGCAACCTGTGGAAAGCGCAGCGTCAGCAAACTCTTTACCCGTTGCAGCGGCGTAGGCTTAGAGTTTAAAGTAATTAACTGTAATTTTTAGGTTCTAAGACAGAATTTAATAAAGGATCATAGCTCCCTAATTATTTTTTTATTAAAAACTAAATAAGAGTGTTTTAACTTATATGCCATGATACTCGGATTTGTACAATATGTTTGAAGATTTTGGCATTGTTTTTTCTAATAATGTGAGCCAAATTTCTTGAAAATATCTTGAAAATAAAAATTTTTCTATACAAGTACTTCATTTTCAATGATCAGTTTATATTGTTATAAGCTATAGTGATCCGAAATCGGGGTTCCAACAAATGAGCTACTTCTAGAGAAAAACAAAGCGTGTGCACTATTTCAGATATATAGTTTAAGAATTTAAAGATTGACATATAGACGAACGTGACCAATTGCTCGACAAAAGCATGATTCCAAGCTTTGAAGATTAACTTAAATTAAGCTAAATCCGTGTTTATGTTTTAAACTTAAACCGAATCATTAGCTGGAATTAAGCCCTAATTAGCCCCTCGTCGAAAAGTGAAACCGCAACTGAAATCGAACCCCCACATTCAATATTGAACACTAGTCTTAAGCGAAACCGAAATTATACTGAGCACGACCTCGTTATAACTTGAACTGCAACTTGAATCTTCAATCGAAACAAGGCCGTACCAAAACCGGAAGCGAACTTCGGTTAAATCTAAGATCTAAAACTTAAACAGGAGCCTTACCTTAAGAAAAACAGTAACTTAACAACTTAATTACTAGGCTTACAACTAAATCTGAAACTTAATTTCAACCTGATGTGAACATGGAAGCAGAAATCAAAACTTAATACTTTAATATATGCATATATGAAGTTTGGATCGGAACCGAAGCTGAACACAAATAAGATACTGTCTGGTTGAAATAACAAACTTCTACCAGAAATTGTACAGAACCAAAATCTCAACTAGTGTCAGCGTCGCAGCCCGAATTCGGATCTTAAACGGACTTGTATTTACACATAAGTATCATTTAACTTTCGTATGGGTTTAATTTCTTAACAGTGGGTGAGATCTTTGTAGAGAACTAAAAATTCAGCTACTATTGTATGTGAAAGTTTCAGGTTAATCATTTTTTGGAAGATAGACGTTTTAACAAGCTTTGCCAAATCCTTTAACGTACCAAAAACATTTTTAAGCACCATTTCATGCATACGAGTAAAACACCACTGTACTTCTCCGAGCTAGTGTTCACACTATGCACATATGTATTTATTTACATAAAGAGCTACTCTATCTCGAGTGGAGTACCCCAAGGGTCAGTGTTAGGCCCGCTGTTATGGAACCTAATGTATGACGGGGTGCTAAGAAGGCAGCAACCAAAAGATGTGAAACTAATAGCATATGCGGACGATCTCATGGCGGTAGCAGTGGCAAAACAATTAGTCGACCTAAGAAGCAAATGCAATGAGTGCGTAAATGATCTACGGCACTGGTTCTCTTCTGTGAGTCTGGAGCTGGCAGAGCAAAAAACTGAAGTTTTACTTATAAGCACCAGGAAGGTAGAAGAACAAATATAGCTCACCATAGGGGAGTGCGAGATTACTTCGCAGCCGCAGCTGAAGTATCTGGGAGTAATATTGGATTCTAAATTAAAATTCAAAGAACACCTGGAGTATTCCTCCAATAAAGCAAACAAAATTTATAACGCACTATCGAGAATGATGACCAACACAGGCTGTGTGTGTTCCAGCCGGCGATTCTTAATAGCGAAAGCAATGAGTTCCGTAATACTGTACGCAGCACCAGTATGGATACAGGCAATGAATATAAAAGCGTATGCTAAACAAATAATTGCAGTACATAGGCTTTCTGCAATGCGAGTAATAAGTGCTTTCCGGACTATATCAACCGACGCTGCTGAAGTATTAGCCAGCATGCCGCCCATTGACATCCAGGGTGATGAACTCGAGCGTTTATATCATCTATCAGCGCCTAAAACAGTATCGGCAAAGACCGAGGAGAGGAACAAGAGCGTTAAAATGTGGCAGGAGCGGTGGAATTCCTCATCCAAAGGGCGTTGGACCCACCGACTTATACCGGACATCCACTCGTGGATAGACAGACGACATGGGGACCTAGACTTTAATCTGACCCAAATACTTAGTGGACATGGGTGCTTTAAAAGCTACCTCTTCAGATTCAACAATGACACTAGTCCGAACTGTCCGACGTGTACAGAGCAGATAGAAGACTCTGAACATGTATTGTTTTATTGCCCTAGATTTTCAAATACAAGGGAAAGACTAAAAACCGCACTAGGTGGTAGTCTTACAGTCGATAATTTAACGAAACTCATGTGTCAGTCGACTGATAAATGGAAAGCTGTCATCGAAGCGTCAGCATCCATAATGACAAAATTGAGACTTTTTCAACAAATTAGGCGTCCGTCAGTCCGCACGATAGAGGAGACTTAAATGTCCTGTCCCTCCCACGAAGTAATACTTCACGGTGGTCTCCTGGGAGAGTCTTGAGTTGGGAGTAGGTTGGTTTAGCGGATTAAAGTTCCGCACTCCGGAAGTAATGTATGTGCTCAAATTTCAATATAAATTTTCAGCTGGTGTTTTTTCAATATGTGCGAGCGAGTATCTACATTTTTTAGCCATGTTTATTCGCATGTTTATTTGTACTTTTTTTATATACAGTGGACCAATGAAGTTTACATATACCTAGTTCTATTAAATTACGACACGTTTATTTGTTTCAAAATGAATAAATTTTATGGTTTTTTCTATCCATTTCAAGATATGTATATTTAAAATTAAATATAGCATATCAAAATATTTTTTTTTACACAAATAAAAAAACTAATGCTGAAGCTTTAAATGCGCCTAATTCATATCAAAAAGTTTACATACACGGATGACCATTTATATAAATCAAAAGCATTACAATAGTTTTAGTGCTTTTTGGCCTACATATTGTTTCCATTATTGTCCCTAGATGTCGACACATGCTCCCCACTCGATTTATAGTATTATATCGGGATATTTTGACCCACTAAGTCGATGATCCAGTTTTTTGGCCTTATTTTGAAGAAATTTGATGTTTTCGAATACAGTTTTCCAAAAATTTCCAGATATTTTGAATATGATTAATATTTAGTGATTGCGAGACCTTTGGATTTATTTTTAATTCCATAACAACGATTCACGAACAAGATATAATGTGTATTCGTAATTTAATAGAACTAGGTGTATGTAAACTTTATTCGTCTACTATACATACATTCAACATCTTCTTCTTCTTCTTAATTGGCGTAGACACCGCTTACGCGATTATAGCCGAGTTAACAACCGCGCGCCAGGTTTTCTTCTTTTCGCCTTATTTTGAAGAAATTTGATGTTTTCGAATACAGTTTTCCAAAAATTTCCAGATATTTTGAATATGATTAATATTTAGTGATTGCGAGACTTTTGGATTTATCTTTAATTCCATAACAACGATTCACGAACAAGATACAATGTGTATTCGTAATTTAATAGAACTAGGTGTATGTAAACTGTATTCGTCTACTATACATACATTCAACATCTTCTTCTTCTTCTTAATTGGCGTAGACACCGCTAACGCGATTATAGCCGAGTTAACAACCGCGCGCCAGGTTTTCTTCTTTTCGCTATTCCAAGCGACGCTTGGTCCTTCTCCACTTGGTCTTTCCAATGGAGTTAAGGCCTTCCTCTTCCTCTGCTTTCCCCGGCATGTACTGCGTCGAATACTTGTAGAGCTGGAGTATTTTCGTCCATCCGGACAAAATGACCTAGCTAGCGTAGCCGCTGTCTTTTCTCTCGAAAACTCGCAACGTCGACTCATCCGTTGTTGACATCATCCAAGCCTCTGCACCATATAGCAGGACGGGAATTATGAGTGACTTCTAGAATCTGTTTTTTTTTTGTCGAGAGAGGACTTTGCTTCTCAATTGCCTACTTAGTCCAAAGTAGCACCTGTTGGCAAGAGTTATTCTGCATTGGATTTCTAGGCTGACATTGTTGGCGGTATTTACGCTAGTTCCAAGATAGACGAAATTATCTACAACTTCAAAGTTATGACTGAAAAATCAGCATATTCAACATCGCCCTAAGTAAAAACTCTGATTTGCATTTAATCAAGCTAATACTTTTTAAAGGGCACAACGGTAAAACACATGATGAGCGATAAGAGAAAAACAAAGAAAACACACCAGCATACATGGCAGCAGCGACGAAAATAAAAAAAAGGATATTAATAACTGCAGCGATAAAAAAGAAAGAACAACAAGAACGCTTGCTGCAACAACATCATAGCACACTACAAACACAATGAGCTTTTTGTACAACAAAAAATGTGCTAAAAAAGTCGTTCATCAGACGTCATTCGGGGACCGCTTTTCGATGCCATGACTCCTCTGACGGTGTGTTGGTGGAGTGTGAGAGCGTAAGACAATTGCAGATTGGTGCTGAATTAGTGTTATACGTACGTATATATGTATTACCTAAAACTAAGCGAGTTAGATATAGGGTTATATGCATAAATATAAATAGTCAGGGTGACGAGAAAAGTTGTAATGCAGTTGCCGTCTATCCGTCCGATCGTACGTGCAAGCCGAAACTTCAGCAAAAATTTAGATATTTTGATGAAACTTGGTATGCAGGTTCCTTAATTTAATTTCACACAGGATATCAAGGGGAACCTGTGGATTAAAAATTTTTTAAAAATAAATATATCACAGTACAACAGCTAATCTGGGGGGTGAGAAATTCCAAGTCAGGGTGATGGTACTAGGTCAGTATAGTAAAACCCTCAAAGGGTTTGGCATTCGTATGTGTCAGTTTTTTTATGACCTTTTAAATTATTTCCTTATCTTGATGTTTTTTCGCTTAGTTGTAACATTTTGCCAAAAACGTAGTTTAACACAACTCGCGAACCACTTGTCCGATTTTGTTGAAACAAATTTAGAAAAATTAAGAATTACAGATTCTCTAATCTGTTTCTATACCGTTTTCCTATATGTGCAACACTTTCGAAGTTAAAAATTAATGTATGAAGGGAAAAAAATATTTTTTTCCAAAAAATTTAATATATTTTTTTTTTAATTCATAAAAAATCCAGCAACACTGGTTCTGTAATGTTCACATAAAACATGCATTGCCATTAACTTCTTCTCTTTCTCATACTGGTTCTGTGATTTTTGTCATTCAACAGGTGCCGTAGAACGCGAACAGTAAGAGTAATTTTTCTCAAATTATTTAAAAGTGAGCAAAAGAGAACAAAATATGGAACTGTGCAAGCCAGATATAAATAGCTTTTGCTACTGCTGTGGTCAATATGTCTCAACACTTAAAAAAAGGGGAAATTTCAATACTGAAAGTTACGACTGCTCCGACATATCATGCACGTGATGATCCCCCATATGAGCAATCAGTATCCAATGAGCCAATTTTAATAAATCAAGTTGGAATTAACATAGCATAAATCGGAAGATCTGGCTTCCATTTTGAAATCAAACATTTTGTTGGCACCAGGTGTGAAAGTCACAGCTTATCGAAGTCGTCAGGCAACACTCCAAAGTTTATTCCTTGTGAGTGATGAAAAAACTTCTGCATATTGTAGGAAAATTGATGAACGCAATGGAAATAAAGTATGAGGCAAATGACTGGAGATTATTTATTGACAGTTCAATACTCAGCTTGAAGGCGGTTTTACTGCATAAGACCAATAAAAAACCTTCAGTTCCAATCGCCTATAGTACAGAAAATATTTAAACTACGCTAAACATATGTGGCGCATATGCTGCGATTTAAAAGTTGTAGCAATGCTTTGCGATCTTCAAAGCGGCTATATAAAATATATGTACTTTTTGTGCGATTGGGACACACGATTTTCCGGTGGCCAATATGCATGCCACGGATGGAAACTCGGAGAGCACAGCAGGCTACAAAGGGCCAATATTATACGTGAGCCTCTAGTGCCGAAGGAGAAGATATTTTTGCCTCCACTGCATATTAAACTTGAAATTGTTAAGAATTTTAGCAAAACTGTCTCCAAAAGAGATGAAGTTTTCTTGTTTTTGAAACTAATTTACCCGAGACTCAGCGAAAGTAAAATTAAAGAAGGTAAGTTATAATATCAGATTCATTTCCCATGGTTTTCCATATTAACAAATTAAAATGGTCCAGATATACGAAAGCTGATTAAAAGTTACGCATTCAACAATATTTTGATTGACGCTGAATTGAATGCATGGCAGGCAATCAAAGAAGTAATAGAAGGCTTGTTGGTAAAGCATTGTTCTAATAACTACGAAGTTTCTGTCGCAAGGATTTAACATCCAGCATTCTCGGAAATTGGTGCCCACATGTCCTTGAAAATCCATCATTTACATCATCATCTGGACTACTTCAGCAAACAATTGGCTACCGAATCTGATGAACAAGGTGATCGCTAGCATCAAGTTGCTATGCCATTTGAAATGAGGTAATACCGTTTTTTTTTATTTTTTCAAACTCATTTTAATAAAACAAAAACTTACAGATATAGAGGCAAAAAGTCGCCGAGTGCAATAATTGCGGAAATTTGCTGGTGGAGTAAGCTTGTGTGGCAAGTGTGGGATGATCTTGATGATAAAGAATTTTCAGGAGATGCAGAAGGGCCAACAGTGGAGTCACAATATTAATTTTATAAATATAAATAAAAAAATAAAATAAAAATAAAAAATTATAAAAATGTTTACTTTATTTTTTTTAGTAGTTTATGGCCAGAAGTCTGGAGTTATTGGGGAAAATTTATAAAAAAAAGCGATAAATGACACAAATAAAAACAAATAGAAATTGTAATTCTTAATTTTTCTAAACTTGTTTCATCAAAATCGGACAAGTGGTTCGCGAGTTATGTTAAACTACGTTTTTGCCAAAATGATACAACTAAGCGTAAAAACATCAAGATAAGGAAAAAATTTAAAAGGTTATAAAAAAAAATGACACATCACCCTGACAATAATCCCAAAAATATTCCACTGTGTATCTTCTAAGCGAATAAAGCTGCAAGAACCGAATTCGGCCAACACGAATATTACAAGAACTTCTACCGATAGTGTGAAAAATGATGAAATCGGTTGAAAACCCCGCTTACTGCCCATACACCGGTATTGCTCAAGACTACTAAAAGCGCGATAAATCAATAATTAATTGAGATGGTTAAACAAGGCTTTGTAGGGAGCGGGGTAAAATTTGGACGATGGGCGTGGCACCGCCCACTTTGTGGTGAAATCAAATATCTCGGGACCCGACCAACCGATTTCGATTCAAAATTTGGTACGTGGCACTCTTTTCATGCTTATTCCTATGTCACTTTGTGAAAAGGAGCGAAATCGGACAGTAACCGTGCCTACTTTCCACATAGCACAATTTTAAATACTACTTGGTTCTTTTACTTTCCAGTACACAAATCAAGAAGCAATTAATATAACGGGACTAAACTTTGCACGAATAATGCCTTTAGTGTATGCCAATGTTTGATATATATAACTGAAATTAAGGAATAATCCTCCTCTGACAATAGTATATCTGCGTGTCAAAAATTTTTCGAATTGGTTCAATACTTCCCTGAGCCCCCATATACCTAATATAAATATTTTCGAACTTCCAGGTGACTTGGTACCGCATACGTATATCGGCCAATATGTGAGTTATCTCAATGAAAATAAGAGGGCGTGTTTTATTCGTAACATGTAGATGAATTTGAGCAAAAACTTGGCCTAGCTGATATGTAACTAATATCAGGATTTTCGAACATCCGGCTGGCTTTACTCAATGTGATTTGTTTATACCTTATAGTATTTCCTTGGTTTTGATTCTTGCTAGCTGCAAGAGTATAAAATGATCGGTTGCACCCGAACTTTGCCCTTCCTTACTTATTTTAGCATTAAAATCATTAAAAGTCAAATTTTCACAGTGCTATAAAGCTAAGTATTGAAGTCCCAATTTTTTTCGGTATCCAGAAATTTTTGGGATTAGTTTTATTAACTTATTGTTTGCTGTTCTGACATATTTTGTATATATTTTTATGAAAAATTTTAATTAATCTAAGTCAATTACTATTTATAACAGTAACATACATTAATTATTTTTATAACTTTAAACATACAAAGTAACATATTTTTAATTTCGAAGGAAATAAAACTTTCGGGATCCCGATATCTTTTATTTTAAAACCCGAAATTTCGAATTATATAAATTGTTATTTTAATAAATCCCAAACCTATTGGAGACATCGATTTCCTCACTGTTAGAATCCCGAATTTTCGGGATACTGATTTCTTTTTGCACACCACGAAATTTAGAGATAAACAAATAGATTTTATAAAATAAATGTTGAAGTTTTTCGGGTTCCCGATTAATTTTATTTTAAATTCCCAAAATTTCGAGTTGAATAAATTGATTTTATTAAGTATACCAACCGCCCAACTGCTGGGCGAACCGACTCATCGGCTGATTGCCTTACACATCTGATTGCTACTAAAGCGTACATTTTTGTTGTTGTAAGTCAGATTTTGGGCAGTTAAACGAGGTGCAAAGAAAACAAGAAAAACAACTATACTGGCAATATAATTTGCTGATTGCAAATTTTAATTTCCACACACATTACTGCCGCAGCCTGTTGTTTACGGGCCGAAAGGTGAATGCCAATCAACAGCCTGCAACGGAGTTCTTTACATTTATTTTCAACTCGGCAAATAGTAGAAAATGTGCCAATGTTTACTGGTGCGGTGCTAAAATGGAAGTATACGGAGTTAAAATTAAATTAAAAACTGTAAATTTTGGAAATGTGAGTGAAATTTTAAGTCTTGAACCTGAAAATACATTAAACATAGTAAAATAAAAGTATAGTAATTGTGGTATCTGAAGTGGAATATACACCCAACTCTTTTTTTACGCGGTAGACACGTTCCTCAGAAAACCGTGTAAAAAAAGAGGCGTTTCCTATAGTAAAATCGAGAATATGTTCCATGTCATCTGAAAACCGTTTGAGATGAAATAAAGATCTATATTTACTTCGAAAAACTGTGTAAAGAATGTTGAAGACTATAAAATAATAAATGTGCAGACAAATTGTATTTTATTAAGTATTGAAACTTAAAATACATAATTCATACAGGTGAAAAATTGGTAGATTAAGCAAAAAAAAACAAAAGAAATCTGTTAATCCAGAATTAAGAACAGAAACATATGAAAAAAAAATATTTAGATAGCAACATAATTATTTGTCGCTACTTGATAATAAGCGCAATTGTTTGCGATGAACTGGATTTAAGTTGGTAACATCACTGGAGATATTCCTCAAATTATCCAATGGGGAATTTCGTTCGGTAATAAAGTTTTGAAATGTCGGACTACTTTCCAAAAGGTCTTGGGCCGTCGACTTTTTTACAAAAAACAAAAAAAAAAGTTTCAACCGTGTAACTTCAAATCCTTGTAAAAAGAAACCGTGTAAAAAAAGAGTTGAGTGTAATAGTATAATATAATAGTAATAACAAAAACAATAAATACAAAATCTAGTTTTACTGCATTTCAATAAGTTAGTTGTCAGAAATTTTTAATTCTTGCAACTATGTGCCTTAAGCTTTTAAATGTATTTTATGTACAGATATACAAATGTACAAACAAAAAAAAAAAAAATGGATGGCAATCTTTAGATACAAAATATGATACCAGTAAGTTGTGACCTTCGACTAGGCACGCAATCGTCCTGCAGTCTTTTCGAATCCGTGTACATAGAAAGCTTGCGCGTTTGACAAGATCGAATATTCCACGTAGATGTTGATTGGAATGAAAAAAATAACTTTTTATTTTTATTAATTACTTAAGAGATGTAATTACAAAAAATGTTACAAGAATTTCAAATACTTTTGAGATTTGTAATTTTTAATGTATTAGGTTGTCAAAAAAGTCTTGCGGTATTTGCGCTAGTTGGCGCTTAAAGCGCGTAGTTCTAGTTTTATTCGTATTGGGTCATGCTATACCTTTTTGGAAAGCTCATTTCACGTGTGCGTTTTTAAATTGATTGTCGTTTCTTTTAAGTCGTTCGTGAGTTATAGCGTCGCAAACATGGAGCAAAATAAAGAGAAAATACGGCATATTTTACAGTACTACTACGATAAACGGGAAAAATGCATCTCAAGCCGCCAATAAAATTTGTGCTGTTTATGAACTCGATACAGTTTCCATTTCCACCGCACAACGATAGTTTCAACGTTTTCGTTCTGGTGTAGAGGTGGTTGAAGATGCGCCACGCTCAAAGATGCGCCACGCTGAAATCGCTGAATTGGTCGAAAGGACCGGCATAGTAGCAGCCGTAGCATCGGTCAAGAGATGGGCATGAGTCATCAAACTGTTATAAACCATTTTAATAAATTCAATAAATCATTCAATATAAATACCGCAAGGTTTTTTTGACAACCTAATAAGTGGCAACACTCGGTCAAAAGATGTATCTAATAAATATTTGATTTTTATATCAACAATATTGTAATTGAACACTCTAACGGTTTTAAATTGTTAAATAGATTTATGTGGTAGCCTTGTATGTAAAAATTTTGTTCCAGCGATCTTTCAAACAGCCTGTCTCGTGTTTCTTAAAATGTATGTACCAAATAGGGCACAAAATGATTAACACTCAATTATTAAACGTCAACAGCTAGCTGATATGGATTTCTAGCAGATTTTACTACTCAGAATTTCTAATAGAATTTTACATTTTTTGTATTCAACATATAACATTGACTCCAGAGTCCTGAAAATTCTTTGCCAATAAATAACTTCATCATATAACATTGACTCCAGAGTCCTGAAAATTCTTTGCCAATAAATAACTTGTTTGATTTTTTCTATGTTCCACAATTTAGTTTTGTATTGAGTTGAATTGAATTTTAACAAATTGAATAATGCCAAAGTCAAAAGATGTTAGAAATCATAGTCTACTAAACAAGTATTTTATCTCTACTGAGGTGGAATTCTAATGTACAAATAAACACTTTTTTGGCGCAAATGTTGATAAACAGAATTGATTGTATGGTATAAAAATTGCGATTCATACTATAGGCATGTTCGATTATTGGATAGCATCGACAAATTAAGTGACAAATTTTATAAGAGAAGAAAGTAGAGAAAAATATTTGTTTCATCAATAATCGATAGCAATAAAATTAACTAAATAACCTCGATAGGCGAAAGCTATTATGCATGTCTTTATTTAAAAACCACAACAGTATTATGAAAGTTACAAATAACAAATAAATTTACCAAATTCCTTTAATACTAACACACTGTTGAATGTTGATAGAACCAAAAGCTTTCAATGTCGATCATAACTATTATCGACTATCTGTCTTTTGTAAATAATTCAAACTCCAAAACCAACGTTAGAATGTTTGTACATAATTTCATCGATAATAAGAGTTCATTTAAACAATCGATATAAAATTTTGCGAAAGTTGTCGATGAGATAATTTTAAAAATGTTGAAAACAAGATGTTTATATATGTATAGTCGAAGCAGATATTTATCGATAAAACATATACGAGAATTTGTAGATATTAATCGATAAATAGTAAAAAAAAGTAACACTCATTGAAGATTTTTTCAGTTTAAAAATATTTTTAAATACATTTTATTTGCAATCTATTTTGGTAAATAATAAGCAAATTTGATAACAAAATCATAATTTGATTTATATTTTTCATCCTCCATGAGATCAAAAATAATATACAATATAACAATATGTTCTAAATACAAAAGTTTATATAAAAAATTTTAATTATACATTTAAAATCATAGTAATATATGTAATTAAACATTAACTTAATTCCTAAATGGGTGATCTAGAACATGATGTCTTTTAAGTCTAATAGTTTCATGATAACTTATCCTGCGCAAATATGCTGAACTAAATCTTTTAATTTCATCTTTAACAAAAGGTATATTCAGGTCTGAATGAATGGCTTTATTTGTTATAAACCCTAAGGCGCATTTGTAATTAATCTTAGAGTTTTCGATTGGTATCTTTGTAGAATTTCAATATTTGAATTGCAAGCAGTGCCCCAAAGTTGCACACCGTATGCCCATATAGGTTTTGGTATAGATTTATATAATAGTAATTTATTTTCAAGATGTAACTGCGATGTACGTCCAAGCAGCCAATAAAGTTGTTTGGTTTTTATTTTTGGCTTGTATGTGCTGTTTCCAAGTTAATCGTTTGTCCAAGTGCATACCGAAGTATTTAACGCTATCTTCTTCTTCTCTCTTCTTTACTGGCGTAGACACCGCTTACGCGATTATAGCCGAGTCAACAACAGCGCGCCAGTCGTTTCTTCTCTTCGCTACGTAGCGCCAATTGAATATCCCAAGCGAGGCCAGGTCCTTCTCCACTTGGTCCTTCCAACGGAGTGGAGGTCTTCCTCTTCCTCTGCTTCCCGCGGCGGGTACTGCGTCGAACACTTTCAGAGGTGGAGTGTTTTCATCCATCCGGACAACATGACCTAGCCAGCGTAGCCGCTGTCTTTTAACTCGCTGAACTATGTCAATGTCGTCGTATATCTCGTACAGCTCATCGTTCCATCGAATGCGATATTCACCGTGGCCAACGCGCAAAGGACCATAAATCTTTCGCAGAGCCTTTCTCTCGAAAACTCGCAACGTAGAAATTCAAACCGTTGTTGAACATCGTCCAAAATTCTGCACCATATGCCCCTATGGTTTTTATGAGTTTTTTTAAAAGAATTTGGTTTTTGTTCTTTCCGAGAAAAAAGGGATTTTTGGGTTCTATGTTGCCAAGTTAACGTTTGAAGTGCACCTATTTAAGCTATCTCTTCTTCTCTTTCTTTCGGTTGACATTGTTGGCAGTATTTACGCTAGTTCCAAGATAGACGAAATTATCTACAACTTCAAAGTTATGACTGTCAACAGTGACGTGAGTGCCAAGTCGCGAGTGCGACGACTGCTTGTTTGATGACAGGATATATTTCGTCTTGCCCTCGTGCACTGCCAGACCCATTTCTTTTGCTTCCTTGTCAAGTCTGGAGAAAGCAGAACTAACGGCGCGGGTGTTGAGGCCGATGATATCAATATTATCGGCATACGCCAGCAGTTGTACACTCTTATAGAAGATGGTACTTTCTCTGTTGAGTTCTGTAGCTCGGACTATTTTCTCCAGAAGCAGGTTGAAAAAGTCGCACGATAGGGAATCGCCTTGTCTGAAACCTCGTTTGGTATCGAACGGCTCGGAGAGGTCCTTCCCGATTTTGACGGAGCTTTTCGTGTTGCTCAACGTCAGCTTACACAGCCGTATTAGTTTTGCGGGGATACCAAATTCAGACATCGCGGCATAAAGGCAGCTCCTTTTCGTGCTGTCGAAAGCAGCTTTGAAATCGACGAAGAGGTGGTGTGTGTCGATTCTCCTTTCACGGGTCTTTTCCAAGATTTGGCGCATCGTGAATATCTGGTCGGTTGTTGATTTACCAGGTCTAAAGCCACACTGATAAGGTCCAATCAGTTTGTTGACGGTGGGTTTTAATCTTTCACACAATACGCTCGACAGAACCTTATATGCGATGTTGAGGAGGCTAATCCCACGATAGTTGGCGCAGATGGTGGGGTCTCCTTTTTTATGGATTGGGCATAGCACACTTAAATTCCAATACTTTCGTCCGACCATATTTTGCAAAGAAGCTGATGCATGCACCTTATCAGCTCTTCGCCGCCGTGTTTGAATAGCTCGGCCGGCAATCCATCGGCCCCTGCCGCTTTGTTGTTTTTCAGGCGGGCAATTGCTATCCGAACTTCTTCATGGTCGGGCAATGGAACGTCTGCTCCATCGTCATCGATTGGGGTATCGGGTTCGTTTTCTCCTGGTGTTGTGAGTTCACTGCCATTCAGTAGGCTGGAGAAGTGTTCCCTCCATAATTTAAGTATGCTCTGGGCATCGGTAACTAGATCAACTTTGGGGGTTCCACAAGAGTATGCTCCGGTCTTGAAACCTTCTGTAAGCCGCCGCATCTTTTCGTAGAATTTTCGAGCGTTACCCCTGTCGGCCAGCTTATCAAGCTCTTCGTACTCACGCATTTCGGTCTCTTTCTTTTTCTGTCTACAAATGCGTCTCGCTTCCCTCTTCAACTCTCGGTATCTATCCAATCCCGCACGTGTTGTGGTCGATCGTAACGTAGAGAGGTAGGCAGCCTGTTTTCTCTCCGCTGCGACACGGCACTCTTCGTCGTACCAGCTGTTCTTTTGCACTTTCCGAAAACCAATGGTTTCGGTTGCAGCTGTACGTAAGGAGTTTGAAATGCCGTCCCACAGTTCCCTTATAGCGAGTTGTTGACGAGTGCTTGTTGACGAGAGCAGGAGTGCAAGCCGAGTAGAAAAACGTTCGGCTGTCTGTTGTGATTGCAGGTTCTGGACGTCGAACCATCCTTGTGTTTGTTGGCGTGCGTTTTTTGCTGCACAGAGGCGGGTGCGGATTTTGGCTGCAACAATATAGTGGTCCGAGTCGATGTTAGGACCTCGGAGCGCACGCACATCTAAAACACTGGAGACGTGTCTTCCGTCTATCACAACATGATCGATCTGGTTGGTGGTTTTTCGATCCGGAGACAGCCAGATAGCTTGATGTATCTTCTTATGCTGGATTCTAGTACTACAGATAACCATATTTCGGGCCCCGGCGAAGTCGATCAGCCTCAACCCATTTGGGGATGTTTCCTCGTGGAGGCTGAATTTACCGACCGTAGTGCCAAAGATACCTTCTTTGTCCACCCTGGATTGAAGTCGCCAAGCACGATTTTGACATCGTGGCGGGGGCATCTCTCATAAGTGCGCTCCAAGCACTCATAAAAGGCATCTTTGGTCATATCGTCCTTCTCTTCTATCGGGGCGTGGGCGCAAATCAGCGATATGTTGAAGAACCTCTCTTTAATGCGGATTGTGGCTAGACGTTCATTCTCTAGAGTGAATGATAGTACTCGGCGACGGAGTCTCTCTCCCACCACAAATCCAACACCAAACTTGCGCTCCTTTATATGGCCACTGTAGTAAATGTCACAAGGACCTACTCGTCTCTGTCCTTGTCCCGTCCATCGCATTTCTTGGACGGCGGTGATGTCAGCCTTTATCTTTACGAGGACATCTACCAGCTGGGCAGCGGCACCTTCCCAATTAAGGGACCGGACATTCCAGGTGCATGCCCTCAAATCATAGTCCTTAATTCGTTTGCCATGGTCGTCGAGGCTGTCGTTTGTTTTTCATTGTGGGTGTTTTTTACGTGGCGGGTCCCAAACCCAGCGCACAACCCTAAGTAGGGAGTATTTCGCCTTCTCACTGTAGCTCGCCTTCAAACGGATGTTCTTAGGCTACCCAGAGGATACTTGGTCAAAGACCGGAAGTCGTGAGCTGCTTGAGTCATATGTAAAAGAATCGTTTTTGGCCACTCCTAAGTGAATGGCGATCAGAGAACTTTCCTCACTTGCGTGAACTTCTACACATGACTCCATCCTCCATCCATTTAACGCTATCACTTTTAGGAATAGCATTGCCATTTAAAAGTAATGGAGGGCAGTCGCTTCTCTTTATGTAAATAAAACATGTACGGATTTACTCACGTTTGTTTTCATTTTCTAGCAATCTAACCAAGTCTGTATCTTGATCAATTCTCTTTGCACAAAATTAGTTGCTTCAACTGGCGTATGGCTTGACGACAGCAGAGCAGTATCATCAGCATAAGTAGCAATTAATACATTTTCAGTTTCAGGAATATCAGATGTAAAGATGGTGTATAGTACAGGGCCAAGAACGCTTCCCTGTGGTACTCCTGCATTTATGTATTTTATGTCAGACGTTTCGTCATTTATTTTTACATAGAACGACCTACTTGTTAAATAAGACTTGAGAATTAGATAAACTTGGGAGGAAAATACTTTTTTTAATTTGTATAGTAACCATGATGCAAAACTTTATCAAATCCTTGTTGTATGTCTAAAACGGAGCTGAATAATATTCTTTACGTTCTAAAGCATCAATAATGTGATTAATTACATGGTGGCATTGTTCGGGAGTACCATGATATCGACGAAACCCAAATTGGTCTTCAGGTATCACCTTATTCTCTTTTAGTATTGGCAATACTCTACGTAAAAATATTTTTTCAAATATTTTAAAGTATAATGACAACAAACTGATCGGTCTACATGAAGTATTTCGTTCTCAGATTTAGCTGGTTTAGGCACTATTACAATTTCAGCACACTTCACAAGGGAAATGGTTAAGCCTTAAAATAGAAATATATATATATATATTATATAAGTGTAAGGAACATAATTCCTTTTTTAGGTAAGCATTTAGCTACATTGGCATCAATTTTGTCATATCCTGGGGCTTTCTTGTTAGACAAAAAAAAGTAAAAAAATAAATAAAAAAAAGTTAAAGTCACTGACATTTATTATAGGAATTATTTATATTAAAATATAATAATACATGAAATTTTTGCGCAAAGTAAAATTTCAAAACTACGAAAAAAATGTGAACTCTTTTTAAGCAAAATATTTTTGAAAATGTCAGAAAATAGCTGCACAAAAATTAAAAAAACTGCTGCCATGTGAAGCAAATAAATTTAGTGAAATTCCAGTGCAACTACGTACAAACACAGTTGTTTGACATGTAGCAATAAATTACGAAAAAAATTGGAATAAATAAAAATACGAAATAAAGTAAAAAACACACATAATCAAAAGAAACAATTATTTAAAGTTGACAAGCAACATAAAAAATATTTAATCTGCGCCATGTTAAAATGTGACAAATTGGCGCAGCAGCACTCCGATAGCCAACAGCTAGTTGGCCGATAGCCAACTAATAGGACGCTAAACTGCCAGCAATGCGCCAATACACCTATTACTTAGTTGAGTTAACTGCTAATAACGCGATTTGTTGCTAAACAACTTCAATACCGCCAGCAACGAACGCAATCCGCTACACACATACGTATCGTTAGACATTTTTTTCACTTTTATAGTGCTTGTGAGGCATGAAATTTTCTCAACCAAGGTACAACAAAGTCACTAGAAAAGTTACAATCACACTACTGAGCAAGATGAAAGCATAACCGATAAAATGGAGAGGGAAGCATCAGAAAAAAAATGGATGAGTTATAAAAGTCAAACAAGTGTAGTGAAGTTTCTGAGTTAAATCACTTTCTTACTTTAAAATAATGTCTGCCGTCACCGAAGCAGCAGGTGAAATGTGAAAGTTTAATCAGATTATTATTTCCTCTGTATCCATGTATTTCAGTGGCACATAACACTTTTCTTTGGTTCTTTATTAATTAGATCTACATCCTCTAGGCTGGAACTTAAAGATTTCAGAGTGAAGCTTAAAAAACAGTATGAAGAGCTTTCAGTAGCAAAAAATTAAATAGATAACTTTGATTTCTTAAAGCAAAGCAGATTTAAATTTCTTTAGTTTCCACATCATTTACGGCATGAATGTTTTAATCAACAGTTACACCAAAACTATTAACAGATTATTATCTACAACTTCAAAGTTATGACTGTCAACAGTGACGTGAGTGCCAAGTCGCGAGTGCGACGACTGCTTGTTTGATGACAGGATATATTTCGTCTTGCCCTCGTGCACTGCCAGACCCATTTCTTTTGCTTCCTTGTCAAGTCTGGAGAAAGCAGAACTAACGGCGCGGGTGTTGAGGCCGATGATATCAATATTATCGGCATACGCCAGCAGTTGTACACTCTTATAGAAGATGGTACTTTCTCTGTTGAGTTCTGTAGCTCGGACTATTTTCTCCAGAAGCAGGTTGAAAAAGTCGCACGATAGGGAATCGCCTTGTCTGAAACCTCGTTTGGTATCGAACGGCTCGGAGAGGTCCTTCCCGATTTTGACGGAGCTTTTCGTGTTGCTCAACGTCAGCTTACACAGCCGTATTAGTTTTGCGGGGATACCAAATTCAGACATCGCGGCATAAAGGCAGCTCCTTTTCGTGCTGTCGAAAGCAGCTTTGAAATCGACGAAGAGGTGGTGTGTGTCGATTCTCCTTTCACGGGTCTTTTCCAAGATTTGGCGCATCGTGAATATCTGGTCGGTTGTTGATTTACCAGGTCTAAAGCCACACTGATAAGGTCCAATCAGTTTGTTGACGGTGGGTTTTAATCTTTCACACAATACGCTCGACAGAACCTTATATGCGATGTTGAGGAGGCTAATCCCACGATAGTTGGCGCAGATGGTGGGGTCTCCTTTTTTATGGATTGGGCATAGCACACTTAAATTCCAATACTTTCGTCCGACCATATTTTGCAAAGAAGCTGATGCATGCACCTTATCAGCTCTTCGCCGCCGTGTTTGAATAGCTCGGCCGGCAATCCATCGGCCCCTGCCGCTTTGTTGTTTTTCAGGCGGGCAATTGCTATCCGAACTTCTTCATGGTCGGGCAATGGAACGTCTGCTCCATCGTCATCGATTGGGGTATCGGGTTCGTTTTCTCCTGGTGTTGTGAGTTCACTGCCATTCAGTAGGCTGGAGAAGTGTTCCCTCCATAATTTAAGTATGCTCTGGGCATCGGTAACTAGATCAACTTTGGGGGTTCCACAAGAGTATGCTCCGGTCTTGAAACCTTCTGTAAGCCGCCGCATCTTTTCGTAGAATTTTCGAGCGTTACCCCTGTCGGCCAGCTTATCAAGCTCTTCGTACTCACGCATTTCGGTCTCTTTCTTTTTCTGTCTACAAATGCGTCTCGCTTCCCTCTTCAACTCTCGGTATCTATCCAATCCCGCACGTGTTGTGGTCGATCGTAACGTAGCGAGGTAGGCAGCCTGTTTTCTCTCCGCTGCGACACGGCACTCTTCGTCGTACCAGCTGTTCTTTTGCACTTTCCGAAAACCAATGGTTTCGGTTGCAGCTGTACGTAAGGAGTTTGAAATGCCGTCCCACAGTTCCCTTATAGCGAGTTGTTGACGAGTGCTTGTTGACGAGAGCAGGAGTGCAAGCCGAGTAGAAAAACGTTCGGCTGTCTGTTGTGATTGCAGGTTCTGGACGTCGAACCATCCTTGTGTTTGTTGGCGTGCGTTTTTTGCTGCACAGAGGCGGGTGCGGATTTTGGCTGCAACAATATAGTGGTCCGAGTCGATGTTAGGACCTCGGAGCGCACGCACATCTAAAACACTGGAGACGTGTCTTCCGTCTATCACAACATGATCGATCTGGTTGGTGGTTTTTCGATCCGGAGACAGCCAGATAGCTTGATGTATCTTCTTATGCTGGATTCTAGTACTACAGATAACCATATTTCGGGCCCCGGCGAAGTCGATCAGCCTCAACCCATTTGGGGATGTTTCCTCGTGGAGGCTGAATTTACCGACCGTAGTGCCAAAGATACCTTCTTTGTCCACCCTGGATTGAAGTCGCCAAGCACGATTTTGACATCGTGGCGGGGGCATCTCTCATAAGTGCGCTCCAAGCACTCATAAAAGGCATCTTTGGTCATATCGTCCTTCTCTTCTATCGGGGCGTGGGCGCAAATCAGCGATATGTTGAAGAACCTCTCTTTAATGCGGATTGTGGCTAGACGTTCATTCTCTAGAGTGAATGATAGTACTCGGCGACGGAGTCTCTCTCCCACCACAAATCCAACACCAAACTTGCGCTCCTTTATATGGCCACTGTAGTAAATGTCACAAGGACCTACTCGTCTCTGTCCTTGTCCCGTCCATCGCATTTCTTGGACGGCGGTGATGTCAGCCTTTATCTTTACGAGGACATCTACCAGCTGGGCAGCGGCACCTTCCCAATTAAGGGACCGGACATTCCAGGTGCATGCCCTCAAATCATAGTCCTTAATTCGTTTGCCATGGTCGTCGAGGCTGTCGTTTGTTTTTCATTGTGGGTGTTTTTTACGTGGCGGGTCCCAAACCCAGCGCACAACCCTAAGTAGGGAGTATTTCGCCTTCTCACTGTAGCTCGCCTTCAAACGGATGTTCTTAGGCTACCCAGAGGATACTTGGTCAAAGACCGGAAGTCGTGAGCTGCTTGAGTCATATGTAAAAGAATCGTTTTTGGCCACTCCTAAGTGAATGGCGATCAGAGAACTTTCCTCACTTGCGTGAACTTCTACACATGACTCCATCCTCCATCCATTTAACGCTATCACTTTTAGGAATAGCATTGCCATTTAAAAGTAATGGAGGGCAGTCGCTTCTCTTTATGTAAATAAAACATGTACGGATTTACTCACGTTTGTTTTCATTTTCTAGCAATCTAACCAAGTCTGTATCTTGATCAATTCTCTTTGCACAAAATTAGTTGCTTCAACTGGCGTATGGCTTGACGACAGCAGAGCAGTATCATCAGCATAAGTAGCAATTAATACATTTTCAGTTTCAGGAATATCAGATGTAAAGATGGTGTATAGTACAGGGCCAAGAACGCTTCCCTGTGGTACTCCTGCATTTATGTATTTTATGTCAGACGTTTCGTCATTTATTTTTACATAGAACGACCTACTTGTTAAATAAGACTTGAGAATTAGATAAACTTGGGAGGAAAATACTTTTTTTAATTTGTATAGTAACCATGATGCAAAACTTTATCAAATCCTTGTTGTATGTCTAAAACGGAGCTGAATAATATTCTTTACGTTCTAAAGCATCAATAATGTGATTAATTACATGGTGGCATTGTTCGGGAGTACCATGATATCGACGAAACCCAAATTGGTCTTCAGGTATCACCTTATTCTCTTTTAGTATTGGCAATACTCTACGTAAAAATATTTTTTCAAATATTTTAAAGTATAATGACAACAAACTGATCGGTCTACATGAAGTATTTCGTTCTCAGATTTAGCTGGTTTAGGCACTATTACAATTTCAGCACACTTCACAAGGGAAATGGTTAAGCCTTAAAATAGAAATATATATATATATATTATATAAGTGTAAGGAACATAATTCCTTTTTTAGGTAAGCATTTAGCTACATTGGCATCAATTTTGTCATATCCTGGGGCTTTCTTGTTAGACAAAAAAAAGTAAAAAAATAAATAAAAAAAAGTTAAAGTCACTGACATTTATTATAGGAATTATTTATATTAAAATATAATAATACATGAAATTTTTGCGCAAAGTAAAATTTCAAAACTACGAAAAAAATGTGAACTCTTTTTAAGCAAAATATTTTTGAAAATGTCAGAAAATAGCTGCACAAAAATTAAAAAAACTGCTGCCATGTGAAGCAAATAAATTTAGTGAAATTCCAGTGCAACTACGTACAAACACAGTTGTTTGACATGTAGCAATAAATTACGAAAAAAATTGGAATAAATAAAAATACGAAATAAAGTAAAAAACACACATAATCAAAAGAAACAATTATTTAAAGTTGACAAGCAACATAAAAAATATTTAATCTGCGCCATGTTAAAATGTGACAAATTGGCGCAGCAGCACTCCGATAGCCAACAGCTAGTTGGCCGATAGCCAACTAATAGGACGCTAAACTGCCAGCAATGCGCCAATACACCTATTACTTAGTTGAGTTAACTGCTAATAACGCGATTTGTTGCTAAACAACTTCAATACCGCCAGCAACGAACGCAATCCGCTACACACATACGTATCGTTAGACATTTTTTTCACTTTTATAGTGCTTGTGAGGCATGAAATTTTCTCAACCAAGGTACAACAAAGTCACTAGAAAAGTTACAATCACACTACTGAGCAAGATGAAAGCATAACCGATAAAATGGAGAGGGAAGCATCAGAAAAAAAATGGATGAGTTATAAAAGTCAAACAAGTGTAGTGAAGTTTCTGAGTTAAATCACTTTCTTACTTTAAAATAATGTCTGCCGTCACCGAAGCAGCAGGTGAAATGTGAAAGTTTAATCAGATTATTATTTCCTCTGTATCCATGTATTTCAGTGGCACATAACACTTTTCTTTGGTTCTTTATTAATTAGATCTACATCCTCTAGGCTGGAACTTAAAGATTTCAGAGTGAAGCTTAAAAAACAGTATGAAGAGCTTTCAGTAGCAAAAAATTAAATAGATAACTTTGATTTCTTAAAGCAAAGCAGATTTAAATTTCTTTAGTTTCCACATCATTTACGGCATGAATGTTTTAATCAACAGTTACACCAAAACTATTAACAGATAGTCTTGGCCAGTCGGCACTACCTTTCAGAATTTGTAAACCGGAGCTAGCTGTATAAGACTTCTGGAACTTCAATCTCGCTGTCTAGCTAAATATCTTATTGTTTCTCAGTTTTACGATGAAATTAAAGGCGTCGACGGTGAAATTCTGTCACTTTTACTTATAGTGCTCCTGTGAGTACGAAACTTTACTGATTGGTACTGGAGAAATCACTGAAAAGCTATATAATATATAATATATTAAAGATTGCATTTTTTCAGACTCCCTACTATGTAGACACATATTAAATTTTCCGCTGTGCTTTAGAATAAATATGCGGGATTTTTTGTGTTTCATATTTGCTTTTGTATGCTTTCTAAATATCAGCGCGATGTTTGTTTAGGCGGGAGCGTAAAGAACACGCGTCATACTGCTACATTGATAACGAAAAATAACTGAAATGTAGAAAAAATGGAATAATACACGTACTCACATATTTAGATACTAAGTAAACAATTCTTCTTCTTCTTAATTGGCGTAGACACCGCTTACGCGATTATAGCCGAGTTAATAACAGCGCGTCAGTCGTTTCTACTTTTCGTTACGTGGCGCCAAGTGAATAAAACGGCGCGGGTGTTGAGACCGATGATACGCCAGAAACTGTACACTTTATAGAAGGTGGTACCATCTTTTGATTTGCAAGGTCTTAAGCCACACTGATAAGGTCCAATCAGTTTGTTGACGGTGGGCGTTGTTGAAGAGGCTTATCCCATGATAGTTGGTGCAGAGCGTGTGGTCTCCCTTTGTATGGATTGGGCAGAGCACACTTAAATTCCAATCGTTAGGCATGCTTTCGTCCTCCATAATTTTAGTATGCGCAAACTAATTAAATTCAAAACTTATATCAATGTTTAGTATTGCAGTTTGGTGTAATCTATAAAATACGTTTGTAAGTACTTCACCAAATTAACCAATATGGCGGTTATTGGTCTTTAACGATACGGTCGATACGTGAACTGATTTCGACTGTTGTGCGTCTCGCAGTTTATTTGGAGAATGGCTAAAGAGTGTTTTTCAACCCAGAGAATACAATACAGCCAGCGGAAACACTTCCAACAACATTGACATTGACGAGTTTTTTCTCAACTTGCGTCAGTGATTCGTTTGCGAGAACATTGCTCTATTCGGAAATGTCTTGATGCATCGGATACATGGAATGCATCGTATCATAGAAATAGTTACGCAGAAAGCAAGGCCAACCAGGTGTGTTCTCAACTAATTCCTTAGGACGAATTTACATAATCCACCCAAAAAACGACGATTGCTAATACCTTCGGTTGCTATTGACAAATGTATGTGGTTCAATTTCATGTGAGTCATTGCGCACTGTGAATGGTAGAGTGTGTGTAACTTTTTGAGAAGCATGCAAGCAATTACAATTGCTGGAAAATGATAATAAATGTAATCAAACGATGGACGATTCGATAGCTACTTCGCATGCCACTGAAGTTCGCACACTTTTCGCGACGGTCATTTCGACATATCAGCCTTCAAATCCTTTTGTCAATTCACTTCAACGAAATATGAACTCATCACGAATGTTTATGCCAAATTTGCAAAATTATCTTAACTACAATTGCATGAGTGCGTTCCAGTTATACGTGGCGTGTTCCCGAGTTGCAAAACCATCTTCTCTGTACATTTACGCTCCGGAATAGAAACCAAAAAATGTTGTTTATCAAACTGCGTTCTTCTTCTTTACTGGCGTAGACACCGCTTACGCGATTATAGCCGAGTCAACAACAGCGCGCCAGTCGTTTCTTCTCTTCGCTACGTGGCGCCAATTGGATATTCCAAGCGAGGCCAGGTCCTTCTCTACTTGGTCCTTCCAACGGAGTGGAGGTCTTCCTCTTCCTCTGCTTCCCGCGGCGGGTACTGCGTCGAATACTTTCAGAGCTGGAGTGTTTTCATCCATCCGGACAACATGACCTAGCCAGCGTAGCCGCTGTCTTTTAATTCGCTGAACTATGTCAATGTCGTCGTATATCTCGTACAGCTCATCGTTCCATCGAATGCGATATTCGCCGTGGCCAACGCGCAAAGGACCATAAATCTTTCGCAGAACCTTTCTCTCGAAAACTCGCAACGTCAACTCATCGGTTGTTGTCATCGTCCAAGCCTCTGCACCATATAGGAGGACGGGAATTATGAGAGACTTATAGAGTTTGGTTTTTGTTTGTCGAGAGAGGACTTTGCTTCTCAATTGCCTACTTAGTCCGAAGTAGCACCTGTTGGCAAGAGTTATCCTGCGTTGGATTTCTAGGCTGACATTGTTGGTGGTGTTTACGCTGGTTCCAAGATAGACGAAATTATCTACAACTTCAAAGTTATGACTGTCAACAGTGACGTGAGTGCCAAGTCGCGAGTGCGACGACTGTTTGTTTGATGACAGGAGATATTTCGTCTTGCCCTCGTTCACTGCCAGACCCATTTCTTTTGCTTCCTTGTCCAGTCTGGAGAAAGCAGAACTAACGGCGCGGGTGTTGAGGCCGATGATATCAATATCATCGGCATACGCCAGCAGTTGTACACTCTTATAAAAGATGGTACCTTCTCTGTTAAGTTCTGCAGCTCGAACTATTTTCTCCAGAAGCAGGTTGAAAAAGTCGCACGATAGGGAATCGCCTTGTCTGAAACCTCGTTTGGTATCGAACGGCTCGGAGAGGTCCTTCCCGATTCTGACGGAGCTTTTTGTGTTGCTCAACGTCAGTTTACACAGCCGTATTAGTTTTGCGGGGATACCAAATTCAGACATCGCGGCATAAAGGCAGCTCCTTTTCGTGCTGTCGAAAGCAGCTTTGAAATCGACGAAGAGATGGTGTGTGTCGATTCTCCTTTCACGGGTCTTTTCCAAGATTTGGCGCATCGTGAATATCTGGTCGGTTGTTGATTTACCAGGTCTAAAGCCACACTGATAAGGTCCAATCAGTTTGTTGACGGTGGGCTTTAATCTTTCACACAATACGCTCGACAGAACCTTATATGCGATATTGAGGAGGCTAATCCCACGGTAGTTGGCGCAGATTGTGGGGTCTCCTTTTTTGTGGATTGGGCATAGCACACTTAAATTCCAATCGTTGGGCATACTTTCGTCCGACCATATTTTGCAAAGAAGCTGATGCATGCACCTTATCAGCTCTTCGCCGCCGTGTTTGAATAGCTCGGCCGGCAATCCATCGGCCCCTGCCGCTTTGTTGTTTTTCAGGCGGGCAATTGCTATTCGAACTTCTTCATGGTCGGGCAATGGAACGTCTGCTCCATCGTCATCGATTGGGGTATCGGGTTCGCTTTCTCCTGGTGTTGTGCGTTCACTGCCATTCAGCAGGCTGGAGAAGTGTTCCCTCCATAATTTAAGTATGCTCTGGGCATCGGTAACTAGATCACCTTTGGGGGTTCTACAAGAGTATGCTCCGGTCTTGAAACCTTCTGTAAGCCGCCGCATCTTTTCGTAGAATTTTCGAGCATTACCCCTGTCGGCCAGCTTATCAAGCTCTTCGTACTCACGCATTTCGGCCTCTTTCTTTTTCTGTCTACAAATGCGTCTCGCTTCCCTCTTCAACTCTCGGTATCTATCCCATCCCGCACGTGTTGTGGTCGATCGTAACGTTGCGAGGTAGGCAGCCTGTTTTCTCTCCGCTGCGACACGGCACTCCTCGTCGTACCAGCTGTTCTTCTGCACTTTCCGAAAACCAATGGTTTCGGTTGCAGCTGTACGTAAGGAGTTTGAAATGCCGTCCCACAGTTCCCTTATACCGAGTTGTTGACGAGTGCTCTCAGAGAGCAGGAGTGCAAGCCGAGTAGAAAAACGTTCGGCTGTCTGTTGTGATTGCAGCTTCTCGACGTCGAACCATCCTTGTGTTTGTTGGCGTGCGTTTTTTGCTGCACAGAGGCGGGTGCGTATTTTGGCTGCAACAATATAGTGGTCCGAGTCGATGTTAGGACCTCGGAGCGCACGCACATCTAAAACACTGGAGACGTGTCTTCCGTCTATCACAACATGATCGATCTGGTTGGTGGTTTTTCGATCTGGAGACAGCCAGGTAGCTTGATGTATCTTCTTATGCTGGAATCTAGTGCTACAGATAACCATATTTCGGGCCCCGGCGAAGTCGATCAGCCTCAGCCCATTTGGGGATGTTTCCGCGTGGAGGCTGAATTTACCGACCGTAGTGCCAAAGATACCTTCTTTGCCCACCCTGGCATTGAAGTCGCCAAGCACGATTTTGACATCGTGGCGGGGGCATCTCTCATAAGTGCGCTCCAAGCACTCATAAAAGGCATCTTTGGTCACATCGTCCTTCTCTTCCGTCGGGGCGTGGGCGCAAATCAGCGATATGTTGAAGAACCTCGCTTTGATGCGGATTGTGGCTAGACGTTCATTCTCCGGAGTGAATGATAGTACTCGGCGACGGAGTCTCTCTCCCACCACGAATCCAACACCAAACTTGCGCTCCTTTATATGGCCACTGTAGTAAATGTCACAAGGACCTACTCGTCTCTGTCCTTGTCCCGTCCATCGCATTTCTTGGACGGCGGTGATGTCAGCCTTTATCTTTACGAGGACATCTACCAGCTGGGCAGCGGCACCTTCCCAATTAAGGGACCGGACATTCCAGGTGCATGCCCTCCAATCATAGTCCTTATTTCGTTTGCCATGGTCGTCATCAAAAGGGGGGGCTCTCATCCGAGGCTGTTTATTCTTTTTCATTGGGGGTGTTTTTTTACGTGGCGGGTCCCAAACCCAGCGCACAACCCTATGCAGGGGTGTTTCGCCTTCTCACTTTAGCTCGCCTTCAAACGGATGTTCTTAGGCTACCCAGAGGATACTTGGTCAAAGACCGGAAGTCGTGAGCTGCTTGAGTCATATGTAAAAGAATCGTTTCTGGCCACTCCCAAGTGAATGGCGATCAGAGAACTTTCCTCACTTGCGTGAACTTCTACACATGACCCCATCCTCCCTGCGTTACATTGAAAAAAATTTAGAAAAATCGAAAATAAAAGATTTTTAACACAACGTAAATTCAACTTCCTTTTCATTTCAAAACACATAATTCCACGCAGGACAACGGATGCGGGGTCAGCTAGTATTAAATAAATCTTTGTCGTTTGGTTGCCTGGCTATTCGATTGGTTACTTGATGGGTCCTGGCTGTTGGTTGCTAGCGGATGCAAACACCCATTCAAATAATCGCTTCAAATAATTGGCTTTTAACACAAAAACTTGATACATTTAAAAACATAAATTTACTTTCAGCGGCTTAGGACTTGAGCCATAATATCCCAGCAATAGTTTATAGAAAGCGGAGCTTGGTGACTTTGACGGCATGAGTTCTCATTTTGAGTGAGTTTAGTCTTATCCTTATTTCTCGACAGTTTAATATTGACCAAATGGTGAATTTTCAAAGGTTAAGGGACCTCGAAAAGACTGTCATATTAGCATTGACGGCTCAAATTAGAGGAATTGTATCGAAGAAGACGTATGAGAGGGAATCACTCCGTCAAAAACCTTATCTGATATCGAACGGTTCGGAGAGGTCCTTCCCGATTTTAACGGTGCTGACTGTTTTACTAAATATCATTCTTTTCAACGGTATCATGTTTGCATATTAAGAAATGGCGTCGAATAGACAGCATTCTAGCTCCACGCCGCCGGCTTGAAACAGCTCACCCGATAATCCATCGACCTCTCTGTTGTTCTTAATCCGTCTTGGAGCTGACTTCACCTCAGTTTGGTAGAGTGGCAGGAGGACAATTTTGTCAGGATACATTGTTGGTGTGGGCCCCTATTCATCTGTCTGGAATTCCAATGAAAGGTACAAGAAAGTCTAAGTAATAACTAACCCAAAAACTACATCTACGCCAATTGCAATAGGAACTCAAAACAAAAGCTTACTTACAACAATATCTCACTCCAACGAAAAGACAACAAAATCTTACTCACCAAGCGCTTGAGGCGTTAACTGACCAGTGCGACTTGAGGCGAGGCCAGCAGACTTATATATTAGCTGAAAAAACTAAAACATACGACGAAAACGTAGAAAAATTTTTAGTTTTGAAGCAAAAGCAACAGCAGTCATTACATGCAAGTGTTAAGTCCGCAAATGTATGTACGTGTCTATGGTTTGTGTGCCTGCGTAAGGGCGCTGGTGTGGCTGCTCGTAAGTATGGCTATTTTTTAACAGCAAACATATTGCTAAAGAACTAAAAAAACTGAACAGAACAGTTACCAGAGGCGGCTAGAGGCAGAGCGTAAAACAGCAATAACAAGAGCAAGAGCGTAAGTAACAAAAGTGTACCAAAGGCATTAACAAGTTCAAATGAATTCGTTTGACCATCCTTATTCGCTTGACGGCCATCAGCTCTCAGCAGCCAAACCGTCGGCCAAAATTTGGCCAACCACCGCGCAATGCTTATTTACAACGGAAATATTTTTGTTTGAGTATGTGTGCATTGCTTTATTGGGCCGTAGTTAAATTTTTAATAGAAACTCAATTTGCCGATTTCATTTTGCAATCAATGCATTAACTAGTCTGATTGAAGTACATGAAAATAACGGTACTTAATATAACAAGTATTTGAACGATAATAAGCCATCGGCTAAAGATAGCTGCTTGAAGGATTTTTTATACAAATGAGGAAAGTTTCAAGGGGCTGCTGGTTGATTGAAAATCATCATTAGGTAAAAAATCTGATTTTTACCGGGGCAGCTTCTTAAGGTCTCTTCAGTTGGAGTATTGCACTTTCCCCATTTTCTGAAGGTGGGATCTTAAGAGTAGGTGCTCTACGATGTCCCCTATAATATTAATTCCCTTTTTGACTAGAAGTAGAAATTTTTTTCTATGTCCACCATCATCTTTACCCCAAAATGAATTTATGGTATGACCAATATGGGTGTTGCCAGACCTGAAGTCTTTCCCTAGTGTCCGTTGCTTCAACTAACCTTTAAAGGAGTGGAATGGTCCAGAATACCCGTGTTTGACTAAAACTGGCTTAGAATAATAAGCCTAATGACCGTGTATACGTATGTATTGGCTGTGTGTCGAGGATAATCTTCAGAGCCTTTGTTGGCATAATTTTTATTGCGCCAGCAAGCGGATCCGTGCACCTGTTCCAGAGATTTTATACGAAAATACAACCAAATCAACGTAATCCTCATTTTCCGGCAATGGTAGGCATTCCAAATTTAAAGAGCTTGGGTAACGCGGTCTTAAGCAAAATCAAAATCAAAACACATTAAGTTTATCTGCACCTTTACAAATGCTACGTGCTATAAAAATATGTTCATGTTGATTTTAATAAATCAGTTTGTATTGCAGCTATATGCAATAGTGATCCGATTTCGGCGATTCCGATATTACATAATAATAGAAGTAGATTCTCCAAATGTCCGGTTAATGGGAATGTCATCTGAGCTCCCTAAAAACCCTAAACTAGTTCAAGAACCATTGGTTTAAACCTTAAATGACCCAAAGTCTATAATTATAAAAGTTGCTCTAGCATCCACCATCCACATTAGTGGACTTCATCAGAGTACGTTTTGTCTACCTCAATAACAGAAAGAGTCCACCCACTCTAAAAGCCTTACTGGAGACTACTTTTAGATGCTTTGTTGTGACCATGGCCGCAGAAAACAGATAAGACTTTTAACTAATATAGCGTTAGAGCTTACACGTTGTCAAGCTTCAACGAATAATAAAAACTTCTTTGGAGATACCAACTATTTATTTGGAGTTTAGGACAACTCATAGAAATAAACAGTTGTCCATTTTATATTCTCGAACAGTATTTCAGAAACAACGATAGCTTTCAGAAGTCCAAAAATACTTACCCAAAAAAGTTACTGAGGTAACTATACTTTTCGACTCAGACGACAAATATCTGTAGTCCTTGTATGAAGAGCTTTTTTATTTGACATTTATTTTACTTGAGTTTCGAATGAGTTATTGCTTAAAGCAAGAGTGCGATCTGCTAAGAAATTTATTAGAACGAGTCACTATTGCATATAACTCCAATACACAAACTGATATCCACACGAATCAAAGTTCTTGTAAGGAATCCATTGTATTTGTATAGGGTATTAAAGTTACGGTGCAACTGAAGTTTTCTTGTTGTTTATTTGGCTTTCATTTATTCACCCAAAAGAGTATATTTGTGTTCAAATTCTTATGCCCCTCTCTCCCCTACCTTCATAGAGCTTAAACTGAGTCACTCAGATTATTGAGTTGTTTTTAATTATGTGAGGTTTGGCTTTAGCTTTGCTTTTCTCCACACACAGTTGTTTGTTTTTCATAAACCTGAGGAGTATTTTTCTTTCATTACCCGTAAATGACATACTTTTATGTTACACTTTTTCTATGTGCGTAGTTTTCAGCTTTACTTTTCTTTCAGTAAATTTTTTCGAGTTAACTCGTTTAACATTCAGTTTGTTGCTGGGAGCAATAAAAACATGTGTACATTTATTTACACTGCCAACACATAGGAACAGTAAACAGTGACGACGAAAGATATGAGAATATTCCTACAAAACCGAATAAAATTAAATATTGCAAGGATGTCCACAGAAGCACTTAGTAACTGGTGGTCTCAGAAACCGAGTGAAGGTCCACCAGGTTCATTTGAGGTAAGAAAACACACAAGTCAGAACTTATTTTAGAAAATGTGATTGGTTTTGAGTTTTGGTTTCGACAAAATATTTGGATTAATCATTTTAAATCAAAAAATGGCTTTACAACATATCTTCCTCTTCTTCTTCTTCTTTACTCTACAACATATCACCTAAAATTAATCGACTTAGATATAGAGTTACCTTTATCAAAAGTATTCATGTTGACAAGTACAATTAATTTCCGAATGCCTATCTATCTTTTCATACAAAATTTTAACTTGAGTAAAAATTATAACATCTCGATATAACTTGTGTTCTTTGGCTCCCTGAGGAAGTTGATATTACAGATTGAAAAATTGCACCAAAATGCTGTAAACATAAGAAATAAGTAAAGCACCGTCCACATTTCTGAAATACCAGAGCTTAGCCATTACTAGACCTCTCCCTTATATTCTTCTTCTTCTTAATTGGCGTAGACACCGCTTACGGGATTATAGCCGAGTTAACAACAGCGCGCCAGTCGTTTCTTCTTTTCGGTACGTGGCGCTAATTGGATATTCCCAGCGTAGTCAGGTCCTTCTCCACCCGGTCCTTCCAACGGAGTGAAAGTCTTCCTCTTCCTCTGCTTACCCCGGCGGGCATAGCGTCGAATACTTTCAGAACTGGAGTGTTTTCGTCCATTCGGACAACATGACCTAGCCTAGTTAGAAGTAGCACCTATTGACAAGAGTTATCCAGCTTTGGAGTTCCAGGCTGACATTGATGGTGGTATTTACGCAGGTTCCAAGATAGACCAAATTATTTTCGGTTTCAAAATTATGACTGTCAACAGTGACGTGAGAGCCAAGTCGCGAGTGTGACGACTATTTGTTTGATGACAGGAAATATTTCGGCATGCCCATGTTCACTGCCTGACCCATTTGCTTTGCTTCCATATCCAGGCTGGAGAAAGCAGAACTAACAGCGCGGGTGCTGCGGCCGATGATATCAATATAATCGGCATGCGCCAGCAGCTGTACACTCTTATAAAAGATTGTACCTTCTCGATTAAGTAATGCAGTTCGAGTTATTTTTTCCAGCAGCAGATTGAAGAAGTCACACGATAGGAAACCTCGTTTGGTATCGAAGGGCTCGGAGAGATCCTTCTTGATACTGGCGGAACTTTTGGTGTTGCTCAACGTCAGTTTGCACAGTTGTATCAGTCTTGCGGAGACACCAAATTCAGACATCGCGGCATAAAGGCAGCTCCTTTTCGTGCTGTCGAAAGTTGTTTTGAAATCGACGAAGAGGTGGTGTGTGTCGATTCTCCTTTCACGCCTCCTTTCCAAGATTTGGAGCATGGTGAATATCTGGTGGGTTGTTGATTTGCCAAGTTTAAGGCCTCACTGATAAGGTCCAATCAGCTTGTTGACGGTGGGTTTTAATCTTTCACACAATACCGTCGATAGAACCTTATATGCGATGCTGAGGAGGCTTCTCCCACGGTAGTTGGCGCAGATTGTGGAGTCTCCCGTTTTATGGATTGGGCATAACACACTTAAATTCAAATCGTTGGGCATGCATTCGTCCGACCATATTTTACAAAGAAGTTGATGCTTGATCCTTATCTGTTCTTCGCCGCCGCTTTGTTGTTCTTCAGGCGGATAATTACTATTCGAACTTCTTCATGGTCGGGCAGTGGAACCTTCTCCTGGTGTTGTGTGTTCAGTGCCATTCTGCAGGCTGGAGAAGTGTTCCCTCCATACTTTAAGTATGCTCTGGGCATCGGTGACTAGATCACCTTAGGGGGTTCTACAAGAGCATGCTCCGGTCTTGAAAAATTCAGTAACCCGCCGCATTTTTTTTTTGTAGAATTTTCGAGCCTTACCCCTATCGGCCAGCTTATCAAGCTCTTCGTACTCACGCGTTTTGGCCTATCCCATCCCGCAGGTGTTGTGGTCGATCGTAACGTTGCGAGGTAGGCTGCCTGTTTCTCTCCGCGGCGCCAGGGCACTCCTCTTGGTACCAGCTGTTCTTTTGCACTTTCCGAAAACCTATGGTTACGGTTACAGCTGTACGTAAGGTGTTTGAAATGCCGTCTCACTGCTGGCTATCCACTGGCTTGCAGACTTTCGTTTGGCCCGCCTTAAGAAAAGTCTATCGAAGATATGGATCGACATTTACGCCTAACTTTTTTTAAGAATGGCTCATAATCATTTACAGGCTGATTCAATGTAAGTATATTGAGCAGGAATTGAGAAAATCTAACCACAAATTTCAAATCCCAAATAACGAAGAAGATTAGTGCCTTGGCTGGCTGGTTGCAGACTCTCGGCTAACACCACGCTTGACTTGAAATATTACCAAAATCCAGCAAATGGTCTAGATTGAGACTGTCATGTTTTTGTAATATAACATGACACATCCAGAAAAGAAAATGAGAAAGTTTGGTTTAGAACTCCATACAGACTAAGATTCAAGCTGATTAAAACATAAAAACTGGCTGGCTGATTGGTTGGCACTTCTGACTCGACCTTCGGCTTGAACTTCGTTCGAAAGGTTGGTTGGCAGGTTGGCTGGCCCCTTAATTGACGTTTAACTTGACCTTCCTTGTTCCAGTCGCAGCAATCTAAATTGAAACTATCAAGCTTTCTTCCAAGCGTCCAGATAAGGAAATGTGGACAGGTTGATTCATAAGCCGGTACAGACCCTGTGGTTAAAAATTGAACGGGTTTAAATGGGAGATGGATTTCTATACACCTTTAAAGTCTCAGATAATAAAGAACTCGCTGCTGTGGCTGGATCGATACTGTCACGCTTTTTTAATATAATACGTATTTGAGACATTTGATAAAGAATATAGGCGGGTTCAGAAGCGAGCACAGATTAAATGAGTAAAAACGGAACTGGTTTAAATAGGAATTATGTAAATACTGTAAAAATTACTTCCCAGAGTATCCAATAGTCAAATAACTTAAGTCAGATCTACTACATGCATGGTATTACACGTTGTGCTTCCCCTGCTTATTTGCTGCTCCAAATTCTTCAAAAACATTTTAATTTCACACAAACACATAAACAAATGAAGTCCACGTGCTTTTACTGTCTTTGCCCACCATATGCACGCTCGTATGTATGACTTTCCAAGTCCTTGTGGGATTGTCGGTCACATGTTTACTCAAGGGTGTCACCTTTTACCAACTCACAAACATACCCACACAAATAGAAACATTCTTTTAAACTTCGCTTTATACGCTTTCATTTTCATTCATCTTTCTTCAGCGCTTTTGTGTGTGAACAGTTATTTAGAAGTAAACTTGCATCCTTTCTACTTACTCTTCCACCTCATACATATGTAAGTGTCATACTTTCGGTATACACGGTATACAAAGAATACACAACGCATTCCCTGTAATTATCCAATTAAAATGGATGTTAAAATACGAAATTTTCTGCTACTTAGTACTCGTCCTCTTGATTGCTCGTGCCATGCAAAAGGGAACTTCAAAAGAAAAACTATTTTGTGCTAGTCTCTTTGTCGACCCATTGTAGTGACCACGTACACATTTTTTCTGCGAATAGCCAAGTAACGGGTGATTTTTTAAGAGCTTGATAACTTTTTTAAAAAAAAAAACGCATAAAATTTTTGAAGATAATTTCATTTAAATGTTGACCGCGGCTGCGTCTTAGGTGGTCCATTCGGAAAGTCCAATTTTGGGCAACTTTTTCGAGCATT
Source organism: Bactrocera correcta (assembly GCA_027475135.1). Taxonomy (NCBI): domain Eukaryota; kingdom Metazoa; phylum Arthropoda; class Insecta; order Diptera; family Tephritidae; genus Bactrocera; species Bactrocera correcta. The sequence goes on along the minus strand of CM050323.1, from coordinate 79,905,065 downwards.
TCGGCCGGAATAGCCCGAATTTCTTCGGAAATGTTGTCTTCCAAAGCTGGAATAGTTGCTGGCTTATTTCTGTAGACTTTAGACTTGACGTAGCCCCACAAAAAATAGTCTAAAGGCGTTAAATCGCATGATCTTGGTGGCCAACTTACGGGTCCATTTCTTGAGATGAATTGTTGTCCGAAGTTTTCCCTCAAAATGGCCATAGAATCGCGAGCTGTGTGGCATGTAGCGCCATCTTGTTGAAACCACATGTCAACCAAGTTCAGTTCTTCCATTTTTGGCAACAAAAAGTTTGTTAGCATCGAACGATAGCGATCGCCATTCACCGTAACGTTGCGTCCAACAGCATCTTTGAAAAAATACGGTCCAATGATTCCACCAGCGTACAAACCACACCAAACAGTGCATTTTTCGGGATGCATGGGCAGTTCTTGAACGGCTTCTGGTTGCTCTTCACCCCAAATGCGGCAATTTTGCTTATTTACGTAGCCATTCAACCAGAAATGAGCCTCATCGCTCATCGGACACGGACGCGAAACACATTTCGAACCGAACACTGATTTTGGTAATAAAATTCAATGATTTGCAAGCGTTGCTCGTTAGTAAGTCTATTCATGATGAAATGTCAAAGCATACTGAGCATCTTTCTCTTTGACACCATGTCTGACATCCCACGTGATCTGTCAAATACTACTGCATGAAAATCCTAACCTCAAAAAAATCACCCGTTACTTCGGGAATTCAAGTGCTGCTTGGTCGGACTATGCGCATTCTATTTTCCCTTTTCTTTTTTCTTTTGGTTGTACTTAAGATAAAAGTCTTCTATGAATTGCGTTGAATTAGTCTCTATTTGTTTATGGACAGGCCACTGATGATAGCCGTTTACAAGCATTACTAATGTTTAAATTTACAATTTTTTCTGCACCATAATTTTTATTTAATCCCTGAACTTAAGCATATGTTTGTTAAGTACTTAAGTGGCTCCTTAGGATGGAACGGAATTTGGAGCCTATATTTTTACAGCAATAAGCAGAAGCGAACGGAAAAAAAACGTTTTAAAAGGCGATTTTGATTCAAAGATACATTTTTTGTATTTTTTTTTTTAATTTTTCACTTAGACTTCGCCTTTATTGGATTGGTATCGAATCTTTAGAAATAGTTTCGTATCAGGATTTTATATAATACTAAAAAAATGTAAGGCTGGGTCGTAGGACTGATCTAACACAAGCAATAATGTAAGATCCCATTTGGACAGCTGATATTGATCACCAGATCCTTATGTAATATAGAAACATTTGGAGATAACCTTCTCTAAGAGAAAGTTATTCCATATTTCTCTTACATTTCACTAATAGTTTTCAGTTAATCGAAAATGAAATCTACTAGAATGTGCTGAGATCTTGATCTTTATCGGTGCGGATAGTGTCAACGTATTTCCAATTCACTAAACGCTTCAGCGTCGTCTGTTTTAATTGATCTTTAAACTCTTAGGAGCTTATGGAAATTATTACCATAATTTAAATTTGATCTTTTCTGCAGTTCTTCAATCGCCTTTCATTTGTTTAACATTATCTTATCATCTGAGTGATACCTTTGTTCTAATACGCTTCTAAGCGATTATTACATTGTTATAGAGGCCTTTTGCCTTTTACATATATCCGTAATGTTTTTTTGTGAACAGCCAGGGTCAAGGTTTGATGACTATTAGATTATAAGTATTTTATGTCGGTCTTGTGATCTAGATTGCAGGTGCGCAAATATTGTTTTAATGCAGGCCCATTTTTAGGGATGTTTTTTATACGAGGTGTGCTCAAAAAGCATCGTAAATCGTAACTGACAGTTTTCTTCGATTGCAAGGGCGTGGTGCATCATGAGTTCTTGCCACAGGGAAGAACGTTCAATAAGGAATATTACCAGCAAGTTATACGCAATTTGCGCGAAGCAATCTGCCAAAAACGCCCGGATATGTGGAAGAACAAAAATTGGCTTTTGCACCACGATAACGCCCCTACTCACACACATCGTTGCTTGTGCGCGACTTTTTGGCCAAAAACAACACACTAATGATGCCGCAGCCACCGTTTTCCCCAGATCTGGCCCCCTGTGACTTTTTCTTGTTCCCTAAACTGAAGAGACCAATGAAAGGACGACGTTACGCTTTTCTTGACGAGATAAAGGAGGTGGACAAAATAGATATTCATTAATAAATAAATAATTTTTGAAAAAACACAAAATTCGCGATACTTTTTGAACACACTTCGTATAGATACAATTTTTATATCTATTTAATAAGACATTTTTCGATTTCTGTCATACTCGTACTTAGGCTATACATATGTTCTTTATTATCATGTAGCTTGTTGTTGATTTCTATCTGACCTGAGATATTTGTTCAAAATGCATATGTACAAAACTTTCTTTCAGATGTTCCCAGTGAGCATAGTTGACCTGGCAGTTTTTAATTCTGCAATTTTTTAATTCTCTGGAATTAACTGTTTAGCCAGTAATGCCGCCTGGCTCCCCGTCTAAGTGGTTGCTTTTTGTATTATCTCGTAGTTATTTAATATAATTTTATAGACCTACTTTATACCTAGTACTGCCTGAGTTTGGTAAACGAACAGAAAGAGGAATCATTGAAGTACACTTCTGCCCCTACTCCGCAGTCCATTTGAATTTTACATTTCAATTTGGCACTCGGCTGCCATTAAATAGCGGGATAGTGGCTATGCCACAAACTAAGCCGGCTTAGGTAAATAGAAGTGGTGAGACTGGGTAAACACTTACAACAACAAAACAAAATATTACATTCAGCAATAACAACAACTACTAAAACTACTTGTTTCAATTTGTCGCATCAATGTTGCTTGCGGTTTTGCTCGGCACATATATTGTATATGCGAGTATGCATGGCATCGGTATTTGTGCGCGAGATAACAGAAAATTGTTAATTACAATGCTAGTTTAACCCATTTACGCCCGCTGTACTATAAAAACGACACCAATTCAACTCAAGCCTAAAAGTCTACTATTAAAGTTGAAACGAAAATATTTTAATTTTTAGATACCCTGTAGTATTGTCTTCGATTTAGAGAAGATTATAGATAAATAGATGCAACAGCTGATGTCTAATTTTTACATTTTCAATTATAGTTTTCACATCAGAAGTGGTCCAAAGAAAAAGTCGCGATTTTTAATAGGATTTTTGCATTTGGTATTTAATTATTAGCGATTTCAAAGTGTATACAGTAAAAACTTCTCAATTTAAAAACGCACTGTGTAAGTAGTTGTTATTTGCAGCATTGGTGATACAATTTTGTTAGGTGTCGTTTTTTTAGTACAATGGGCACATGTGATATGTAAAAGAAAATATATTTCCTTCTTAGGCTCTATTAAAAATGCTAAGATTTAAAAGTGCTAATAACTTTTTGGGGCTTGAAGAAGCCGTGGACGCTATAATGGAGGAGCAAGGTGACCACGAATATGATTTAATTATTTTGCCGCCCGATCCTGATGAGGTAACCGACGAAGAAGAAGAGGAAGATGATTTGCAGACGTCAAAATTACCCAAGGATATTCCTGGGACGATTGAGGTCATGTATCGCAATGAGGATTTTGGCGAGGTATCTGAATGGGAAGAGAGTGATGAAGAGCCATTGTGCAGCAAAAAAAGGCGTTATAGTCAATGTACCTCACAACCGAAGTGGAAAAAATGCCCACCATCTTACTCTCCTCGGTTAGCCAATAATGAATGCTCATCAAGAAAAGACTGCGTTATTGAACAGCTAAGAAACCTCTCACCGGTAGAGATTTTTGAAAAAATTTTTGATGAGGAGGTATTGCACATGATCAAGCATAATACGGTTTTGTATGCTGGCCAAAATAATAGGCATGACTTTGAATTAGACGATGATGACTTACGCAGATTCTTAGGGATCCTTATACTATCTGGATATCATAAACTACCACGTGAGCGCCAATATTGGAGTTATGATGAAGATCTTGGAGTTCCTGTTGTATCCAATTGTATGTCACGAAAACGATTTCTGGATATCAAGAGGAACTTGCACTTAGTTGATAATAGCCTTGCATCTATTTCCAATGATAAAATGTTCAAAATCAGGCCCCTGTGTGATATGTTGATTCAGAAGTTTTGTCAAAAAGGCATATTTCATGAGGACATTTCGATCGACGAATCAATGATAAAATATTATGGTCACCATTCCGCCAAACAATTCATTAGAGGTAAGCCAATTAGATTTGGTTACAAAAACTGGGTGGCAGCAAGTTCTGATGGTTATTGTTACGCCTTTGATGTATATTGCGGAAAAACCCTTGTGAGCTCAAAAGAACCTCTTGGGCATAGAGTTGTCAAATCACTGTTGTTGAAAATGGCTGCTAAACCTGAGGAACATACAATTTATTTCGACAATTTTTTTACAAATTGCGATTTACTGCGAGACTTAAAACAAACTGGGTACAAAGCAACTGGAACAATGCGTGAAAATAGAACTAAAAATTGTCCTTTACGTTCGGTGAAAGACTTAAGAAAGTCAAATAGAGGTGAATATGACTACAGGTTCGATACCAATAATGAACTATTGGTGGTAAGGTGGAAAGATAATAGTGTGTGCACAATAGGAACCAATTTTGATACAATTGAACCTATGGGTAAGGTAAAACGCTGGTGTCCGCAGAATAAGCAGAAAATGGATGTGAATATACCACACTTATTTCAGAACTACAATAAGGGCATGGGTGGTGTTGATGAAATGGACGGTTCTATTTCATTATACCGCGTTGGTATTCGTGGTAAAAAATGGTGGTGGGTTATTTTCACATACATGATTGATATGAGTATATCTAACGCATGGCGTCTACATGCTTTAGTGGGCACAAATAAGTTTGACCAATTAGATTTTAGGAGACATATTGCTCGAAGCTACCTGAAGTGTTGCAAAAACACCAAAACCCGTCCATCCGGTTCTATTGTACCAGGTCCAAACAGGAATAATGGACATAACCCTGGGAAGCTACCCAAGCAGTTAAGGTGTGTTTTGTGTCATCAGCGTATAAAATGGCAATGTACTGGATGCCAAAAATCGTTATGCATTGACAAAGATTGTTTTAAGAATTATCACTCATAAGTGCCCGCTGTACTAAATAAAGTACACCCTCAAAAGTTAACTTTTCAATTATTTTCGTTAATTTTAAGTACTGAACTTGTTTAAAATGGTTGTTATGTTTACATTAATAAAAACGAATATAATAAAATTGCAATGGTTTTGGTTTGGGCGTAAATGGGTTAATTAATGGCAGAGACGTGGTCGAAGTGACTTTATATTCGAGAAATCCGCAAATTGCAACGTAACCAGGGAGTAGTAACCTCATTGGATAATACTCGTACTAGGAAGTGGTGTTCACAATTGTTGGAGGTAGGGGACCAAAGATGCGTCGACTTGACCAACTGCCTCTATAACTATTCAACATGCCCACATTGTTGAATGTTCTTTGGAATGTACGATTGCTATTGTTGTTTTTTTTACTGCAGCTATTGTGTTTGTCGTCATTGTCGCACTGCTAGTATGTTGCTTATTGCGATCTGCGGTCGCGTATACGCCATGTACTACACCGTGCAACTAATACCCACGTGGCAAGTATCTCTCATCAGCACGTCAAGAAGCAAACGCGTGGCACTACAAATCGTTTATCACATTATTATCCAGTAGAAGAATACAAGAAGAGAAGGGAGCACTGACCCGTTCTCATTTAACTGAAAGCTGGACTAAACTACCTTTAATTGCTAGTTCGAAAGCTTTTCAGTTATCAGCGATTCCGCTATGGTCTGGCACCCATACTCACACAGGTTAATTATTCTTCACCCAGCCTTATACGAACGACAAGTGAGCTCAAAGGTAGTGTCATTCTTTTAATTACTTTTACCATGACGCTTTTATTATCTCGGTGTTATTAAAGGAGCTCACTGTCTAATCATTTATGCATTTTCTAACTTGATCTCGTTTTTAGGCATAACGATTAGGCATAACGATCGTATCATATATTCTTCGAATGTGTGCACTGACAAGGAGAACGCACCGCCGTAGAGAACCTGGTTGGCTCAATAAACGCGGACAATCTAGTCAGCGTCATGTTGGAGAGTGAAGCAAACTGGGGGATTATCAAGAAATTCGCTGCACTCTTGCTACGCAGCAAAAAGCGGGACCTGGACGCAGGTGCACAGATGTGCACCTCTCAATGAGAAAAATGGAACGCCACCCTGAAGTAATGCAATAGCGGTCCCAGGGTGGGCGACGGTTCCTTAGAGGGGGGGGTTTTAGTGATCTGCAAGTGGCACATACCGCTGCTGTGACGACAGCACCGAAGATGCGGAAGGCATTTTCCACCCCCTCACCCGCAAAACAAAAACCAAAACAAAAAATCGTATGATATTGTGGTATTAGATTAAGCGCAATCTAAAGATATTCTGCTTAATCTGCTATCTATAGCGCTTATCGTTTACATAAAGTCAGGAAATTCGAATACAAAACTTCTAATGATAAATTTTTGAAATTCAATAAATTTCTGCAAGCTAAGGGGAACGCCATTTGCAGATTTTTTCGGTATCAAAATCTCGAATAAGCCACTGACAGTGAAGTTATCTCTTAGACGGAGGAATCCTCTCTATTAGTCGCGAGTAACAAGAGGCATTTTATCACACCTAATGAAAATTGATTTGAAATTAAGTCTCCCCAAAAAATGCTTTCCCTTCCACAGACATCTCTACAAATGGGTCTACACTAGAAAATCGAGGGAGAGTTTGTGTTTCAACAAAACCACATACAAATCACCTTCCGTAAACCAGATTACAGCATTTTCCAAGCGAAAATCACAACAATGAAAGAAAACTTTTTTGTTACAACTAAGAATTAAAAGGTGAATTTTGTCCATTTCATCTTCTTCAAACTAATCCTCTCCCGCTTCAATACACTTATGCCAACGAATTTTCCAGTCATCATAGCACTTTTATATCCTCAATTGAGTCAAAACGGTGTCCTTGGAGTGGTCATGTGAATATGCTAAATAGCCAGATGTTACACGAAGGTGAATCAGGCGAATGCCTTGGTTGCGGTACGATATAAGTTGAAAATGTGGCGAAATGATCACGAATAACGAATTCAATATGAGATGGTGCGCTATCGCACTACTTCTTTCAATAAATTTAGACATTGTGAAAATCAAAGAATTCACTTTTAGAAATATAGCATTGATGTCACTAACAGTACTATCAATTTACAGAAAAAAAATTTACCGATTCGTAAAACATGCGAAGTATAAATTCACCTTTCAATTTGATCAGAGTAGTATTTATTATATATGCAGATAGCCAAGCGATTTTGAAATCACTAAAGCATCTTAGGGTTTCTTCAAAATTTGTGTAAGAATGCCATGAGCTCTTAGTGGATCTTAAATTCTTTTTCACAATGAACGTGCAATGGGTTCCAGGATATAGTGATACCTTTGGTAACTGCAAGTAGATGAACTAACATGAGAAGTAAAAACCCTACAATTAGAGTCCGGATGAGAAGGAATTAATATGTAATAAAAAAAATTGTATAAATAAAACTGAGCCACGGTGGAGTCTATACCTAACTTGCCAAATATGGTATGAATGGAATATGAGCCACGCATTCCGACTATTCAAACTCAAAAGGCATAACATAAGAGCTCTAGTAGGAGTGAGCACAGGTCACTGTCTAATTTGCAGACATGTCAGCAGAATAGAAGGACCATTCTAGAAGCTGTCAGGAGGAGGAAGGAGAGGAGACTATAAAACATCTTTTATGCGATATTATGGAGGTTGCACAGATACAACTTTTCTTCGCCTTATTTTATTTTACATATATCACAGGGGTTTATATAGAACCTTGTATGGCAACTTTCAGCAACGAAGTGACATATCCTAAACCATGAACAATTAAATATTAATAATTAAGCAGATTTCTATTACATAATTTATTATTACAGGGTGTTCACGCGCTAAAATTTAATGTGCTTTTAAAAACTGGGGTTCAATGAGAAATATAGTGCTTTTTATATCCAGTATGTGTATCTGTTTGTGTTGATTGAAATTTTTTCGTGTGAAATTTTAAATTTTTTCGCCATTCAATTTTTACTACCTTTTTCACTTGGTGCAAGTGAAATTGCAATAACAAGGGTTGGCTTACTTAACATGAGCTGGTAGCAACAACAACCGCCCATTGCAGCACATGAACATGCATGAAAAACGTGTGTGTATGTTTGTGAGGTTAAATTGCTGCATGGTGAATGCAGGTTGCAAATGGCGTTGGCAACACAAACCTATGCAGCAATGGCAATTGAATTTTTGAGCAACAATAATAGCAAAGCTTTTATCCTGTAGCTTCAGCACTATTTGTTGCTGTTGTTGCGTCTACGTTTATTCCCATATTAATAATTTTGATGCAGCTTAGAAAGTGTATTGAGTTGCAAGACATTATAAAGTATACACATATGTATATATTATAAATGGTCAACGGGACAAGCTTTGCTCACAGCCAGTAATTTGGAGGACTACTTACTGTTTACTCTGCGGCAGAAAGATCTCTCACAAGTAAGGTTAGGTCATAGGGTAGATCTAAAATCGATACGTCTCTCTAGGATAGATATTTGTCCTCCGCTTTACAAGCAAACTTAAAGCATTTTTATACTCTCGCAACAAAGTTGCTCCTAATCCAGGGTGTTATGCGACCCGTGCCCATTGGATGATTTGCAGCCATGAGGTAAATTCGGCTGTATTCGTAAGGAGCCTTCCCAACACCGGGCCGCCTTGGGAAGTAACGGTGGCCTTACTGCGTCAGGGGCTCTGGCGCAGCGGACTTCTTAGATTGCCCTTCGCAAAGACTAGACCGAGAGGCCCACAACAGAGGCCAAACGGTTGTACGAACAAGATGAACCAAAAAAAAACAACAACAACAACAACAAACACAACGGCGACAACCAAGGCAACAACAACTAAAACAATGGACAATAGCAGCAGCAGCAGTAGTACCGCTAGCAAGAGTGGCCCAGGGGCTAGACGTTAGTTTAGCTTCATGGACGCCCTTACGCCGGAAGAACGGGCACTCTTTGAGGAGCATGCTCGCGACGACGACGATGTGCCCTCCTGCAGCGGAACTCAGCGTAATGTGTCAACCGTGACCACGGTAAATCGCGCGGCCCCCTCGAGCAGGATCGACTGCAGAGAGGAGGGGGGTTACACGAAAGTGGAATCTAGGGGTGAACGCAAAAGAAAACGGCAACGAGGGAACATCCCATGTACTCCGGAGCCAGGACAACCAGGAGGCCATTATGACTCACGAAGAGTGGGAATGAGTGGGGCCACTCTTAAGTGGTACCTGAGATTCCTCGGAAACGGCATGTCACCGAAGTCAGTTGAAAAGCGGGCTTTGAGTAGGAGCAGTGGGAACAACCCCTCTCCTAATAGTGCACGACGCACAGGGGCCAATGGTGGATCAGACGCAGAAATCGGAGTCGTCGCCGAGCTCAAGCGGCCTTGCCAGAGGGACGAAGCGAAGTAAGGCCGACGCCCCAAGAGGCACCAAGTCGCATGGAGAAAAGAAAGAGTGGCCAAATAACACCTCAGGAGCCACCAAGGCCCAAGAGAATACGGGAGGATAAACCACAGGAGGCCAGTGGAAAGTGCTCCAACCCCAACCAGCAGCCGATGAAAATCGCAGGCCGCAAATATTCGGAGGCCGTGAGCAGCATCCGGATGGCAGTGTTGCCCCGAAACTACCCTGCCTTGTAAATTCCCTATCTATCGGCGTCGGCTTCACCGGCGCCTTTAACGGCATTTTCTTTAAGGGCGGCATGCTGCTGGTCGACTGCCAGGATGAGAAGTCGGCCACCTGGCTGAAGGAGATCACGCCAAGGCTAGTGAGTTGGAAGGTTCCGGCCGTGTGTGTAAGGAGAGGCGAAGAAATACCGCAGCTGCATAGCATGGTGGTGTTCATCCCAAAAAGCAAGGACAAGGGCTACGACTTCGCGCTCAACCTGGTGAGGAACCAGAACGAAAGTTTAAGTACCTCGGCGTGGAAGGTCGTAGCAAGCAGTGTTGAGGGTTCTGGGTGGAACCTCAACATCACGATGGACGACGAATCGTGCAAGTACATCAAGCAGAAGGGATTCAGGCTGAATATCGGCTTCGGCAAGATCATTGTGAGGCCATGGAGGCCCAAGGCTACTTCAGCAAGCCAAGGAACCACAACGGGTAATACCGCAGCACCGGCTCCACCCGTAACCCTCCCAGCAGCGCATGAGGCGACTGCAGCTGTGGTTTCGGGAGGGCAAATCGAGTCCCCCAACGAACTCATATCGGCTGGACAGGTTACGACTACCGCCACGTATAAAGATAGAAGCAACGAGCTCCCTAATGAGCAGGAAGGCATGCCATCCACCCAAGAGCTTCTAGAAGGGCTGGAGATGCAGGTCGATGAGGAGATCGAGGACGAAGACCTGCCTCTCATAGAACCCATACTATACGCATCAAAACCGACATAGAAGTGGCCCAGGTGAGCCTAAATAACGCATCGGTGGCTTAGGCGGGCATCGTGAAGAGGTTCATTTCAGATAACCTGGGCATCCTTCTAATCCAGGAACCTTGGGTGTTCAGAGAAGAGGTAAGAGGCCTGAACTCTAGAAGGAGAAAGGTAATCTGGGATCTCTCTAGCGAGAGACCCCGTTCTTGATTAGTCGTTAGAGCCGATATAGACTTTTTCTGTAGTTCAGAGTTTCTACAGCAAAACCTGGTGGCGGTGCAGGTGAAGGACAAGGAAGGATCGAACTTCGTCCTCGCATCCGCATACTTTCCGGAAGAGACAGCCACAGCATACAAACACAATTCCCGGAGATGGTTCAAGATGACCTAACCCCAACCTCGGTCACACGTAGGCCGGATCGCTCAGACTGGCTGACTTCAAGGAACCTGTTCACTGTAGACTCAGTTAGGCGGGCACTGGCCTCCTTTTTAAGCTACAAGTCACCGGGAGTCGTCGGCGTCTTCCCGGCCCTCTTGCAGCAAGGTATGGACATCCTCCTACCACACCTGCTAGGGCTGATGGGAGACAGCCTGGCGATGTCGTATATCCCTGAGCCATGCAGAATCCCTAAAGTAATTTTCATCCCCAAGATAGGTAGGAGAGACTATTTGCTAGCCAAATCGCTCCGGCCTATAAGTCTCACATCGCTGAAGGGAATGGAAAAAGAAATAGACAATCATATCAGATCGGAAACGCTGAAGATCGCACCCCTACATGCCAGACAACACGCGTACAGAGCGGGTAGATCATCAAACACTGTTCTGTACCAACTCACGTCTGAGCTGCAGGATTCGCTGGATAACGGCGAGGTTGCGATCTGTGCCTTCCTTGATATTGAGGGTGCCTTTGATAATGCGTCTAACACTAGCGTGATCAAGGCGCTCGAGAGAAGGAACGTTAACCTCCCGATACGCAGATGGACAGAAGCCCTTTTGCGCACTAGGGTTGCAGAAACAACAGTAAGAAATAGTAATATTCGTCTTGGCACCACGAGGGGCTGCCCACAGGGTGGAGTACTGTCCCTCTGCTTTGGAGCCTGATAGTAGACGAACTACTCGAGTTGCTCACAAGCAATGGAATCCGCTGTCAAGGGTACGCGGACGACATTGTCATAATGGCGAAAGGTAAATTTGAGAACACTCTCTGTGACATTGTTCAAAGGGGCATAAACTTGGCGAAAGGATGATGCAACACGGTAGGGCTATACATCAACCCAGCAAAAACCACCGTGATCCCAGTCACTAAGCGGAGATCTCTTCCGGGCCTGAGGTCCCTAACAATTAAAGGCACAGAGGTAGAAATGTCTAAGGAGGTCAAATTTCTTGGCCTCACCTTAGACTCAATGCTGAGATGGAGCAGGCATTTGGACTTAATGCTGTCCAAAGCAACAAGAGCGCTTATGATTTACAAACGCCTGGCTGGCAGATCATGGGGATGCAAGCCAAATATCATTAGATAGCTGTATACCATGATAGTAAGGCCCATTGTCACATATGGAGCGGCTGCCTGGGCTACCAAAGCAGCGCAGTCCTCCTGTGATTCAGAGACTGTCAAAGCTGCAAAGACTTGCATGTGTCTGTGCTTCGGCGGCAATGCACACATGCCTCACGGTGGAACTGGAAGTCATATTAGCTCAAGCTAGCAGCAAAGCACAAGATGCTGCTAATGTCAGCAGAAGGCTGTGGAAGAGGGAAGATAATGTACTCTAGACAGATGAACGCTCTGTCCTTGTGCAACCGGGTGCACCTAATTTGGGTACCAGGGCACAAGGGAGTAGAAGGAAATGAGAAGGCCGACGAACTGGCCCGCACAGCGGCAGCGTCCACGATGTTGGGACCAGAGCCGTACACAGCAGTAGGACCCCACACTATTAAGGAGCTGCTCCGCACGGAGTAGAGAGAGGAGAAAGAGCGGCACTGGCGGCAGGCAGCAAGTATGCGCCAAGCCAAGCTGCTTCTAGGAGGGTATAACCTCTCCAGGTTTAAAGAATTAATTAACATCCCCCGTGAGAAATTCCGTCTCCTCCTCCTCATCGTCGCACGGTCGACACAGCGCACTGTAAGCTCAGGAAGCACCTGTCCAACTTGGGCATGGTCTCCTGTGCTAACTGTCGGTTCTGCGACCTGGAACAGGAAACACCAGCACACCTAATCCTAGATTGTACAGCAATCTGTGCAAAAAGGCTTAAGGCCTTGGATTCCGTCTGTATCAGCAGGAATCACATCACCTCACTAGCGCCCAGCAAACTACTGGAACTGTTCAGGCTGCTGGGGCTCTGGGAGGTCATGTGATATAGGAGAAGGACCAATAGACCCTAGGTCGCGGTGCAGAACCTCAATTAACATTCTATTCTATTGGAGTCATGTGTAGAAGTTCACGCAAGTGAGGAACGTTCTCTGATCGCCATTCACTTGTGGGTGGCCAGAAACGATTCTTTTACATATGACTCAAGCAGCTCACGACTTCCGGTCTTTGATCAAGTATCCTCTGGGTAGCCTAAGAACATCCGTTTGATGGCGAGCTAAAGTGAGAAGGCGAAACACCCCCTGCATAGGGTTGTGCGCTGGGTTTGGGACCCGCCACGTAAAAAAAACACTCCCAATGAAAAGGAAAAAAACAGCCTCGGATGAGAGACCCCTTTTGATGACGACCATGGCAAACGAAATAAAGACTATGATTTGAGGGCATGCATCTGGAATGTCCGGTCCCTTAATTGGGAGGGTGCCGCTGCCCAGCTGGTAGATGTCCTCGTAAAGATAAAGGCTGACATCACCGCCGTCCAAGAAATGCGATGGACGGGACAAGGACAGAGACGACATTTACTACAGTGGCCATATAAAGGAGCGCAAGTTTGGTGTTGGATTTGTGGTGGGAGAGAGACTCCGTCGCCGAGTACTATCATTCACCCCGGAGAATGAACGTCTAGCCACAATCCGCATCAAAGCGAGGTTCTTCAACATATCGCTGATTTGCGCCCACGCCCCGACGGAAGAGAAGGACGATGTGACCAAAGATGCCTTTTATGAGTGCTTGGAGCGCACTTATGAGAGATGCCCCCGCCACGATGTCAAAATCGTGCTTGGCGACTTCAATGCCAGGGTGGGCAAAGAAGGTATCTTTGGCACTACGGTCGGTAAATTCAGCCTCCACGAGGAAACATCCCCAAATGGGTTGAGGCTGATCGACTTCGTCGGGGCCCGAAATATGGTTATCTGTAGTACTAGATTCCAGCATAAGAAGATACATCAAGCTACCTGGCTGTCTCCGGATCGAAAAACCACCAACCAGATCGATCATGTTGTGATAGACGGAAGACACGTCTCCAGTGTTTTAGATGTGCGTGCGCTCCGAGGTTCTAACATCGACTCGGAACACTATATTGTTGCAGCCAAAATTCGCAACCGCCTCTGTGCAGCAAAAAACGCACGCCAACAAACACAAGGATGGTTCGACGTCCAGAACCTGCAATCACAACAGACAACCGAACGTTTTTCTACTCGGCTTGCACTCCTGCTCTCTGAGAGCACTCGTCAACAACTCGGTATAAGGGAACTGTGGGACGGCATCTCAAACTCCATACGTACAGCTGCAACCGAAACCATTGGTTTTCGGAAAGTGCAAAAGAACAGCTGGTACGACAAGTAGTGCCGTGTCGCGGCGGAGAGAATACAGGCTGCCTACCTCGCAACGTTACGATCGACCACAACACGTGCGGGATGGGATAGATACCGAGAGTTGAAGAGGGAAGCGAGACGCATTTGTAGACAGAAAAAGAAAGAGGCCGAAATGCGTGAGTACGAAGACCTTGATAAGCTGGCCGACAGGGGTAATGCTCGAAAATTCTACGAAAAGATGCGGCGGCTTGCAGAGGGTTTCAAGACCGGAGCATACTCTTGTAGAACCCCCCAAGGTGATCGATCCACCGATGCCCAGAGCATACTTAAATTATGGAGGGAACACTTCTCCAGCCTGCTGAATGGCAGTGAACGCACAACACCAGGAGAAGGCGAACCCGATACCCCAATCGATGACGATGGAGCAGACGTTCCATTGCCCGACCATGAAGAAGTTCAAATAGCAATTGCCCGGCTGAAAAACAGCAAAGCGGCAGGGGCCGATGGATGGCCGGCCGAGCTATTCAAACACGGCGGCGAAGAGCTGATAAGGTGCATGCATCAGCTTCTTTGCAAAATATGGTCGGACGAAAGTATGCCCAACGATTAGAATTTAAGCGTGTTATGCCCAATCCATAAAAAGGGAGACCACACAATCTGCGCCAACTACCGTGGGATTAGCCTCCTCAACATCGCATATAAGGTTCTGTCGAGCGTATTGTGTGAAAGATTAAAGCCCACCGTCAACAAGCTGATTAGACCTTATCAGTGTGGCTTTATACCTGGTAAATCAACACCCGACCAGATACTCACGATGCGTCAAATCTTGGAAAAGACCCGTGAAAGGAGAATCGACACACACCACCTCTTCGTCGATTTCAAAGCTGCTTTCGACAGCACGAAAAGGAGCTGCCTTTATGCCGCGATGTCTGAATTTGGTATCCCCGCAAAACTAATACGGCTGGGTAAGCTGACGTTGAGCAACACGAAAAGCTCCGTCAGAATCGGAAAGGACCTCTCCGAGCCGTTCGATACCAAACGAGGTTTCAGACAAGGCGATTCCCTATCGTGCGACTTTTTCAACCTGCTTCTGGAGAAAATAGTTCGAGCTGCAGAACTCAACAGAGAAGGTACCATCCTCTATAAGAGTGTACAACTGCTGGCGTATGCCGATGATATTTATATCATCGGCCTCAACACCCGCGCCGTTAGTTCTGCTTTCTCCAGACTGGACAAGGAAGCAAAAGAAATGGGTCTAGCAGTGAACGAGGGCAAGACGAAATATCTCCTGTCATCAAACAAACAGTCATCGCACTCGCGACTTGGCACCCACGTCACTGTTGACAGTCATAACTTTGAAGTTGTAGATAATTTCGTCTATCTTGGAACTAGCGTAAATACTGCCAACAATGTCAGCCTAGAAATCCAACGCAGGATAACTCTTGCCAACAAGTGCTACTTCAGACTAAGTAGGAAATTGAGAAGCAAAGTCCTCTCTCGAAGAACAAAAACCAAACTCTATAAGTCACTCATAATTCCCGTCCTGCTATATGGTGCAGAAGCTTGGACGATGTCAACAACGGATGAGTCGACGTTGCGAGTTTTCGAGAGAAAGGTTCTGCGAAAGATTTATGGTCCTTTGCGCGTTGGCCACGGCGAATATCGCATTCGTTGGAACGATGAGCTGTACGAGATATACGACGACATTGAAATAGTTCAGCGAATTAAAAGACAACGGCTACGCTGGCTAGGTCATGTTGTCCGGATGCATGAAAACACTCCAGCTCTGAAAGTATTCGACGCAGTCCCCTGCCGCGGGAAGCAGAGGAAGAGGGAGACCTCCACTCCGTTGGAAGGACCAAGTGGAGAGGGACCTGGCTTCGCTTGTAATATCCAATTGGCGCCACGTAGCAAAAAGTAGAAACGACTGTCGCGCGGTTGTTATCTCGGCTATAATCGCATAAGCGTAAGCGCCAATTAAGAAGAAGAGAAAAAAAGCAATCAGCTTTTGAATGAACAATTTAAATTTTTGTTATTTCTGAAGTCTTTCAATTTCTTCAGCGAATTCGATCTGTTGAATAGCTACGACGATTCGGCACCAATTATCATCGCGTTCCTGTAACAGTAGATGAAGTATCATTTATGGCGTTAGTTTATTGTTAATAGCGACTTTGTTGAAAACACGAAATATACATATATGAGACGCGAAGTAATCGGTGGTACGTTGGACTGCGGTTGGTGATGATGTTGATGATGTTTGCCTCGTTGCTGCTTTTGCTTAACTTGGGGTTGATTCCTTTCCGTCGTTCTGAATCTTGAATGTTATGTTCCTTCTTACTTACAGGCCATTCCCATGTAGTTTTCGTTAGAAACTCTGGTTCAGAGTACCAAATCGTACTTACAAGATCCTAAGCGCTACAGCCGCGTGAAACGATGTCCAAGATTTTGTTTACTTGGTACATGTTTCCAGCTAATGCCTTCTAAAATTTCCAGAATTTCAAAGACTCAATTGACAACGAAGCAATTTAATGTCGCCGAATTAATGTTGAGCCACTTTAGCACGATATCTGATTCAGTCCATAAATATATGTTCTTCTTCTTCTTTACTGGCGTAGACACCGCTTACGCGATTATAGCCGAGTCGACAACAGCGCGCCAGTCGTTTCTTCTCTTCGCTACGTGGCGCCAATTGGATATTCCAAGCGAGGCCAGGTCCTTCTCCACTTGGTCCTTCCAACGGAGTGGAGGTCTTCCTCTTCCGAATCTTCAGAGCTGGAGTGTTTTCATCCATCCGGACAACATGACCTAGCCAGCGTAGCCGTTGTCTTTTAATTCGCTGAACTATGTCAATGTCGTCGTATATCTCGTACAGCTCATCGTTCCAACGAATGCGATATTCGCCGTGGCCAACGCGCAAAGGACCATAAATCTTTCGCAGAACCTTTCTCTCGAAAACTCGCAACGTCGACTCATCCGTTGTTGACATCGTCCAAGCTTCTGCACCATATAGCAGGACGGGAATTATGAGTGACTTATAGAGTTTGGTTTTTGTTCTTCGAGAGAGGACTTTGCTTCTCAATTGCCTACTCAGTCCGAAGTAGCACCTGTTGGCAAGAGTTATCCTGCGTTGGATTTCTAGGCTGACATTGTTGGTGGTGTTTACACTGGTTCCAAGATAGACGAAATTATCTACAACTTCAAAGTTATGACTGTCAACAGTGACGTGAGTGCCAAGTCGCGAGTGCGACGACTGTTTGTTTGATGACAGGAGATATTTCGTCTTGCCCTCGTTCACTGCCAGACCCATTTCTTTTGCTTCCTTGTCCAGTCTGGAGAAAGCAGAACTAACGGCGCGGGTGTTGAGGCCGATGATATCAATATCATCGGCATACGCCAGCAGTTGTACACTCTTATAGAAGATGGTACCTTCTCTGTTGAGTTCTGCAGCTCGAACTATTTTCTCCAGAAGCAGGTTGAAAAAGTCGCACGATAGGGAATCGCCTTGTCTGAAACCTTGTTTGGTATCGAACGGCTCGGAGAGGTCCTTCCCGATTCTGACGGAGCTTTTCGTGTTGCTCAACGTCAACTTACCCAGCCGTATTAGTTTTACGGGGATACCAAATTCAGACATCGTGGCATAAAGGCAGCTCCTTTTCGTGCTGTCGAAAGCAGCTTTGAAATCGACGAAGAGGTGGTGTGTGTCGATTCTCCTTTCACGGGTCTTTTCCAAGATTTGGCGCATCGTGAATATCTGGTCGGTTGTTGATTTACCAGGTCTAAAGCCACACTGATAAGGTCCAATCAGTTTGTTGACGGTGGGCTTTAATCTTTCACACAATACGCTCGACAGAACCTTATATGCGATGTTGAGGAGGCTAATCCCACGGTAGTTGGCGCAGATTGTGGGGTCTCTTTTTTTGTGGAGTGGGCATAGCACACTTAAATTCCAATCGTTGGGCATACTTTCGTCCGACCATATTTTGCAAAGAAGCTGATGCATGCACCTTATCAGCTCTTCGCCGCTGTGTTTGAATAGCTCGGCCGGCAATCCATCGGCCCGTGCCGCTTTGTTGTTTTTCAGGCGGGCAATTGCTATTCGAACTTCTTCATGGTCCGGCAATGGAACGTCTGCTCCATCGTCATCGATTGGGGTATCGGGTTCGCTTTCTCCTGGTGTTGTGCGTTCACTGCCATTCAGCAGGCTGGAGAAGTGTTCCCTCCATAATTTAAGTATGCTCTGGGCATCGGTGGCTAGATCACCTTGGGGGGTTCCACAAGAGTATGCTCCGGTCTTGAAACCTTCTGTAAGCCGCCGCATCTTTTCGTAGAATTCTCGAGCATTACCCCTGTCGGCCAGCTTATCAAGCTCTTCGTACTCACGCATTTCGGCCTCTTTCTTTTTCTGTCCACAAATGCGTCTCGCTTCCCTCTTCAACTCTCGGTATCTATCCCATCCCGCACGTGTTGTGGTCGATCGTAACGTTGCGAGGTAGGCAGCCTGTTTTCTCTCCGCTGCGACACGGCACTCCTCGTCGTACCAGCTGTTCTTTTGCACTTCCCGAAAACCAATGATTTCGGTTGCAGCTGTACGTAAGAGTTTGAAATGCCGTCCCACAGTTCCCTTATACCGAGTTGTTGACGAGTGCTCTCAGAGAGCAGGAGTGCAAGCCGAGTAGAAAAACGTTCGGCTGTCTGTTGTGATTGCAGCTTCTCGACGTCGAACCTTCCTTGTGTTTGTTGGTGTGCGTTTTTTGCTGCACAGAGGCGGGTGCGAATTTTGGCTGCAACAATATAGTGGTCCGAGTCGATGTTAGGACCTCGGAGCGCACGCACATCTAAAACACTGGAGACGTGTCTTCCGTCTATCACAACATGATCGATCTGGTTGGTGGTTTTTCGATCCGGAGACAGCCAGGTAGCTTGATGTATCTTCTTATGCTGGAATCTAGTACTACAGATAACCATATTTCGGGCCCCGACGAAGTCGATCAGCCTCAACCCATTTGGGGATGTTTCCTCGTGGAGGCTGAATTTACCGACCGTAGTGCCAAAGATACCGTCTTTGCCCACCCTGGCATTGAAGTCGCCAAGCACGATTTTGACATCGTGGCGGGGGCATCTCTCATAAGTGCGCTCCAAGCACTCATAAAAGGCATCTTTGGTCACATCGTCCTTCTCTTCCGTCGGGGCGTGGGCGCAAATCAGCGATATGTTGAAGAACCTCGCTTTGATGCGGATTGTGGCTAGACGTTCATTCATAGGAGTGAATGATAGTACTCGGCGACGGAGTCTCTCTCCCACCACAAATCCAACACCAAACTTGCGCTCCTTTATATGGCCACTGTAGTAAATGTCGTCTCTGTCCTTGTCCCGTCCATCGCATTTCTTGGACGGCGGTGATGTCAGCCTTTATCTTTACGAGGACATCTACCAGCTGGGCAGCGGCACCTTCCCAATTAAGGGACCGGACATTCCAGGTGCATGCCCTCAAATCATAGTCCTTAATTCGTTTGCCATGGTCGTCATCAAAAGGGGGGTCTCTCATCCGAGGCTGTTTATGACTATTCACTGGGGGTGTTTTTTTACGTGGCGGGTCCCAAACCCAGCGCACAACCCTAAGTAGGGAATGTTTCGCCTTCTCCCTTTAGCTGACCTTCAAACGGATGTTCTTAGGCTACCCAGAGGATACTTGGTCAAAGACCGGAAGTCGTGAGCTGCTTGAGTCATATGTAAAAGAATCGTTTCTTGCCACTCCCAAGTGAATGGCGATCAGAGAACTTTCCTCACTTGCGTGAACTTCTACACATGACTCCATCCTCCAAAATATATGTTAGTGCAAAATTTTAATACCTTATCCTTACTAGTCCTACTCGGTAACAGTACTGCACATAACTCCAAACGAAGGAGCTATTGTGGTTTAATCGGTGACACTTCAGATGTAGCAGTAAGTAGCGCAATCTTGTAAGTGTCGTTTATAATAGAACGTACTTAAATGCAGCACCCATATGCACGCGTTGATGCGTCTGCGAAGCCATGAACTTCACAGCGAGAATTGACTTCGACTTTGTTAGTGAAATTTAAATCGGCTTTAATCTTCAACCAAATGTTATGAAGATCGGGTGGTAGTGTTTCATCTCAATCTAATTGGCGAATCCACATTTCTTGCATTAAATAAAAAAGAGTGTCAACTGAAGATTTCCATGACGTACCTAAAACTTTGGTAATGTTTTCTTCAGTTGTTTTAATTACAACTTCATTATAAGATGCGTCAGATAAATGTGTAGAATTCAAGTGCCATTTAGTCAAAGAAAGACCAAGAGAACAAAGAACTTCTATGATGATGGACGATCAGACGATGCTATCAGAAAGTCAACTTTATTGACATCAGCAATATGAAATAAACTGCGATTAGCTAGAAATGGTGCAGAAGCCAAACCGTAAGTTACAGTTTTGAGTTGAAACAACTGCAATGGCTCATGAAGTTCGTTTCTTCACAAAATTTGTTGATATCGTTGATCTTGTTCGTCAATCAAAAATTGCCGATACATTTTTGATATATCGGCGGTTAATACGTAAGGGTATAAACAAAATGATAATAATGTGATGATTAGTTCTGGTTGAATTGTTGCTCCAACCATGAGTATTTCATTTAATGAATGATCAGAAGTGGTGCGCGCAGAGGCGTCGAATACAACCCGAAGCTTGGTCGTAGTACTATGTGGACGGAGTACACAATAATGTGGAATTATATAGTACGAGCTATTGAAATCAAAGTTTTTTATGGCAGCCATGTGCCCGAACTCAATACATTCTTTTATGAAATCCGCGTACATGTTTTTTAGTAATTTATTGTTTGATAGGCGTCGTTCAAGAGCGAGAAATCTCTTCCTGGCGTTATGGAAGGAGTTGCCTAATATTGATGGTGTAACTTTGAATGGTAACCGTACTTGTACTCGTTCATCATTTTTCACTTGAACATTTTCAATGAAATGTTTTTGGCATAAACGTTCTTCTTCGGACAATGTTGCTTCCTTTTCAGTAAAATTTTCAAACGTTGAAGAATCGAATCGATATTCGATGGATTTGAATTTAGTGTGACATTGCAAATGGATGGGCGGGAATTTGAAAGCTTTTCAAAATTACCCCCAACAATCCAACATAATTTGCTGTTTTGAAAGTGTGGTAAGCCTTTTCCAGGTGAAATTGTGCCTTCTTGAAGGCTCTCAAAAAATTTTTCTGCATTGAGCAATAAATCTATACGTTACGGTTTGTAGAAGTATGGATCCGCAACCTGAAGATTGGAGGGAATATTCCATTTAGAAGTATTTAAAAAACTACTAGGAATTTGTTTTGTAATCTGTTTAGTTATAACGAATTCCGACATACATGTAAAATATCCAACAAAAGATTTGATTTTCGCATTTACTGCATACTCATTTGATATTTCCTGATATGAGAAAAACCTTTTAAACTGCAAGCACTTTGCTGTTTCTTCGGTGATAAAATTCAATTCGGAACAGGAATCCGATAACGCGCGAGCAGGCTGCATCACTCCAAATTTACTTCGTATGTAAATTAAAGCTGTCGGTAATATCGTTCTTTTACGTGTGCATGCGATGAGTGAAACCGATGGGTTAGTTGATGACTGATGCGATGGATTCGACGATGTAATACTATCTTTCCTTTTAAGTTTTAATGTTTGTGCAAATGGATAATTTGTAGTTCCAACGGTTTCGAAATGAAGATGACGGTGTGTCCTTTGCGTAAACAATTGATTCAAGCTCCTGCTTGCTTCACACAATAAAAACGCATCTTAGTTGACAACTGTAGAAATGGAGGACAGTTGTTTAGGCTATGCTCTATATTATTGCAATGTATACAAGTCGACATCGCTTTAACGAATGAATTTGCATTTTTCTTACCATGTAGCTTACAATCTCGCTGTGTAACCTTTGAGTTTTCACCGTTTGAACAGGTTTCTAAATACTGACAGTGCCAATTCAGGTACTTGTAGCAATCGAGAAGAGAAGATCACTCCAGTGGCCACCAAAACTCGCCGAAACAGGAGTACATCACTAAAATGAGACGAGCAGAAGAGGAATCTTTGGAAAAATGCGAAAGTATTGTACAAATTATAAAGACGGCGATGGCAAAGCGAAAGAACTTCAGCTAGGATATCAAGAACGGAGCGGCACAGCTCGACCAACTCTTTGATGTATGAAGAGCTACCGCAGAAACTGGCTCATCGCAGAAAACGGGAAAAGACGCGGACTTCTAAGCAGACGGATCACGACCCCAGAGCCAACAATCTCAAAGTGTCGGACGGCACGCCCAGTGGAGCCTCGAGAAACAGTGCGACCAAAAAGTGAAAAGGACGGCCAGTGGCAGAATGTTTTGCCCAAAAAGGAAGGCAAAGTCTTGGAGGATTACACTGACAGCGATCATCACTACATTTCATTAATGATCAACATGGGAACAAACGCAAACCAGCACAGAAAAACAACTGGAACACGAAAGTGGAACATTTCGGAACTATATACTTCGAAATTATTCTCCGTAATAGACGATCAAAACCCATCTTGCCACTCCCCCATAATTGCAAGGAAAACTGTTGAGCACACAATTGAACATAACAAGAGCCTGTCAAAAAGCAATGGCCAAGGCCTCCCACAGCAAACATAAAGCAGCAGTTTACTGGTGGACTGAAAACATAGCCCAACTCAGACGGACATGCTTTTGCCTTCGCAGATCCTACACGAGATACAGGCGTAGAGGAGCCGAAACTCAAGAAGCCGAAAAATACAAATTAGCAAAACAGGAGATGAATCATGCCATCGACGACAGCAAAAAGAAAAAAAGCGAGGATACAAACAGGATCCCCTGGAGACTCGGGTATAAAGTAGTGATGAAGAAACTCGGCACACGAGCAAAGCCACCTGACCTAACCGCTGCCAAATGGATGACATTGTGAACGCACTATTCCCCACACATGAGACAAGGGCTAGTGGCACAGAACACCTTCTAAGATCGACGCAAATCCCCCAGTTTACCCTTGAAGAGCTGCAACTAGCCACTGCCAAGCTCAAGGCCAAGAAATCACCCGGACCGGATGGGATCCCATCAGAAATTCTCAAAATAATCGCTGAAGAGCGTCCGGCAGTATTACTGAACATGTACAACGCTTGCCTCGAATCCGGAAAGTTCCTTGAACCCTGGAAAAAGCAATGGCTGGTGCTAATCACTTAGGGAAAAGAAGACCCCAATTCGCCATCGGCATATCGCTCATTATGTATGCTTGACACAGCGGGGAAGCTATACGAAACCCTGCTTAAACTCCGACTTGAAGCGGCCATCAACGAAGCTGGAGGACTGTCCCCTAGACAATATAGCTTTAAACCCTGCAGATCAACCATAGGAGCAATAAAATGTGTCATTGGAAGCGTAGAAGCCGTACAGCGTAGATGGCATAAATACGAAAGAATAGTGTTGCTGGCGACTCTAGATGTCCGAAACGCCTTCAACAGCGCTAGATGGGTAGATATGATCGACGCTCTCGAGAATAGCTTTAAGGTACCCGACTACCTCAGGGCCGTGGTGCAGAGCTACCTTAGCAACCAGAAACTGCTGTACGAAACTAAAGAGGGATCACGACAGATAGCGGTCACGTCAGGAGCAGCACAAGAATCCATCCTCGGACCAGGTTTATGGAACATTAGCCATGATGTTATATTAAAACTATAAATGCCAGATGAGTCGTATTTAAAAGGCCACGCGGATGACATTGCAGCAGTAATTACAGCAAGGGATACAGAAGAAGCGCGTAGAAAACTGAACCAGGTCATGATACGGATGCAAGCATGGCTCGACTCACAAAAGGTAAACCGGCATAAGGTAGCGGCCAGAGTTCACCGCACTGCAGCCCTCAGAGTCGCATCAGCCTACCGAACAGAGTCTGGCGAGGCAATATTACTTATAAGCGGAAATGCCCCAATTGACCTTCTAGCATACGAAAGGAAAAAACTGTGGGAGCTAAAGCATTCATCCGATAACAACAATAACGCAATAGAACAAATAAAGAAAGAAACAATAACAGCATGGCAACAAAGATGGTACACCGAAAGCCGCGGCAGATGGATGGCCAGGCTTATGAAAGATCTAGACTCATGGATAGCCGAAAATTGGAGGGGTAGATTTTTACACAATCCAGCTGTTATCCAGTCACGGATACTTCAAAAAGTACCTCCACAGAAAAGGAAAAGTCGAAGAGCCGTCATGCTTATTCAACGACGCGGCAGAAGACGACGCTGAACACACATTCTTCAAGTGGGTGCGCTGGCAAGGAGAACGCACCGCCGTAGAGAACCTGGTTGGCCCAATAAACGCGGACAATTTAGTCAGCAAACTGGGGGATTATCAAGAAATTCGCTGCACTCTTGCTACGCAACAAAAAGCGGCACCTGGACGCAGGTGCGCAGATGTAAATCTCTCAATGAGAAAAATGGAACGCCACCCTGAATAATGCAAACGCGGCACAGTGGCATTTCGGCGGAAAAAATAGGATTTTTCCACTTTCTAATTTCAAAACTTTAATGATTTTGTTTTGAAAGAAATATTTGGAGAAGAAAAATTCAACAAGGTTTTTTATAAAAAGTGAAATTTTGTAGTTAAAAAAACTAACAGAAGTCGACGGAAAGTTATTCAATAAAATCAGATTAAAATTATTGTCCAAATAAAGAATTTTTTTTTTGTGTTAGTTTAAAGCTATGGCTTTTCTTTTATTTTTTAGTGAAAATATAGCGCCTGCTTGTTTATAAAAAAAAAAAATTATTGAAATTGGAAAAGTAAGCTAATTTTTATTTTTTGATGGAAAAAAACTTTATGTGCTTTGCCTTGCTTAGCCCTTTTACAATAAAAAATTGAAAGTTCCGAGTCTGTACTTTTAATTAAAAAAAAAAAACAACCGCCAATTACCGTCCCTTTTAATATCGATCTTAATTTTCACAAATACTGATGTCTTCAACAGACTTCTTATAACTTCGGATCCTTACATAAGTAGCTTAAGGCGTCATTCGAACAAAATTTCATTAGAACTAGATCCCATTGTTAAAGATATGGTGCTTGCATAATATTACAAATAAAAACTAACACAATTGTTCGCCTGTTATATATTCAATTAAAATGTTGCATATTATATTAGATTTTTATCAAGGTAAAGGTATAAATAACGTCACTTTGCGTTTAAGTTAATTTTTTTTCATCAGGAGAACTCAATTAAGAAGTGTCCCGAATTTCAAGTTCGTAGGTCCAAAAATAAAAATTTTGGCAATTGCAGTTATATGGGAGGTAGGTGTGGCAGTCCAGAGGAGTGTTTCTGCAAAGTTTTATTGTTGTACGACCACTCTTTCTATTTTTTTCCAAGAAATGTATGGAGCGGTGCCACTGTGTGCGGTCCCAGGGTGGGCGACGGTTCCTTAAAAGTGGGTTTTTAGTGACCTGCAAGTGGCACATACCGCTGCTGTGACGATTACACCGATGATGCGGAAGGCATTTTCCACCCCTTCACCCGCAAAAAAAAAAACAAAAAATTATATGAATTTCCATTGAATTCATTATGTCACCTTCTGAGCCCAACGAGAGTAATGAACCTCGAAGCGCTGCAAGAGTGCCGATAATATTACGTAAACTTGCTGTGTCAGATTTTTTCATAACCGGAGTATTTAAAAGCGATGTAATACGATCTTGGAAAATTAATACGTTATTGTCGTAACTTTCCTTGAGCCGCTGTATAGCCTTCGGGTAATTATTTTTGGTTAACTGAAGGGTTCGATGACGCTTAGGGCTGGTCCTGAAAGACAGTTTACCTTTGGCATTATAGGGTCGTCATACATCATATTGCAAAAGGTACGAAAAAAAACGCATATTTGCCGTCAAATTTAGGCAATTTGAGTGAAGGCAATCGATTATGCTAACAGCTAGTATTTCCAAAAGTCTTTGCTTTGAAAATGCTAGAGTTCAACTCAGAAACGCGGTTTCTAGGGTCGATTAACGAAAGAATTTTGGATCTTGTTGAAATATATGTTTTTTCAATTTCTGCTCTCGATTGGTCTGACGGAGAAAAAGCTTCAATATTGTTCTTAACGTCACAAATTTGTTGAAAGTAGGACTCAACAATTTGTAGCCGATATTCAAGACCATGCGTATCGCTATCGACTTCTTCACAAGCAATTCGTTGCTTTATGCTGTGTATGTTGCGAAGAATCGTTGAACGCATTTGAATTAGCGAGGACAAAGGCAATTGTTCCTCATCAGCCATGTTAGGCACATTGGCTTTATTGTTGTAAGGCATTTGAAGGCACGAAATAAAATATATATATAGGAGTACCTGAGTAGTAAAGAATGTGATACTGTTGTTGTAGGTGTAGCAAAAGCCGATCAGCAATCCGATGAAACTGAACTGTAAACAGTCCCGTATCCTTGCACGGAGACTGCTACGAGTTGACGAACTGCCGGTAACTTCGACAAATATCCATGAGAAGATCTCGAATGTACGTTAATAAAACCACGTGTAATCTGGATGTATGATTACAGCGGCAAGTACGATGATGTGTGGCAAGAATTGCTATCTGCTTATACTGGCACAACAATCCAAACTATCCGTTGTTGAATACCACTACACAGCTTCTGATGATGAGATGATGTGGGCAAATTGCATGTGGTGGAACAAACGCGGAGCCAGTTCTTGCAAGTATAACACAAAACGAATTATTTAAATTAACTTGAACTTTTCTTGATCGAAAATATTAAATGTAGAACACATGTCCTGTCACGGTCGCCAAATTATGTAGGAGCCCAATAATAAATTAATGTCCAGTTAATAATTTGATTTTATTTAATTTAAGTTTACAGATAATTAAATTTCAATCTTAACACTCCTAATGTTTTACTAATAATGTCTTAATATTATGCCAGCACCCGTTTTCATCCCTTCACATAAAAAATGCAATTATATACAAATCATAGAAAACCGTGACATATATATATGGATGTAAGAATTGATATGCAAATAAGCTGTGCTCTAACAAAGATGAATAGCCTAATTCATGGTCACGGTCATCCGGTTTTGCACAGTGACATGCCTCTGACCAAACAAGCCCTTTTTATGGCATTTTCCACCACTTTGGCCAGAACTTCCGGCGATAGGTCCTCACATTCTTGACGGATATTGTCTTTAAGAGCTGCAAGAGGCTGAGGCTTGTGGACATAAACCCGCGACTTCAAAAAGCCCCACAAAAAGAAGTCTGGAGCGATCAAATCAGGCGATCTTGCTGGCCAGTGCAAATCGCCAAAACGGTAGATTACGCGCCCGGGAAATGCATCCTTCAGCACGGTTTTGGCACGCTGTGTAGGTGTCAATGTTTATTTACGTGTATTTCGCATATGTTTACTGCACAAATGTCAAAGCATGGGTCGAAACGTTACATCCGTGCACGGATCGGCAAACATACGAAAGAAAATTACGTGATACGTTAATCGTATACGGTGATTGGCATTATGACATACGATAGCAAACGGATCGTAATGTATTTTCAATTCACAATAGTTTTTAAATTCCACTTTGCTTTGGATCGTATTTTTAGGTCACAATAGATGTGGAACTGTCAAAACTGTCGCGAAATTTTCTTTAAACTAACAAGTCTAACTAAATATCAAAATGGATTAAACTTTGTTTTTTTTATTTGAGCTCTAGAGAAAGTGGTGGAGATAAAAAATTGTGCGGAGATAACTCAGAGATCGTAGCAATAGCGTAGGTATAACAAAAAAAAAATATGAATCCTCATTAACAAAATTTTCTTAGTAGATGTATCGTTTAACAAAGCATTGGAATCTTAAAAAGATGGTGCAGAATTTTAGGATATGGCAAGAGAGAAAGATATCACCCTACAAAAGTAGAAGATTTGCTAACGTTTGTGAGTCATTACATAACATCTGCATAAAGTTTACAATAACTTACGACCCTCAAAATTGCGATTCTTAACACATACAAGAAATGGACACCGGAGTAGTGAACCGCCTCACCGCTATCGACCAAACGATATGAGACCAAATAAAGTATTCTTAATAAATTTAATTCAAAAATTTATATGTCCTTAACCTTGTAAATAATTTTATTTTTAATCTCAACTAAAATACAAAAATGAGATATTCCATTCATTGCTTTATTTATGTTCTTTATTATTAAAAAATTATAAAAAACATTAAATTTAAAAACATTTGCTCATATTTCCAAAAGATTGGTAATTTGCGTTCAAATGATGATTCGAACGAACGGATACGTTTATATATGTACGCGGTCACATATGTCATCATGTCAGATTACAATAGAAGCGTTACGCTCACGTAAGTCGTAATCCGAAATACAGGCTTTTACGTGACGAGTGATGCGTTCACGGATGTAACGATTCGACCCCAGAACTGACATTAGAGGTCAGTTGCAAAATTTATAGCATATTCTGATAGGAGGATTACTTTTACGCCTCCCTGTATATAGTATGGATGGTAAGTGTTTTAAGATAACTGAAGTCAATAGACACAATTTTAATAAACAGAGTAGTTTAAAAGAAGCAGAGATTCCACTCTCAAGAAGAACGTAGTAAGGTAAGTAAGAAGTAAGTACCCTCTGATGATATACTGGCGGCTTTGAATCAGAACCTCAGATACTGGGACTACGTGCCAAACTATGAGTGGTCATGGGCTGTTTTTCAAGGACTTCCTGCTGTGGTCTTAGAGAAATCACTTAACCTAACCTCGTCCGTCGTCAAAATCGGCAATGGTACTGGGCGCATCAAGTATCTTAATAGACTTGCCATGCATAATATCATAGGATTAGCATAGATCCTTGGGCACAAATGCATTAACGATAACAAACCAGCGATAGAAACTGCGGCAACCATGCAAATAGAATCGGTGACAATTTGAGTCCCACGCAATAGAGGGTTTGTCCGGAAAGTAATAGGACTGAGTCGATTTAAAAAACTTACTGAACCAATCGTTAAAATTCTTTAAAGACTTTCAAAATAGACTATTTCTGCGTCGATGTAGCGCTCCCAGCGCGATTTCCAAGCATTGAGGCGTCGCGGAAGGCATTCTTCGGAATAACCTTGAGAACCGAGGTGCAAGCTGCTTGTATCCCCTCTGTCATCTGCTTGCATTTCATCGTCCTTTTCAGTCAAGGAAACAAAAAAAGTTCGGGGGCCACATTTGGGCTGTTGGGCTGTCGGGCGGCGTCCTTGGTTAGGTATCTGTTCTCAAGAAAGTCGGTTGCGATGTCTTGTCGGACCCGAATGACCCTTCGTTTAAGTCTCTTGAGGATTTCCAGGTAAAACCTTGCGTTGACGGTTCGTCCAGGAGGAACAAATTCATGGTTATTAATGCTTTTGATGCCAAAAGAGACAATGAGCATCGTTTTCATTTTGGATTTGCTTATTATTACCTTTTTTGGGCGAGGAGATGCTGGCGTGTGATAGAAAAAATACCAGACTTAATAAATTTTGCTGTAGTCAAAAATATATATAGATCACTTATGACCGCTGATACATGTACAGGTATCCCTCGAATAACACGGTTAATTGGTTCCGTTTTATTCGAAATCGTGTTATTTGATACTAATAAATCATACAATTTTGGAGATACCGTTCCGTGCTATTTAAAACCGTGCAACTCGAAAGATTTATTAAGAAAACATTATAAATAAGAACATTTTTTTTTATTTTTAGTTATAAAATTTCAGTTATACAAAAATAACAAAACTCATTCAATTTGGAAAAGTGAAACTTAAAAATTTAAAAGGTAAAATTTTATAAACGCAATAATTTTTAAATTACATATGTTCAACCACTGTCACTCTCCAAAGATTGATTTGTTTTTCCTTGAATAGGTAGAGGATCCTTATCAATGGAAATTTCTTGATCACTGTCATCATCCAAAATCCGAATTATCTTTCTTCAAGGTGGTAGAGTCTCCTCATCACTGGAAACATTTTCAAAGCTGATATTGGAAGATGGCAATCTTTTATTTTCCGTAGTGTTTAAAATTTTCAAGTATGGACCTAAACAAATTTATAAATTTTTTTAGAAAGTTCTTTTGCGTGATAGTGACGGATCAATCTCCATAAAATGAAACTCAAATTTTTTTTTGCTAAATCCAAACCTTGTTGCAGATCAGTGACGCAAATATTGTTAGAAGAATCTTCAGGATACTTTTCTGCGTCTTCATCTACAATGCTGTCTTCATCAGGCTCATTAATTATTTCTATTAGTTCAGCTGTAGTCAAAGTATGTTCTTGAAACAGTTCGTCCAGATCTTGGCTATTCAGTTTCCCCAAATCCCTCTCCACCTATCTTATGAGCAATATTAAGAATTTCATTACGTAGAGTTTCTTCGGATGAATCAGAATTTTCTTTTGGACAATATGAGGGAGTACTTTCTTCCAAGAACCGTTAATTGTTGAAGGTTTTATTTCGCTTATAGCAGAAGATATCTTTGTTATGCAGTCCAAAATAGAGAATTCCTTCCATGCCTGAAGAAGCGTTTTATTTTCGTCTGAATCTATTTTTTACAGAATCGTTTCAAACGATTTTCGAACAAAATAGGCTTTGAAGGTTGCGATAGTGCCTTTGTCCAAGGGCAGGAGAAGTGATGTTGTATTGGGGGGAAGGAATACAACCTTGACATTCGGATGATATACGTCCTTGGGATGACTTGTGGCATTATCTAACAGCAACTAAATTTTGAAACTTAAATTTTTTTCCATCATATAGTTTTCTACTTCCAGAATGAAGCAGTTTTCAAACCACTCCTTAAACATATTTGCTGTCATCCAAGCTTTTTTATTTGCTCGCCAATGAACAGACAGCTTAGACGTATAAATGTTTTTTAATGGTCGGGGATTCAAAGATCAGCTAATAACCAAAGGCTTTAACATAAAATTCCCTGATGCGTGAGTGCACATTAAAAGAGTAAGTCTCTGTTTAACTACTTTGAATCCAGGAATAGATTTTTAGCTTTTTGAAATATAGGTTCGAGATGGCATCCTTTTCCAATAGAAGGCTGTTTCATCTACGTTGAAAATCTGATCCGCTGAATAGTCTCCATCTTTTACAATTTTTTGTAGTTCTAAAATAAAAACACCAGCAGCTTTTGCATCCGCTGAAGCAATCTCACCTTGAAGTTTGAGACTGCGCAACGATAATTTTTTTGAATTTCTCGAGCCAGCCCATACTCGCACAAAATGACTTTTGTTGTGGTTCTTGTACAGATGGGCTTGCCATTTCCTTTAAATATTTATAGATGTTCAGATCTAAAGGAATCCGTTTATCATTGCAATCTTGTATCCAAATTGAAAGAGCTTCTTCCATTTTGACAACGTTAACATCCCGTGCGCAATCTGTTCGCTTTGATGTTGTAGAGCAACCTGCTAAGACATTCATCCTTATTTTGTCCTCATTTCTTTTAATCGTCCGAATAGTTGCTTCATGTAAATTCAACGATTTTGCTAAAGTCAATATTTTTACTCCTTCTTTTAACTTGTCTAAAATTTCCATTTTTTCCTTAAGTGCAATAACGTTTCTTTTCAAGGGTAATTTTTTTTCCAACGAAATTTTGCAAACCTAAGAATCGAGGATAAAATTTCAATAACTGCACAACATAACAATAGAAATCTTACAAATCTTCAACTAAAAAATCTTTAGTTCGTATGTACTTTGGAAAGTTTAAAATCAGTCACATGGGCCAGTAAGCTAAGCATTTTCTACTTTCTGCACAAAATTTAAAAAAACGTCTTAAATATTTCGATCTGCTCGCTTTAACCCATTCGAGACGACTGCACAGGAGAACTGACTAAATATTGCGTTATTCAAATGCATTATTACGTCACACTACAAACAGTCGATCGAAGGAAAATTTTTCTCAATTTTTAACAGGAATTTTCGCGACTTCGTGTAATTCGAACTCCGTGTTATTCGAGGGTTGTCGCAATTTTTAACCGTGCTATTCGAGATTTCGTGCAACTCAAGTACCGTGCTATTCGAGGGATACCTGTATAGACTTATCATCTGATCATTCTCCTGTACTAATAAAGTTATAGGAACAGCCCATTATATTTGGGCCAAAAGTTTCTCTAACGTAACATAAAAGTAACTGGTTGAAGTATGGATAATATATCAGCAGCCACATCAATATTGATTGCAAAATAAATACAGAAAGAAACATTGATGAAAGTATAAAAATTTGATGATGTAATAATCAATGCAGCTATATTGGCAACACCAAAAAGAAAGCATAAACCAGCTGTTTTTAGAAAGATCACCAATAATGAAATAGAGAAACTTGTAAACGATAAAAAGTGAGCTGGACGTGAATTTCAGTTAAACCGTTTCTCTTCAACTCTGCTTCAACTGAAATCTGCTGAACGAAACTTAAAAAAGTGCTTAAATGCGAGAAAGATTTCAACATGCCTCTAAGACAGTTAAATGATAACGCGCACGTAGTGATGAGTATAAGGCAAATTGCTTTGCAAATCACCTAAAAAAGGTATTTCAAACCAATTGCTTAAAGAACAACTTTAAGTTGCTAACCATCGACATCTACTTCTGAAGTTACTAGAATAATAAAAGAGCTAAATCCGAAAAAGGCATCAGGGCACGATAATATTACTCTAAAAACAAGTAAGGAAGGGCTAAGTTCGGGTGTCACCGAACATTTTATACTCTCTCATGATAAAGTGATAATCGAGATTTCATTATCCGTCATTTACATATTTTTTTTATTTTGCTGTAAAATTAATTATATTAGTAGTTCCTTAGATATGGTTTTTGGTCCATTAGTGGGCGACGCCACGCCCATTTTCAATTTAAAAAAAAAGCCTGGGTGCAGCTTCCTTCTGCCATTTCTTCCGTAAAATTTAGTGTTTCTGACTTTTTTTGTTGGTCGGTTAAAGCACTTTTAGTGATTTTCAACAAAACCTTTGTATGGGAGGTGGGCGTGGCTATTATCCAATTTCTTCCATTTTTGAACTGTATATGGAAATGCCTGAAGGAAACGACTCTATAGAGTTTGGTTGACATTGCCATAGTAGTTTCCGAGATATGTACTAAAAACTTAGTAGGGGGCGGGGCCACGCCCACTTTTCCAAAAAAATTACGTTTAAATATGCCCTCCCTAATGCGATCCATTGTGCCAAATTTCACTTTAATATCTTTATTTATGGTTTAGTTGTGACATTTTCGAACTTAACCTTCTTATGGAGCCAAGAAATACGTATACCAAGTTTCATCATGATATCTCAATTTTTACTCAAGCTACTGCTAGCACGGACGGACGACGGACGGACAGACAGACGAACAGACAGACATCCGGATTTCAACTCTACTCGTCACCCTGATCACTTTGGTATATATAACCCTATTTCTGACTCTTTTAGTTTTAGGACTTACAAACAACCGTTATGTGAACAAAACTATAATACTCTCCTTAGAAACCTTGTTGCGAAAGTATAATGATAATTGAGTTACCAAATATTGCTATAAAAATGATCTCCTTGCTCTTCAATGCAATTCTTGGTTTCTTATACTATCCAATTTCATGGAAAAAGTCGTAGATCATCATAATAGATAAACCTGGTAAAGACCTATCATAGCCGTCTTCCTACAGACTAATAAGTCTCTTACCCTGTATTTATAAAATATTTCAAAAAGTGCTACTATCAAGGATGACTTATTTCCTCCACGAAAATTATATAATACCAACGCACCAATTCGGTTTTCGTGCTGAACATAGCACTGTAGACCAAGTAAATAGAATTACGAACGAAATCAGAAAATCATTCGAGCACAAGAGTACTGTTCAGCTATTTTTCTAGATAAATGTAGCTCAGGCGTGAAGGCCATATTTGAGAAACAGGAAATTAACAGTTAAAGTAGCAGACTTCATATTAGAAAAACGAGTAATACAGGCTGGTGTACCTCAGGGTAGCGTGCTAGGGCCAACTCTGTACATAATATATACAGCAGACATTGCGGATGACACATCTTTAGTAAGCCGTAACAAATGCCCCATCAGAGCATCAAGAGTATTAGAGCAGCACTTAACTTTTATCGAAGAATGGCTAGCCAACTGGCGTATAAATATTGATGAGCAAAAATGCAACATGATACATTCTCGCTAAGACCAGAACGCGTCAGACAGTTAAAATAAACAATGTTCTAGAACCCCAAGCAAGTAAAGTAACTTATCTTGGGATTCTCTTGGATCGATTGCTCACGTGGCGAAAACACATAGCAAGTAATATAACTTGCATGAAGTTACGAACAGAAAATTTAAATTGGCATTTCAACAAAAATTCTAAACTTAGGCTAGACAACAAAGTCCTTTTATATAATGCAATCATAAAACCGATTTGTATGTATGGCATTCAAATGTGCGGTACGATAGTGCACACAACATTGATATACTACAGGGTAGGCCATTTAAAGTTGCCCCATTTGTTTGAAAAAAAAAAGAACAAAAGAAAGCAATGTTTTTTGTTCATTTCAAAAATAATTTATTTTGGTCCAAGGGGATTTGTTTCAGCTAATATTTAAAAATTAGATCGCGTAAATGGGCACCTTTAGCTTTGACAGCTAAATGCACTCTTTTTTCGACATTTTCCATGACTCGGGCCCAATGTTTCGGATGATATGGCGGCTGTTTCACGTCGAATGTTGGCTTTCAGTTGAGCTAAGGTCTTTGGCTTATTAGCGTATACCTTGGATTTCAAATAACCCCACAAATAAAAGTCTGGTGGCGTCAAATCTGGTGATCTCGGTGGCCAGTCAACATCATCATTTTTCGATATCAATCGCCCGGGGAAAAATGGTCGCAATAAATTGATTGTTGGTCGAGCTGTATGGCATGTAGCCCCGTCCTGTTGAAACCAGAAGTTATCCATGTCATTTTCGCGAATAATGGGTATCACAAAATCCGTTATCATGGCTCGATAACGCTCACCATTGACTGTTGTCGTGGCTCCATCATCGTCTTCGAAAAAATACGTCCGATGATCATATTCGCGCAAACACCGCACCAAACTGTTACTTTTTGGTCGTAAAGAGGCTGTTCTTCAATTAATTGAGGATTTTCGGTGGCATAAAATCGGCAATTTTGCTTGTTTACGCCTCCATTCAACGAGAAATGTGCCTCGTCTGACATTATGAGTTTTCGCCAAAAGTCAAGTTCGTTTTCAGCCATTTCGATGGCCCATTTCCCAAAAATTAGGGCGTCGCGGATAATCAGCTGGGTTTAGTTTTTGTGCCATTTGAATTTTATATGGAAACATCTTCAAATCTTTATGAATTATGCGTCGGAGAGTGGTGCGAGAGATGTCTAATTCCTGAGAGCGGCGATAACTCGATGTCGATGGAGTCTCCTCAATACTGGCTCGTACAGCTTCGATATTTTCATCAGAACGTCTTGTGCGTTGTCTGGATGCATGACTGGCATTACTGAGATTACCGGTGTTCACAAATTTTGCGTATAAAGACTTAATTGTGTTCTTAACTGGAGCACTTTTCACTTTATTTTTTTTGCGAAACGCACGTTGAGTTAACACAATTGAAAAGTTATTTTGAATATAAAGCTGAACAATTTCAGCGCGTTCTTTTTGGGGTGTACTGTTCCATGGGATAAATTGTCTTCGAATGACGCTTCTAACGCGGTATGACATTAGCCGATTTGTCAGCGCTGTTAAAAGTTACAGCGTTGCCAGATGGGTCAACTTTAAATGGCCTACCCTGGACAAAGGTTCCAACTTAAAATGCTAAGAATAATCACGGATTCACCATGGTACATGCGTGATGAAAACATAAGATCTTGATATTCCTTACCATAGGAAGAAAGGAGATAGAGGACAGCAGAACGAGACATATCGCTAAACTTCGCAAACATTCAAACCTGTTGGCTAAAGCCTTGGCAAACTGCTGCAATCATACACATTTAAAAAGAAGTGATCTACCAACCTACTAGCGAGTAACGTTCTACTAAATAAGCTCAACTACATTCTTGAGCTTCTTTAGTTTTAAATAGATTTAAGATTTGAATACTTATCGTAAGGCTGTACTAAGCAGATCCAATAAATAAAGAAATATTTTAACAAGAAAAAACGTTAACTTCGGTTGCACCGAAGCTAAATACTCTTCACAGGGCCATTTCTGTTAGTAACTATGTGTTCAGTTTGGAAGCTATATGCTATAGTAATCCGTTCTGAACAATTTTTTTGAGAATATGTTGATGGCTTAAAAAATAAACCATACCAAATTTCGTGAATCATCTTGTAGAAAACAATAAATATTAAATTTCGTGAATATATCTTGTCAAATGTGAAAGTTGTTCATACAAGAGCTTGATTCCGATCGTTCATTTTGTATGGCAGCTATATGCTAAAGTTAACCGATCTGAAAAATTTCTTCGGAGATTACATTGTGGCTTTAGAAAATAATATATACCAAATTTCGTGAATATATCTTGTCAAATGTCAAAGTTGTCCATACGAGAACTTGATTCCGATCGTTCAGTTTGTATGGCAGCTGTATGTTATAGTGATCCGATAACGGTCTATATGTACAGACAGACGGGCAGACGGGCAGACAGACGGACATGGCTAAATCGACTCAGCTCGACATTCTGATCATTTATATATATACTTAATAGGGTCTCCGGCGCTTCCTTCTGGGTGTTACAAACTTCGTGGCAAACTTAATATACCCTGTTCAGGGTATAAAAAACAGAAAATATCCATTCATAGTCTCTATTGTGAATTACAGGATTAGCATTAGCGGTCATATGTATATAAATACATACGTAAGTGTATGCGTGATCAAATTCTATATGTATATGTATTCAATGCATTCAATATGCTCACCAGCAAGCGCTTACTTATATACGCACTAAGGTCTGCAGTTATCTTGCATTGTTCTGTGGCACATTCTTTGCATAATTACGTTCGACAACTACATACAACCACACGTGCTTGATTTAATGAAATTCCATGCGAAAATAATTTCTTATTCTTCTTTACTGGCATAGAAATCGCTAACGCGGTTATAGCCGAGTTAACAACAGCGCGGCAGTCGTTTCCTCTTTTCGCAAGGTGACGCCCATTGGAGATTCGAAGCGAAGCCAGGTCCTTCTCCACCTGGTATAATATTTACCACGAAAAGGAGTTGTTCTCATGAAGATAGCAAATTTAAAATTTCGTGGAGATATCTCGCTGATTTCCATCGTTTTGTTTGAATGGCAACCAAGTACTATAGTGGTCCAATGGCGTCGGTTTCACCAAATACGTCTTACGTAAAAAAAGGCGTTTGCAAATACTCAGACCGAATTCTCAAAAAGTGAAGGACAAGCTCGCATGTATACAGACATGGCTAAATCGATTCAGATCGTCTGCC
The DNA here is from genome assembly GCA_027475135.1 of Bactrocera correcta. Lineage (NCBI taxonomy): Eukaryota > Metazoa > Arthropoda > Insecta > Diptera > Tephritidae > Bactrocera > Bactrocera correcta. The sequence continues at coordinate 79,867,358 of CM050323.1, read as the reverse complement.
TAATCGGTCGAAAGATCGTTGAGTAAAAATACTATATTAAAGAAGAAAGAGAAAATGGTGCTTGAAAATAGTTAAGCAAGTGTTGGAGAGATGGCAAGAGAGACAATATCACCCCGGTTCCACATTCATGGAATACAAAATAATTGCCAATGCGGCATGAGTTTATGATTTGATATGCAACCAAGTCGATAACACAACCAAGTCGAAAATCCATCGCAAACGGTCGGAATTGCGGAAGGACAATTCAGGAATTTTACACGATGATAACAAAAAAAAAATGTTTTGTTCTTTGTCCTAAAGTTTATTTTATGATTTTCTGATTAACTTTGAACAAACTTTGATAAGACAATAGCTTTTTTCGTATAAAATTTGCTTTTGTAAAAGTTATAGTAATAATATTAGGGGTTTATTAAGAGATAGTACCTATGAACTTAAAAGAAAAAGTAAAAGTGTGCACTTTTAAATTATTTTTTTCACTTTTTTTTAAGTTATTTTGATAGTAAAACTTAATAAAAACAATAAAAATGTTTTTTAAGTGATTTAATTTTTAATTAAAAATTAAAACCACATATTTTAAAATATATCGTTAAAGTGGTTTCCTAAATAAAAAAGCAAACTTTTTCGTGACATATATTTTTTTCGTCTAATTACTTTTAGGTCGTAATTAGACGAATAAAATGGAAATTTGCTGCTTTAAAGTTATGGTAAAATTTTGTGTTGACCCGTGTAATACACTAACGCATCGAGGCATAATTTTGACTGAAAGCCAAAAACGCAATGAATACCATCGATCAATCACCATATTAAGCAGACTAGTCTTCTTCTTAATTGGCGTAGACAACGCTTACGCGATTATAGCCGAGTTAAGAACAGCAGGCTGATTGTTAGTTTTCATTGGGGGTGTTTTTTTACGTGGCGGGACCCAAACCCAGCGCACAACGCTATGCAGGGAATGTTTCACCGTCTCTTTAGCTCGCCTTCAAATGGATATTCTTAGGCTACCCAGAGGATACTTGGTTAAAGACCGGAAGTCGTGAGCTGCTTGAGCCATATGTAATAAAATCGTTTATGGCCACCCTCAATCATCATATGGGCGATCAGAGAATTTTCCCCGGGGAACTTCTACACACGACTCCATCCTCTAAGCAGATTAGTCTACGTGTGATTTTATCTTCTTCTCCAAACTGAAATTACAGCTACGAGAAACCCGTTTTCAGTCGTTGGATGGAAGAGAAAAAACAAAATTTGCGGAGGAAGCTAAAGGCCATCCCGAAAAGTGCGTATGAAAAGTGTTTCCAGGACAGAAAAAATAAAATCATTAGTATAAGTGTACATTAAATATGGTGGGGATTACTTTGAAGGCGACAAAATAGGTTAAGTTAGGTTAGATGGCTGATCATAGATCGCACGTGACTGGATCTTTGTGAAGCAATTAAAAATAAGAACTCCCGTGTTCAGACTTACAGTCTAATCACAAATATTCTGGCTGCTAGAGATAGCGACGTTAGGCACTCGTCGACCAACCCTGAACGTACTGTAAATGAATTCAAGGCTAGTATCGATCTGCTATCTGAGTGGATGGTGGATGGTCACTTCCCTGAAGGTGCACACTTTACGGAGCAGAAAATCTGCTGCTACCTTGATGGCTGCAACCTTAGCCTGGAAGTCTGTAATAGTCGGGAAGTCTGAAACCGTAGCTGATAGAGAGCTCCCGACAATAAACCCTCCCACCAACCTTCCCCCAAGCTTTCACCCATCCGTAAAGAAGCTTACTGCCCCTATCTTCCAACGGCTTCTTCCCTTCTTCCTTGTCGGTATATGGGTAGAGAAGGAGCCGCCAGAGTTCGATACGACGACTCCATCATCCAAGTGATCCGATATGCAGTCAAAGTTTGTGAGGATATCCGAGTATTCAGATACGCTTTCCTTTAAGATTCCAGATTCTCTGAGTCTTTTAGCCACCTTCGCGACTATACACCTTCCTGCGATGTTTACCGGGATCTTATATTTTCTACTGACTAAAACCATTTCTGTTGTATTTGGGTTGACAGCGAGTCCACTTCCGATCGCCCATTCTGTTACAAAGCTGAGATAATCCTGCCTAAACTCGTACACAGTACTAAGGAACTTTCGTTTCCGTTACGACTGTCTCCGGCAAGACATTGCTGAAAGCTCCCCCGATATCCCAACAGCGAAGTCCTTAGCCTCAATGGCTTTCTCAAGCCAAGAAACGATAGTATGCATATACCAGTCCATCATTTTCTCCAGAGTTTTGAGCAAAAACGAGGAGAGGCTGATGGCATGAACGTAACTCTGACTCGTCTCCAGTCTCCAATCCCCCGCGATGTAACCTGATCCCGTACGGTCCCGGAGACTTGAACGGTTTTAATGAATTAATCGCCCATGTCAAGTGTCGCTCATCCAGAAGGTCGACAAAGGCCGTGCAGTCATCATGCAAAACTCCTCCGCAGAGGCCGTGTTGCTCGGAAGTGAGCATCAAGGAGCATCTGAAGTGTTTCTGCTCAAGGCCCACTTTCCATTTGCACCCTTGAGATAACCCAGGGACACTTATAAACTGATCATCGAGAACCCTCCGTGATCCCGTGTGAGGCTATGATGACTTCAAAAACCTCCTTCCTGCCTGCGGTCACAAAAGTAGGAGAGTTTCCCCTATTACAGATGCGAAGATTTTCGTTAAGAATAAAATCAAAAAGATTGGGTGTCGCGAGTTTGCGTCGGAACCGATGATAACGCCGGCACCATTCCGAGACGCGTCAGTTAAGGTACTCCTCAGAAGTAAGGGAGGTTTCTCCACCTCATCATCGTGTGGCATGTACGCGGAGATGAGCCAAACATCTCCGGTGTCACACTCCAGTTTTGCTGTCACTACGTCAGCGTTGCTGAAATTAGTTACCGTTAAAGCTGTAGATTTGCAGAGGCCGCCTTCGCGTGTTGCAGATTAATCTGGAGGAATTTCATCCTTCAGACCCTTTTTTCCAGGAGCGCTAGTTCAGCGCCCATATCGTGATCGACCTTTACCGCCTGAAACAATTGTTCGAGGCTGAAGACAAAGTCGCCGATCGACGAACTGCCCCCAGAACTCGCCACCTCCAAGAGATTCGGGTCGTTGCGAATGCGAACATTATATGATGGCAGAAACACTCAAAGCTTTCATATTACTTCTCAGTTAGAGACTATTATAATCAAAGCTTTCCGCCAATTTTAAAAATTTAGTCTTAACTTACTTTGCCCCCGATGACTATTGCAGCTTATTTGCGGATCACCAGCGTTGACCAACTTCGCGTGGAAATTTATCAGCGTTAGCAATGCAATTCCTACATACTTGCATATTACAACAACAACAGTATGGCACTAAAGCTGCAAGTAAAAATCGCGTCGAAAATGAGAAACTTGTGGGTGCTGAGTGGGTGTGGCGCGGGCGAAAACACAATTACGCGCTTCGTACGTTATTCAACATTTAACAACAATTTCGGCCGCACAATGTTTGTATGTATGTTGCAGCAATTATATTGTAAAGTTGGCTAAAGTCTGGCTCTTGCCAGTAAATTTGTCACTGCATTTTTTACTGCTCACCAACAATTTTGTGGCCACACATATGCGCGCGCAATAATCACTTGCGATGGAAATGAGGCGTGATAAAAGAGCGCACCAGCACCGCGGGCAGAGTGTGCGCGAGGTGTGCTGCGTGCATGACAGAAATGGGGGTAGTGTGCTTGAGTAGCAGACAATTTATTAATTTATTGCCTGTTAACTTTATGACTTTTGCATGGCATCGTTTTAACGCAAATTTCACTTTTCGGTACGAACACACGCACGCACACGGTGCGGCTATGCGGCACTCAAAAATGCTGCTCATTTAATAGTGGAACGCCGTAAGGCATAAAAATAGTAAAACCTCGGAGTCCAGGGAATCTTTTCAAAACTTTAGAAATGTGTTTTTAATAGTATTTAGAAAAATGTTACAAAAAAATTTGGCCGATCTCGATTACAACCATTTTTAACAACAATTTACTGAAAAATAAAAGGCGAAAGGGGGAAAAAATGTTAAAAATGTTTACAGTAAAGTTTTTAATTTTATATGTAATGATTTATGTTTGCAAAGTAACTTTAATGGTAATTTATTAGATTTTTGCAACAAATAATGATTTACAACAAAAAGTTATCATTAACTTCTAACGTGGCTTTTACCACCTTACAATAATTTACTCCAACACTGTACATCATTTATCCTTACCATAACTCAACATAGTTCTTTCCACCATACTAGAAATATCCTACACTTACTAAAGTTCACCTCATTGCATTGACCAAAGCTACGCACACAATTTACCTCACTACGCTGACCATACATACGTGTGAAGTAGACGTGTTTTTACTGTGTTCCCGAAATTTCTTGGTAAATTTCTGGTTTTTTATATTGTACGAAGTGGGTTATTGTTTGGGACGTTCCAGGAGGATTAACCACCTAAGTGGACACCAAACCTACGGGATTAGATAAGTACACTTTGATTTATACGTAAATACCTTTTGTGTTTTCCAATTTTGCAAAATTGTTTGGTTTTTTCCCCTTATAACAAACGAGCAGTTAATTTGTTTTCTCCTTTTTCTGCCGTTGTTATTTTGATCCATCAGCTGTTCCCCTCCTTGTGTTTTCGTTTTCCTTTTGGTGTGTGCATTGCCAACCATCGAAAGCACAAGTATCAGCTGTTTTCTTTCAGTTCTGGCATTGCCAACCGTTTTGTTTTTAAGTTGAGCATAAAAGCTAGCGACTGAACATACACAGCGACGGGTGTTCCCAGATTATTTTTTTTGGAGGTATGGCCTCTGAAAATAGTATTGGGCGAACACCGGATAATCCTTTCCGAAGGATTTCAAAAATAATGAGAACGCCGCCTAATGGGAAAAATGAGGAGTCCGCCGCTGCTGGACCAAATAAGGAATGTGATGCTGCCGATCATGTAAGCAAAAGCGATAAGCCCGAGGAATCGCAAAACAGAGAAACGGCTAGCATTTTTAGCAAACTAGGGAAAAAAATTAAAGAATTAGAAAACATGATGGCCGGCCAAAGGCATATTAACCAGGCGATGCGTGAACTTTTGAACAACATTGTGACATTACACGCCAAAGCTGAAAGAGTGGATATCCCAGCGAGAAGAGTGTTAATAGGAAAACCATCCCAAGCCCCTATTGGTAGAGATGATAATACCCAAAAAAGAATCAGAGAGGCATCAGGCGTTTTACCACCCACACAAAAGCCAAAAAATAAAACTGAAAATGCGCATCTATCGTATAGTGGAGCAGCAAAAACAACCCAAAATGATACCACGACTCTTCAAATCGGAAATGAAGGATGGGTAGACGTGGTTAAAAAGAGGAAACAGGTGGAAAAGAAAATTAAAACAAAACCGGTTGCCATCATTATTACGAAGAAGGAAGGGGCGTCGTATGCAGATATTCTGCGAAAAATAAAAAGTGACAGGGCTCGAGTAGCTGGGTTCGAACGTAACCTATGTTCGAAAAACCCTCAAAGGAGACTAGCTTTTAGAATTGAAAAATGGAGTAGACACAAAAGCAGAATCCTTCCAAAGCGCCCTGGAGGGAGTGGTTGGAGAAATGGCTATGGTACATCCCAAAACTCACAACGTTAGGATTGAATGCAAAGATCTGGACGAAATAACAACTCCCGAAGAAATCTGCGCAGCATTGAAAAAGGAATGTGGAATCCAAAATCTGGAGATAACAAGTGTCGAAAGTCTGCGAAAAAGGCGTAGTGGCACACAAATAGCACTTGTATGCATGCGCGCTCAAGATGCAAAGGCTGCACTCAAGCTGGGAAAAATAAAGATCGGGTGGTCGGTCTGTCGCCTTCGAGAATACTCACCTATTCCCAGGTGTTATATGGTTTTTCCATCTGGGTCACATGGCTCGTAAATGCTGTAGTTTGACAGACAGATCTTCCCTATGCACACGTTGTGGAACCGCAGGACCTTTAGCAAAGTCGTGTACAAACGCTCCGAGCTGCATGCTCTGCAAAGGGGAGCACTCTGTATTGAGCACGACATGCCCAAAGTACCTCGAGTCTCTGAAGTCTCTAAGTAAATGAAGATACTGCAGTTGAATCTAAATCATTGCGCAGCAGCACAAGATTTGCTAGATCAGATAACCATAGAAGAGAACATTGATGTCGCCATACTAAGTGAACAATACTCCCAGCGTCCGGAAAGCACATGGATTGCAGACAAATCTGGCAAGGCAGCAATATGGTCCTGTAAAGGACAACCTTTTAAGACCTGCCCCAGAGAAGCCTATAATTTTTTCACATCCGCGAATATTCAGGGGATTTATTTTGTAAGCAGCTATGCTCGTCCCTGCGCATGAATCACGGAATTCGAAGACTTTCTCTTAAGGCTGTCTTTAGAAACCAGAGGCAAAACACCTATTATAATAGCGGGTGATTTTAATGCTTGGTCAGCTGCATGGGGCAGCAGATGTACAAACCACTGTGGGCGGCTAATTCATGAATATCTGAGTCAAACTCACTTAACAATAATGAACACCGGAACTCGAAACACCTACCAAAAAGGCAATAAAGGATCCATAATTGACATCATGTTTGCAAACGATTCGCTGAGCAGGCACATTAAGTGGGCAGTGTCCGACATATACACAAACAGTGATCACGTGGCAATTATAGCACATAGGCATCTGGTGACAGCGCCGCCCACTTGGTATCAGCAGTTCGAAAAGAACTGGTGGCAGCATGCCATGCAACAATGTGTAGAACGTCACATAACCACAAGCGGCGGCCTGTATATTGGTGGAATGATGAAATTTCCATGCTGAGAAAGCTTTGTCACTCAGCTAGACGGCGCCTACAGCGTAACTGGGGCGAAACGAACGAAAATTGCCCTAGGGAGGAATTTGAAAGCCACAGGAGGCTCCTGAAGTCGGCAATTACACGAAGCAAAAAATCATGTTTTGAGAAGCTGTGTGAGGAAGCAAACCTTGACCCTTGGGGTACTGCATACAAAATATGCATGTCCAGATTTAAAAACAAGCAGCAGCAACCTAAAGATGCCTCTTTTATGGGAAAGGTCGTCGAAACACTTTTCCTGAAACACGATCGGATTTCATATGCCAAGCGACGAAACGAAGCTGTAGAGTCACCTCCGTTAGTCACGGAAGACGAACTATTGGCAATAGCAAGGAAAAGCGCCTGGATTGGATGGCATACCAAACAGAGCTCTGAAGGAAGCCATAAGCTTAAGACCCCGAGTTTTCGCTAAAATGTACAACGCTTGTTTAAAGGAAGAGGTATTCCCCGACTCTTGGAAAGTACAACTTTTGGTTCTGCTCCCAAAACCAAAGAAATCACCTGAAGAACCTTCATCGTACCGACCTCTGTGTATGCTCGACACAATGGGTAAAGTGTACGAAAGTATAATACGAAACCGCCTGGAGTTAGCAATCCAGAAAGCCGGCGGATTATCAGAGAGACAATACGGCTTTATAAAGAAGAGATCCACTATTGACGCACTACGAGAAGTCGTCGATACTGCGAGATGTGCAGTAAGTGGCAAAAGATGGAAAGGTGGCACAAAAAAGTACTGTGCGCTGATTACCCTGGATGTCAAGAATGCGTTCAACTCAGAAAAATGGGCACACATAATCAAAGCCCTGGATGAAATACGGGCCCCTGAATACCTCATAAACATAATAACGAGTTATTTTAAAAACATCAGGCTGATTTTTGAGACGGACGAAGGCACCAAGAACTACTCTATCTCGAGTGGTGTACCCCAAGGCTCAGTGTTAGGCCCACTATTAGGGAATCTTATGTACGATGGGGTGCTAAAAAGACAGCAACCAACAGGTATTAAACTAGTAGCTTATGCGGATGATCTAACGGTGGTAGCAGTAGCCAAACAATTAGCTGACCAGAGATATAAATGTAATGAGTGCATAAATGGTCTACGCCAATGGTTCTGTTCTGTGAGTCTGAAACTGGCGGAGGAAAAAACAGAAGTTTTACTCATAAGTACTAGGAAGATAGAAGAACGAATAGAGCTCACTATAGGGGTGTGCGAGATTTCCTCGCAGCCGCAACTGAAGTATCTGGGAGTAATATTGTACTCCAAATTAAAATTTAAAGAACACCTGGAATATTCTTCCGCGAAGACAAATAAAATCTATAATGCCCTATCGAGAATGATGACCAATAAAGGCTGTGTGCGTTCCAGCCGGCGATTCTTAATAGCGAAAGCAATGAGTTCCGTAATACTATATGCGGCACCAGTTTGAATACAGGCAATGGATATAAAAGCGTATGCTAAACAAATAATTGCAGAGCATAGGCTTTCTGCAATTCGAGTAGTAAGTGCTTTCCGGACTATATTAACCGACGCTGCTGAAGTTTTAGCCAGCATGCCGTTCATTGACATCCAGGGAGATGAACTCGAGCGTTTATATCATCTATCAGCGCCTAAAACAGTATCGGCAAAGACAGAGGAGAGGAACAATAGCATCAAAATGTGGCAGGAGCGATGGAATTCCTCGGCGTTGGACCCACCGACTTATACCGGACATCCATTCGTGGATAGACAGACGACATGGGGACCTAGACTTTCATTCGACCCAAACACTTAGTGGTTACGGGTGCTTCAGAAGCTACCTTTTCAGATTCCACAATGACATTAGTCCGAACTGTCCGACGTGTACAGAGCATATAGAAGACTCTGAACATGTACTATTTTATTGCCCTAGATTTTCAAATACAAGGGAAAAACTAAAAACCACACTCGGTGGTAGTTTTACAGTCGATAATTTAACGACACTCATGTGTCAGTCGACCGATAAATGGAAATCTGTCAGCGAAGCGTCAGCATCCATAATGACAAAACTGAGACTTTTTGAACAATTTAGGCGTCCGTCAGTCCGCACGATAGAGGAGACTTAAATGTCTTGTCCCTCCCACGAAGTAATACTTAACCGGTGGTTCCGTGGGAGAGTCTTGAGGTGGGAGTAGGTTAGGTTTAGCGGATTAAAGTTCCGCACTCCGGCTTTCGATGCTTCCCCCAACTATAAAAAAAAAAAAACTACGCTGACCAAAGCTGCGCTATGCTTCTATGTAAGCAAGCACTTCACACTGAATGCGATCATTTCTTCCAGCTCGCCAGCCATGACGGTCACACAGCAGCAAGCAGCAATAGGCAGTGTGGATCCGTAGAATACTGCACTGTACTGTACAGTCAACACCGTGTCTGGGAGTGACTACTCCTCACCAGAATACAGAAGGGCCACCACCTTACCGTAATTACCGTGCCGACTTCGACAAGAACCAACGCATGGCACACCAAACCTAATCGCTTCCACCTGACTTGCCATATAAATATAAGCTGGTCTGGCTGTCCACATAAGGGGTGTGGATACATCGTTTACAAAAGTAAACATTTTTTTTGCTAAGGGTTCGTGGGTTTCAAGGCTGACCCTGGAGCGGCTGAGCATACCTCAGCTATGGACGAAACCCCATTACAAATGAATGTGAAAACGGACACCAACGCTCATGAATCAGGTTCGCCACACCCCCTACACAATCATAAGCATTGCAGTACTTCAGCGCATAAGGCTCTAACGCTTGAGACAGATACGACTAGTTGGATTTATTGGCTAAAAAAGTAACGTTTAAAGTAAACCGAGTGCAGACGACACCACATCACTGTCGAAGGGCGCACCGTTGCGAGCTGAGCGCCTGCATCCGTGCAAAGCGCCACAATAAATCCACGGAGGACCTAGTAAAAGCTCCAGAAAGGGAAGTGAAAGAGGAAGGTAATGTCACCGTACTTGTTCCAACCACCACGGTAAGGATCCCGGGCAAAGCAATAGAAACAGTGACGACATCACATCGGCTGCAAAATTGCCAGATTTGGAGGTTATAAACTCCGTGCGGTCATGGAACATACGCTACAGCTGTCGTGCAAATTTACACGACTTTCTAGAGCGATGCGAGGAACTAGCCGAATGCTACTCTGCAGCAAATAACCAGCTTCTTGCTACTGTGCCGGAAATTTTGCAAGACAAAGCGCTGCAATGGTTTCGTATAAAACGCAATGTCATAAACGCGTGGGTTGACTTTCGTTACGAGGCTGAACGGTTTTTTTTACCGAAACGACATCTCGCACATCTGGAAGAAACCATCCATCAGCGCAAGCAATTCCCCTGAAGAGAAAGCAAAATATTATGTGTTGGCCATCCAAACGCTTATTCGCCAGCGCCCGAAACTTCGCGATGAAGATCACACCGAACGTATATATGACGGTCCAAGGGTGGAATATCGCTTATACGTCCGACGAAGCGACTTCAACAGCGTAGACGAACTACTCGAGTTAACCGCAGAATTCGAATTGTTTAAAAGCGAGGAGGCCAGGCAAGCAGGAAACACCAATCACTGTTTGACGGCGATAAGTACTAAGTATTTCCGCGAGAAAGTTTGTTGGCAATGTAAGCAGCCGGGACACCGAATGCACCAATGTTACAACCAGCAGCGAATATTTTGCTCTCGCTGTGGACGCGACGGAATCATGTCACGGTACAACAGCACTCAAAGCAACGCTTCCGTACCCAGAAGAGAAACAAGATGGCCGTTATTATTTGCCCATTACTGTCGCAGGCATGCAGATAGAAGCTCTGATGGACATCGGGGCCACGCTTACACATATCGGTAAAGAACTTCAACGTCATCTAGATAAACACTAAATTAAAGCCAGACCCCCCCATTCAGCTAGTTAACCAGACATAAATACCTAGCACGAAAATGTATCCTTTTACTATAGAGCTGTGTAACAAGTCTACGCACCTACTTGTATCAGCTCTACCGACGCTTTCGGAGCATCTCATCTTAGGCATGGATTTCTTAAGGAAGCGAGACCTGACTGTCACCATCGATGGTAAACCCCCTTAACCGCTACACGCCTTAAGGAAGCTCGGTTCATTTCGACCATCGACCTGATAAAACGGCTACTGGTAAATTCCGCTACACCCCCGCTTACGCCAGTCCCACCGCATTTACCGTACCGGGGAGAGGTTTATTCCAGTGGCGATTAAAGCCTTTTGGGCTGCATTCGGCGCCGGCAACATTCCAGCGAGCCCTAGACACCGTTCTGGGATCAGAACTACAGCCGAAGGTCTTTGCCTATCTGGACGACATCATTGTATTGGGAAACACTTTTGAAGAGAAGATTACTTTAAAACGGTGTTCACGCGCCTTCAGCAAAACCATATGCAGATCAACTTTGAAAAGTGTAAGTTTGTGCAGGGAACGCCTCCAATTGAGCCATGTAGTCAGCACCGAGGGTATTCACACCGACCCGGCTAAAGTCGCAGCCATTAGCGACATGGCAGCACCTACCATCATCAGAGAATTACGCCGCTTTCTAGGAGCAGCCTCAAACCGACGTTTCGTAGCAGACTTTGCCAAAATATCAGCACCGCTGAACCCCTTATTAAAAAAGAACCAGCGTTGGAAATGGGGTTCCGAACAAGAAGATGCATTCCAAGTGTTAAAAGAAAGACTAACTAGTGCACCTATCCTGAGAGGCCCTTCTGTCTGCAGACTGACGCCAGCGGAGAAGGACTAGGCGTAGTGCTATTTCAGCGCCATTCCGACCAAGAACGGGTCGTAGCATACGCCAGTCGCAACTTGACAGAGTTGGAGAAGCGGCACTCTGCCACCGAACAGGAGTGCCCAGCCGTATTGTGGGGCATAAGAAAAATGCGACCGTACCTGGAGGGTTATCATTTCACCGACTATCATTCACTTAAATGGCTTTACACCCTGCAGAACCCATCCGGAAGACTTGCAAGGTGGGCACTAGAGTTACAGCAGTTTGACTTCGAAATAGAGTATCGCAAAGGTATCCTCAACGTAGTCGCCGATGCGCTATCCAGATGCCCACTGAAAGACCAAGAAGGCGATGCGGAACTTTTGCATGCCGTCCATGATCAACCGGATAGATGGTATGAAAGACGTACGCGCCAGGTACCGGATCAACCAAAGAAATATCCCGATTACCAATTTATCGATGGCCGGCTCTTTCGGCACGTCGCCCCACGCAATAAGCTATCCAGGTCACCATGCTGGAAACTATGCGTACCAGAGCCCCGTGGACTCGGAAGTCCTGAGAAAAAATTATGACGCTAGTACCGGCGGTCACATGGGTGTACAAAAAACACTCAAACGCACACAAGGAAGGTATTATTGGCCTGGGATGCACTCAGATATGTTCGTCGATGCCAACAATGTGCCGAATATAAGGCAGACCAGCGCCGACCTGCCGGGATGATGGCCACCATGCAATGCTCATGACTGTGGGAAATGGTAACGGCGGACTTTGTAGGTCCACTACCACGTTCAACAAATGGCAATACATGCTTGCTAGTGCTCACGAATAAGTTCTCCAAGTGGGTGGAGCTCAACAACGCCAGTGTTATAAAGGCCCTACGAGAGCGCGTGATATACCGGTTTGGTTGCCCTGACATATTCCTTATCGAAAACGGGAAGCAAATCACCGGCAAGCCGCTTACACATTTCCTGGAGAGCCACGGAATCAAATATTGTTTCACCGCCATTTACGCTCCAACGGGAAGCAAATCAAAGGCAAGCCGCTTACACATTTCCTGGAGAGCCACGGAATCAAACATTGTTTCACCGCCATTTACGCTCCACAGGAGAACCCAACCGAGCGCACAAACAGAATCGTGAAAACTATGATTGCACAACGAGCAAAGGCCGATCATCGAACCTGGGACCACCAACTAGCCGAAATAGCTTTCGCAATAAATACATCACAACACGACTCGACAAAAACATCAGCAGCTGCGATAAACTTCGGGTACACACCGGCTACACCGAAACAAATCCGTAAAGAAGGGGATGTGCCTGACGAAGAAGCGACCACAGTGCTGACACTCACCGAACTTTGGAAAGAAATTTCTCGCAACTTGTCTACCGCAGCAAAACGCCAGAAGAAATACTACGATTTGCACAGACGACCATGGAAGCCACTTATCGGCGAGAAAGTACTCAAAAGAGATCATTCGCTCTCTTCCGCAGTAAATAGCTTTGCACAGAAGCTTGCTCCGAAATATTCTGGCCCATATATCGTCAGAAAATTTAAGTCTAATAACACAGTCGAACTCGTGAATCCTAACGCACCTGGCGGGCGTACTATCCATGTGCATCTGCAAGATCTAAAGCAGTTGCCAACCGAATACTGAACTCGAGTAGCAGCTGGCGGGCTCTCTACCGAGCTTACGGACTCCAGCTCCGAGCCACTTATTACTTATGTAACGCAACAATAGACGTTGCCAACACTAATCGAAGCGTCCGTTTGCTCATTTCTTTCCAGATAATCGAAATGAAACAGGTAGTCAGCGGAATGCCACACGCATCGGGCCGCCATACCAAGCGCCAACCACAGCCACCAGATGAGCCTACAAAGCCACAACCTTTTCGTCCACCACCGGAAGCACGACCTCGTGTGCACACGAATGCAACCGAGGTGCTTCAGTTGCACGCAATCAACGTAGACGCTACCGGGTCAGCTGCCCGAACTCGCCCGAGGGCATCCAAGTAGCCCCAGGAGCACAGCGTCAGCAACCAGCAACCGCAGCCGGTCATAAAACCAACAAAACCGGAAGCATTTCCCCGACAAACGCCGCTCAGCACGAACGCGCGTAAAATACCAACCACCAGACGAGTCTCAGCTGCATGTTAAGCAAATCGCAAAGCCTGTGCTATGCGCCGCCCAAACTTCGACACACCCCGCAGTCAAAGCAAATGCTCAGATGACGCTCTCAGCAGATCGAAGCGAGGTGACGGCTGCAGTTTCAATCCGACTCGTCCAGCGAGGCACCGCAACGAGTACCGTCACGGCCGAAGCCAGCATTAATAAGCAGCTCGTAAGGAATGCGCACGAGACACCAGCAACAGCAGCGACTGCCGGGGTAAGCGCATGCACGAATGACGATGGGGCGTCTGCCCAAACAACTTCCACGGCCCACGTCGAGATGACACCGCCTCACTCAAAGGTGCAAACAACCACGACGACGACACAACCTCCCATTGCCGAGACCAGCGCATGAAGAGGTAAACTAGCGAACGAAATTCCAGGGTTCCTGGAAAGGCTGATAATGACACGACAGCACTTCATCAGGCGCTCCAGGAGAACACTATTCCTCCGAGGCCGGCGCTTAGCCCTGCAAAAGTTGGAAGGCGATCGCGTATTGGTGTGATACGGCAAGGAGAGATGCGTTGTACATTTATACGACTAAATACACAAAGCCAGAAATTAGAATTTGTGTTACAAGTTTTAAGTACTCATAATCATAAGACATAAGACACCTTGTACCATAGGTTAAGAAATTGCTGTTGCTGGTCCACGGCACATGCCAACCAAGACAGCCAGTCAGCCTATAGCCAAACCGTCGTGGGAGGTCGAAACCACTCCTTTCACCAGTACCCAGCGAAGTATCGCTGTCCGAAGTAAGGGGGGGACTGTAACGTGGCTTTTACCACCTTACAATAATTTACTCCAACACTATACATCATTTACCCTTACCATAACTCAACATAGTTCTTTCCACCATCCTACACTTACTAAAATTCACCTCACTGCATTGACCAAAGCTACGCACACAATTTACCTCACTACGCTAACCAAAGTTGCGCTATGCTTCTATGTAAGCAAGCACTTCACACTGAATGCGATCATTTCTTCCAGCTCGCCAGCCATGACGGTCACACAGCAGCAAGCAGCAATGGGCAGTGGGGATCCGTAGAATACTGCACTGTACCGTACAGTCAACACCGTGTCTGGGAGTGACTACTACTCACCAGAATATAGAAGGACCACCACCGTACCGTAATAACCGTGCCGACTTCGACAAGAACCAACTCATGGCACACCAAATCCAATTGCTTCCACCTGACTTGCCATATAAATATAAGCTGGTCTGGCTGTCCACATAAGGGGTGTGGATACATCGTTTACAAAAGTAAACATTTTTTTTTGCTAAGGGTTCGTGGATCCCAAGGCTGACCCTGGAGCGGCTGACGAAACCCCATTAAAAACTTTACACATTATTGTTCATTATTGTCATCGTCGATCTCGTTGAGGTAGATTATAGGTATAGGATTAGTACAGCTTTCGCCATTGGATTCTAAGAAAGCTGCAGTGCAGTTTAATCCACTTTTCCTGCACCCACAAGATGCTCCACATCCCGTTTTGCATGAGCAAAAAATTATTTTCAGTAAAGATTCTGGAGCTGGTCGCCGCATCATTGTTTGCGACAGCAATATTCCGCATTCATAATTCCAACCCCATTCTTCTGGTGATATTTCTCTTCCGAACCATGTTTGAATTTGTAAAAATAATCTTTTGAAGTGTTTACAAGCGGCATCTGCAGTAGGTGGTAAAGACGGCAGCTTAACGCAGGTATTTTTGGTAGTTGCTTTCAAAAAAGAATTATATCTTAATACATTAAGATATTTTATTTTTTGGGGGGGCACCGTATAATGCAAGAGCATATGTAACACCAGCCTTTAAAAATTTCATCTATATCTTTGCATTCATTTTTAAAAACCGTTGCAGCATTTTCCAAGTCTGTTCTTTAAAATTTTTTGCAAACACGTTTTTGCCACGATGGAAAAAAGCTGAGCCAGTGAATGCAGGTAAGAACAGAATATGCTCTTTACACTTTGGTAATATTTTTTCTAAGCTTTTGAAAGAGTTCGCTTTTTGTGGTATTTTGGTATTCTTTTATGAACTTTGCGACTATACGAGTAGTCACTTCTCTCTTTACTTATCAAATTTAATATAGTTTTCTTTAAATCAGAAGTAGTTACATAGCTGATTCGTTGTCTTGACGATTTGCATTTCCTTTTTTTCTTCATTTCATCTACTTCTTTTTCACATAAAAAGCACCTATTTTTCCAATCAAAATCAATTGAAGTAGCCGCTCGAAGTTTTTTTTAGGAGGAGAGCATGATGGTGTGGAGTTGTTTTTTTTAATAAGAATTAATGCATCCTTTACTGATATATTTTGGTCTGCATACTGAATACACGTAGACAAATTCGCGGGTATTTAAATACTGAGAAAGTCCATCCGCTCTTTCCGCAGAAGCAGCTATCAGTGTTGATATTCCTCTAGTGACTTTTATAATATCTCCTAGTTCAGAGATTAATTCAGAACTACATCCGATTTTGTCACAAATGAGGCAATTACTTATATTACCACTATTCGATGGTTCACCCATTTTTATACGAATAATAAATACTTACTATTTATGCCACTATTTTCAAACTTTTTAAATCTCAGTAATGTTCAGTTATTAATTTTTATCACGCTCACATTTACATTTAATATATATATATTTCGGTGCGAACAACAACAGCTACGTACTAAGCCTAGCACGTTGCCAAACTATTCTGTTAGGGCCCGCATTAATAACACTCAACAGCTGCTAGGAGATCCCTTAAGAACTAAGATCAAGTTTGTAATAGCTCTTCTTTTCAAAATATAACTTTAAGCTATTGTAAATCAAAGAAAACTCCAAAAAATTAATTATTATTTATAATAATAATTAAAAAATTGAGATCGACCATTTTTTTTAACATTTTTCTATATACTTTTAAAAACACATTTTAAAAATTTTGTAAAAATTCATTGACAGTGCCTGGATTCCGAAGTATAAAACTTACAGCGTTCCACTATAAGTTAAAGCCATGCAACCGCTTCACTTGCAACCATAACCGATATTGTTTGTGGTTTACAACAAATCGCTTGAATTTTTATTTTGCCACAAACTGAGTACATTCTATTATTTAATAATGCAATAAATTGGCTGCTGCAAATGATTTCATTTAGCTAAAATCGTTATTTATGTATATAGTTGTTTGTTTGCGCTTTAACGGCTTTTGTAGTAAAGCAAAAAAATATATATAATATTTTATGAATTTCCTGAAGACATCTCGTCAAGTAAATATGTTTTCTTAGAAGCACTTTTGAGTTTCAGTTTGTATTACAACTGTATTACTCCGATCTGAACAATTTCTTCAGAGTATGTACTGTTGCTTTGGACAATATTTAATAATTAATTTTGCGATGATATATTGCCAGGTAAAACATTGCCTTGATTTTGATCGGTGCGTTTGTAGGTAGCTTTATGATATAGTGATCGGATTTTTCTATAATTTGCTAAATCGCCCAAGCTATTCATCCGATTCATGGTATAAAAATATACATTACCTACTCGTAGACAAGGTAAAATTTGAGACAAATTTCCGGTCAAAGCAAGTTATTCAAGTAGTGATATGGTCCTAATGTGTTTTCTTTCCTTTTACTAAAATTTGTATTAACTATTTTCATTTTCTGAGCGAAAATTTTAACTGAAGTGATACATAACCTAACATTTCTCACGTGGTAACTCAATTTGTATTTTGCTGCACGGCAACAGCTTGCCGAGAGCGTTTAATTTGCTCCTTGTACCGTGCTGCGCTGGTATCGGCTTTTACATATATGCATATACATCGATTCACGTCTAGGTGGGCGTGTAATAAACTCAGCATAATGGCAAAGTAATTTTTCCTTTTTTAAATAAGTAGCTTCTCATAATAATATACATTCTTAAATATTATATTAGGTTGTCAAAAAAGTCTTGCGGTATTTGCGCTAGTTGGCGCTGAAAGCGCGTAGTTCTAGTTTTATTCGTCGCATTGGGTCATGCTATACCTTTTTGGAAAGCTCATTTCAAGTTAAGACGTGTTTGATTGATTGTCGTTTCTTTTAAGTCGTTCGTGAGCTATAGCGTCGCAAACATGGAGCAAAATAAAAAGAAAATACGGCATATTTTACAGTACTACTACGATAAAGGCAAAAATGCATCTCAAGCCGGAAATAAAATTTGTGCAGTTTATGGACCCGATACAGTTTCCATTTCCACCGCACAACGATGGTTTCAACGTTTTCGTTCTGGTGTAGAGGTGGTCGAAGATGCGCCACGCTCCGGAAAGCCTGTCGTCGAAAATTGCGATAAAATCGCTGAATTGGTCGAAAGAGACCCGCATAGTAGCAGCCGTACCATCGGTCAAGAGCTGGGCATGAGTCATTAAACCGTTAAAAACCATTTCAATAAATCATTCAATAATATATTTCGGAATGAATGATGATGATGAGGAATGCACTGCGACCTTTGGTCTATTGTGCCCTCTCCTTACTCACATTGACTCTCCTAGACCCAGCCCATTAATTAAGACCAGTAGACTTACTGGCGATAGCGAGGCAATGCGATCCCTATCCGGAAACAACACTCCAAGGGCCTTAGATCTGCGTCTACAGACTGCTGTGCAGTCAATCAGCAGATGCTCCGGGTTTTCAGGCTCCCTGTCGCAGAAACGGCAGTTGGCGCAAGCTGATAGGCCTATGTTGTGCAGATGCCTATTTAGCTTGCAGTGACCAGTGTACCATGTGACTAGCAGCCTGAATTTAGTCCTGGAGAAGTTTATTACAATTTTGAACCTTTTCAAGTTATATCCTCCCATTAGCAGCTTGGCGTGTCTTATATCATGAGCTTGTAGCCAATACTCCTTCCTGCCTACTCTTTCAGCTTAAGGTGACTCGTGAATCCTAACGCACCTGGCGGGCGTACTATCCATGTGCATTTGCAAGATCTAAAGCAGTTGCCAACCGAATACTGAACTCGAGTAGCTGCAGGCGCGCTCTCTACCGAGCTTACGGACTCCAGCTCCGAGCCACTTATTACTTATGTAACGCAACAATAGACGTTGCCAACACTAATCGAAGCGTCCGTTTGCTCATTTCTTTCCAGATAATCGAAATGAAACAGGTAGTCAGCGGAATGCCACACGCATCGGGCCGCCATACCATGCGCCAACCACAGCCACCAGATGAGCCTACAAAGCCACAACCTTTTCGTCCACCACCGGAAGCATGACCTCGTGTGCACACGAATGCAACCGAGGTGCATCAGTTCCACGCAATCAACGTAGGCGCCACTGGGTCAGCTGCCCGAACTCGCCGAAGGGCATTGAAGCAGCCCCAGGAGCACAGCGTCAGCAACCAGCAACCGCAGCCGGTCATAAAACCAGCAAAACCGGAAGCATTGCCCCGACAAACGCCGCTCAGCACGAACGCGCGTAAAATACCAACCACCAGACGAGTCTCAGCTGCATGTTAAGCAAATCGCAAAGCCTGTGCTATGCGCCGCCCAAACTTCGACACACCCCGCAGTCAAAGCAAATGCTCAGGTGACGCTCTCAGCAGATCGAAGCGAGGTGACGGCTGCAGTTTCTATCCGACTCGTCCAGCGAGGCACTGCACGAGTACCGTCACGGCCGAAGCCAGCATTAATAAGCAGCTCGTAAGGAATGCGCACGAAATAATGTATGTATAATGTTCTATGGAGTCTTCATGGGGTGGAGGACTTTGCAGAAGACCACACTTGCAAAGAAACTTGGGAGCGTTCAACGAGCTACGCTCATTAGCATGTGCGGTGAATTAAGGTCCACCCCAACCATCGCACTTAATGCAATCCTGAACATAACGCCGGTGGACATTGCCGAAAGGTGTATGGTCGCAAAGGTGGCTATTGGCTCAGGGAGTCTGGGTTCCTGAAAGGACGTGCATCTGAACACTCGGATATCCTCACAAGCTTTGACTGCATACCGGATCATCTGGATCATGGAGTCGCTATATCGAACTCCGGTGGCTCCTTCTCTGTACATATACCGACGAGGGAGGTTTGGCAGGGAAGAAGTCGTTGGAGGAGAGGGACTGTAAGCTTCTTTACGGATGGGTCGAAGCTTGGGGGGAAGGTTGGTGGAGGGGTCTACTGTCGGGAGCTCTCCATAAAATCCAGTTTCAGACTTCCCAACTATTGCAGTGTTTTCCAGGCTGAGGTTGCAGCCATCAAGATAGCAGCAGATATGCTGCTCAAAAGAGTGTCTACCTTCAGAGAAGTGACCGTTCACTCAGACAGCAGAGCGGCGATACTAGCCCTGAACTCATTCACAGCGCGTTCAGGGTTGGTCGAAGAGTGTCTGGCGTCACTGGCGGCGGAAGCTTTTATTATAAGACTTGTGTGGGTGCCCGGCCACAGCGGAATCGCAGGTAACTGCAAGGCTGATGAGCTAGCAAGAAAAGGCACCCTAGAATCGCTGACGGTAGAATGGGAACGGGTAGGTGCTCCTGGATAGCTGGGCCTCGCGGCTGCTCGGTCGGCGATGGTCCAGGATTGGTACCTGCGCGGTCGTAAGGGCCTTTTGGCCCAAGATAGATCGCAAAAGATCTAGTGATCTCTTTGCCCTCAGTAAGGCTAGCCTCTCATTAATGATGGGGCTCTTGACGGGCCACTGCTATCAATTGGCTTACATGCGGTAAGACTGGGAATCTTACCGGACGCCGCATGCAGAAGCGGCTTAGAAGATGCAGTAGCCAGCATTCCTCCTTGACTGCCCTGCTTTTGGGAGATCAAGACTTAGACACTTGGGAGTACATAGCTTCAGACTGCCCGCCAACCTGGCGGGCATAGAAATTAAGTGCCTCTGCAGGACTTCGATTTTCAATGGCTTCACAAAGGACTACTACTATCATGTACTACATTCCATGTGCGATCTCTGATCAGCCATCTAACCAAACCTAACCCAGAGTGCCTTCAAACGGATTGGTCTTTTGCTATTCAGAGGATACTTAGTCTACAACCAAAAGTCGTTAACTGCTTAACCCATATGTAAAAGAATCGTTTCTGGTCACTCGCGCAGAGAACTTTCCTCATTTGACTACTTTCTACACAGCTTCTTCCTCCCAGCTACTATAATCGCGTAAGCGGTGTCTACCCTAACAAATAAGGAGAATTTTACATGTTTGAAGGGTCCCCACTCACAACCGTTATCCACCTCCCGGAAACGTAGTCACCTTTCATAGACCCAAGACTAGCGCAAAAAGAGAGTCGCTTCAATGTGCTCCTACCACACCATTTTAATGATGACGAGAGGGCCAAAGTTTTAACGTATCCGTCTGGTTTCAATGGTCCGTAGGAGTTCTACAAGGCAGTGAAGTATTTGCAATTTTGCTTTCCACCGCTAAACACCGTAAGTGGTTTTCATATACAATTTTTTGTTTGATGGCTAAACTAAGCCAGCCAAATTACTTCAATCATAGTCTCGTGAATGCGGAATACCTTACCCAATCAGTCACATGACTTAGGCGTATGAAAGGAAACAAATTTAATGGAAAAAAGATGAGTGGCGTGGGCGCCAGCTATTTTTGACATGTGTGGCTTAAGTGCGTGGCATATTTGGAA
The DNA here is from genome assembly GCA_027475135.1 of Bactrocera correcta. Lineage (NCBI taxonomy): Eukaryota > Metazoa > Arthropoda > Insecta > Diptera > Tephritidae > Bactrocera > Bactrocera correcta. The sequence continues at coordinate 79,845,961 of CM050323.1, read as the reverse complement.
AAGTTAGTTGATATCGGTCAGAAAAGGACCGATATTTAACAATTACAGATTTTATATAATAGCGTCTGAGTCCATATTTTTGAGACACAGACTAAAGGGAGTGATTCGACACAAACGAGCCCTTGAAAATTCCAGAAGAATATTTTTCAACTTAAGTCACTACTGGAGACCTTAGATTCCACATAAGAAATGGTATATATGTAATCTATAAATTAGTTATTTTTTTTTTTTTATTATCATTTTACAATTGTATCTAGTATATAAAAATAAAATACTAACAACAAATCTAGTCTTAATAATTAAGAAAAATACTTAAAAGCTCAATGTTAAGAAATATATTTGCTGCTAACTGCCTAACTAGATAGGAAGGCTTCTTGCCTTCCGGATTTCTCGCCCAGAAGTTTCGATGAGTCTGGAGGCTTCCTCATTAACGTGCTGTCTAAGCCTCAGTTTATGAGACCTTGCAATTTTGGAGATTTCATTTACTACTGAATTCACGCCTAGGTCAGCAGATCTGACATACCAAGGAGCATTAACTAAAGTCTTTAGTACCTTACTTTGAAAGCGCTGAGTGCTGGCAATGCAGCTTTGACTTGAGCAACCCCATAATTAGGCTCCGTAGGCCCAAACAAGACTTAGAACTTGATTATATACTAACAGTATGTTTTGAATTTATACAGTGAATTTCCTGCCAACTAGGTGGTAAAGTTTAGCAAATTTCATACAAGCTCGCTCCTTTTTTTGATATGCTCCTTCCAGGTACTTAAATAAAGCATTGGCCCCAAAACACATCCTCTTGTTTAATGCGGAAGTATCTATCTTTTAAGTATGAAGCAATTATTTCAACTATTAGCTGGTGCTAGATGTTTTATTTATTTATTAATAGTTTTACTTGCAGCTAGTTTTTGAATTAATGTCTTAGTTTGCTGCAGCTCAGTTTTGTGAGCAAATGACCTAGTTTGCTGGCATCTCCGCCGGAGCTTGCGCTTTATGGATACTTCCTAAGATGTGTATTGGGTATTTGGCACCACTTAGATTTACGCGGTTATTTGGTGTACTCTTCCACGCAGCGTTTTAAATTATTTTTGTGAAATCTTCAACCTCATAGTCAAACTCAATACTAGTCAATATGTACTTAAGCTTTGGGTCGACTTTAGTCAATATACTTTTAAATTTATACCAATTAGTGTGTTTATTACATAACGTTGGCTTGGCTGCCGAAATAATTGGCTTTTCATACAGAGTTAGTAGCACTGGAGAATGGTCAGAGCTTAGGGCGTTATTACATAAATTGAGTTTCGGTAATTTATTGATTATAAAGAAATCCAGAAGGTCTGGCAATTTCTATTTACCTGTAGGCCAATAAGTGGGTCTTCCTGTAGAAACAAAATTACATCCAACTGCTTGTATAGCTTTGAGAAGTTCTCGACCTTTGGTTGTAGTTAAACGAGATCTCCAATGAGTTTTTTTTGCGTAAAAGACACCTCCAATGATGTACCTTCCGTCATATTTGTTTAAAGAATTCATATCCGTTTCTATTTTTATATTATGTCTAGGTGGACTATACAGAGCAATATGATACAATAGGTGATTATGCAATTTAACTGAAATTGTTTTAGCTTGAATTTCTTCCGTTTTATTCGGATCTTCCTCCCAGTGTTCAATATTGCTTTTGGTAATTAGAGCGCTCCCTCCTCGTGCTGAGTTTGCCAGAGATATAATTCATAATTTTTAAATTTTAAAAATTAATGGTTCGTAAAATACTTTACAGATAATAGACATATATTAATATTTCTGTAGTGTAGAATAATTTCTAATTCATTTTTACTTTTGGAAAGACCATTAGCATTCCATAGCATTATTCCCAGAGAGTTACTGTTCATCAATAAATTGTAGATGGTACTCAAAAGCATTGAACCACTGATTAAAGGATTTAAGTAGTTTTTCTTGTTCATTTAGTTTATCCAAAATTTGGGATAACGGACTACTTTTTTGCATTGTATTTGTATGGACTTGTTTAGCCATTTCCGTAAACGAAACTTTAGAAACGGAAGGAAGGGATTTTAGTTCTGTTTGTTCGGGAGCATTCTCAACTGAATTACCATTCTTTTATCTCTGAGTTTATGCAGTTTTTTTGCGACGACATAACCACGGTAATTTGCAGGATGAGAATCGCCGCAGTTACAACATTTAGCAGGGTCTTTTTTAGCTTTTCTGCATTCAATAGTAGGATGTTTGCCTCCACATTTCACACACCTCGATGGCTTACCACAGAAGTTTTTTGTATGTCCAAAAGCTTGACAGTTTTTGCACTGTGGAATTACTTTAGATACTTTTATAGGCTCAACTTTGATAACGGTAGTAAGAATGGTTTTGATCTGGTGAATTTTTTTAATGCCTTCGGTATCATCTAACACTACTAAAAACATATCTAGCGGTTCTTTAGTCTTCCATTTAAGCTTATTAATTGCATTTATGGCATTAAAACCTTGAAATTTTAGATCATTTAAAGTGAATTTTGTATCGCATCAGTTTTGTAAATTTGTTATCATTACCTTTATTGTCCTATTATGTTTACTCTCGTAGCTAAACCAAGGTATATTTTCATTAGATAAGTATTTTGTTATTGTGCGATAGTTATTTGCATGGAAAACATTAAGTTTGTAGGCGCCGTTGCTTAAAAGCTTTATTAGAAAGTTGTTCTTTATTAGATCTGTAATATTACAATGTAATTTATTAAAATACTTTATGTCGTTTATTATAATAGGAGGAGGGCGGTGGGTTTTAGTATCATTGTTGGCCGCCTGTTCTATATTTTTATTTTTCGAAGGTCTAATAATTGTTGGAGGAGTATCATCTTTGCGTTTTTTTGAAGAGATCTTCTTTTTGAGTATCCACTCAGTTTCTTTAGCTAGGTCATCTGCATCGGTTTCGTATATTTGATCTAACTTCATACTAGAAGCTTTTGCTTCAACACTCACATGCTTGCTTTTACTAGATTTTAGTTCTTTGTTATCTCTTTTTAATTCTATGTTGCACGTCTCTTCCAAAGTTCTAAGCCTCTCATTTATAAGTGAGTTAGTTTTTTCTTTTTATTTACACTAAATGAGCTGAGACTGTTTCTCAGCGTCACCTCATGAGGTTCAGCCATTTTTATTTTCTAATGATTCCTCTACTGGGCATTAGAAATCTGTCGTTTTGTCGATAATGCAGTTTAAATAAGAATTTTTGTTTTTATTTGACCAGTATAGCAGCGCTGATTGCAATTGGAAATTGTTAGAACAGAACAGCTGATTTAATATACGCAGAAATAACGTGTAAAAGAAAAAGCTGATGTGCACTTTTTTTCCCCGCGAAAATTAATTATTTGAAAGTTTATTTGATTTGTTATTGTTACAAAAAAAACTTCGATTAAATATGTGATTTGTTTTGAATGATTTTTACCAATTGCTACCACTAATCCAAGGAAATAGACGTGAAACGTATTGACAACATCAATGCCTCCCACGGCGCACACACCCACGAATTACCACAGATTGGATTATTTGCAAATTGTCGCAATTGCGGAGCACACTTGAATGTTGACCGCACTCAATGATAAATAACTGGCATGCATCATGCATTGCAACTTGATTGTGCTTTGCCCAATACACAAAAGGGGATACCCCACTATCTGCGCCAACTACCGTGTGATAAGCCTCTATCGCATATAAGGTTCTATCGAGTATACTGTGTGAAAGATTAAAGACCATCTTCAACAAACTGATTGGATCTTATCAGTGTGGCTTAAGACCTGGAAAATCAACTACATATGAGATATTAACCATGAGCAAAATCTATGAAAAGAACCGTCAAAAGAGGATCTATTCGCACCATTTTCTTTGTCGATTTCAAAGCTAATCCTGCTGTGTTAACTGACGTTGAGCAACACCAAGATCTCCGTCAGGATGGGGGAAGAACCACCGCGAGCCGTTCGATGTAAAACGGGGTTTATGATAAGGCGACTCCCTTGGTGTGACTTCTTCACCCTACTTCTGGAGAAAATAATTCAAGCTGCAGAACTAAACAGAAAGGGTGCATTTTCTATAATAGTGTACCTTGGCTGGCATATGCGAATTATGTTGATATAATTTGCCTTACTAACCACGCCGTTAGTTCTACCTTTTTCAAGATGGATAAGGAAGCGAAGCAAAGGGGGTCTGGTGATAAACCAGGGCAAGGCGAAATATCTCCTATCATCGAGCAACCAGTCGTCGCACTCGCAACTAGGCTTCCACGTCACTGCTGACAGTCATAACTTCGAAGTCGTAGATAATTTCGTCTATCTTGGAATCAGCGAAAACACCAACAACATCGTCTGCCTCGAAATTCAATGCAGAATAGTAAGCAATTGGGAAGTAAAGTCGCCTCTCGGTGAACATAAGCAAAATTCTATAAGCCCCCATTAATAACCGCGTAAGCAGTTTCTACTCCAGTAAGGAAGAAAAAAAAATTAGCACTCCTAATGTTCTAAGCTAATGTTCCTTCTAAAGTTATTATAGTATATCCTTTCTTTTAAATTTTTTAATAGGCGGAATGTGTGATCCGTATTCTACTCATGTCACGTTTGCCTGCTTTTCCCTGTTATTCTTTAACTTTTGGAAATTTTTTAATCTATACTACCACTGAGTTTATCTAGAAGACAATTCCTATGCCCAGCTTAGGAGCAATATGGACAGCCCCCGGAATTAGGTTGGGAAGAAAAAAGGGCCGACTATTTACCCGTTTTAAATCTCTTGACAACCCATACCAAGAAACTCTATGTTCCACCCAAACACTATGGGAAAGTATAGGTATATACAGAAAAATTTTTTACATTTCTCAATTCATAGATTTGTCAAGACATCGCCATAACAGAGCAAAACTCTAAGCCATCGGTAAAGAAGGAAGCAAGTGAAACTCTTATTAAGGCATTACACCAATTCTTACTGTCAGATATAAGTAACCGGAATGGACTTAGATTTTTATTCCGACAAAACTTTCAATACCTTAGCAATTAATCTTATTTACAGAATGTATGTTTCTGATCTCATTAAATTTGCCTAGATGGGTTTCGAGAAATAAGAGTTCATGTTCTATGGATTATGAATCTATTTTTCACATGAACAGCTACTGCACATTTAAGATGGTGATTGCTGCACCAGCTAAAAATCATTGGTTAGAATTTCAAATAAGTCCGTTCTCCTCGAGTATACGTAGTCGTAACGGATATGAATTGGTATTCGGCGAAAATTTTACAAATTATTCTTTTTTGCCCCGACTTAAAACAATACCACTTTTCAGCCACTAAAGAGGCATTTTAAAAACCAAAAAATTGGTAAAAAATATGTTTATAACCTGAACATTTATATTGTCACCAAATGTGTAATACTAAAAAAGAAACTTCGGAGATTTAGTCAAGTCGTCTGCATATACGCAATATTTTTTTTTTTAATTTTAGGTACGTTATTTTCTCCTCACTTCAAAGAAATTGTTCATATCGGATATTTTTATAGCTGCCATACAAACTGTACTATCCGAATCAGGGGCTTATATGGAAAGCTGTTTTTGCAGCAAATTTGTCATGAATATTGTCTAAGGCATAGATGCAATCTACGAAGATATTGTTCATATCGAATACCTCTCATACAAACCTTTCTGATTAACATCAAGTTCTTGTATATAAGGTTTTTTTATATTTGTGAACGGGGTGAACGTCGGCACAAACAAAAAAAATATATAAAATACATATATTAGGGTGATTAAAAAATTTTTTTTTTTTTTTTTGGTTTCATACTGGGAAAAAATAAGTTCCTAGACACCTTTAAGAAATTCTCTCTAAGCATGAGATCTTAATTGTAACGGGAAGGTCCTCCTACAAACGGGTTTTCTATTTTTTCTTATTTTCGGATAAAAAAAATTTATATCTCGCTTCCAACTACTTGAAAAAATATCTTGTTCCATAGATTTTGTGGGAAATTTTTAAAGCTCTACAAAAAAAGGGAGTAAGAATGGTTTTTTATCTGGTGAATTTTTTTAATGCCTTCGGTATCATCTAACACTACTAAAAACATATCTAGCGGTTCTTTAGTCTTCCATTTAAGCTTATTAATTGCATTTATGGCATTAAAACCTTGAAATTTTAGATCATTTAAAGTGAATTTTTTTATCGCATCAGTTTTGTAAATTTGTTTTTCATTACCCCTTTTTTGTCCTATTATGTTTACTCTCGTAGCTAAACCAAGGTATATTTTCATTAGATAAGTATTTTGTTATTGTGCGATAGTTATTTGCATGGAAAACATTAAGTTTGTAGGCGCCGTTGCTTAAAAGCTTTATTAGAAAGTTGTTCTTTATTAGATCTGTAATATTACAATGTAATTTATTAAAATACTTTATGTCGTTTATTATAATAGGAGGAGGGCGGTGGGTTTTTTGTATCATTGTTGGCCGCCTGTTCTATATTTTTATTTTTCGAAGGTCTAATAATTGTTGGAGGAGTATCATCTTTGCGTTTTTTTGAAGAGATCTTCTTTTTGAGTATCCACTCAGTTTCTTTAGCTAGGGGCATCTGCATCGGTTTCGTATATTTGATCTAACTTCATACTAGAAGCTTTTGCTTCAACACTCACATGCTTGCTTTTACTAGATTTTAGTTCTTTGTTATCTCTTTTTTAAATTTTATGTTGCACGTCTCTTCCAAAGTTCTAAGCCTCTCATTTATAAGTGAGTTAGTTTTTTCTTTTTTTTTACACTAAATGAGCTGAGACTGTTTCTCAGCGTCACCTCATGAGGTTCAGCCATTTTTATTTTCTAATGATTCCTCTACTGGGCATTAGAAATCTGTCGTTTTGTCGATAATGCAGTTTAAATAAGAATTTTTGTTTTTATTTGACCAGTATAGCAGCGCTGATTGCAATTGGAAATTGTTAGAACAGAACAGCTGATTTAATATACGCAGAAATAACGTGTAAAAGAAAAAAACTGATGTGCACTTTTTTTCCCCCCGAAAATTAATTATTTGAGAGTTTATTTGATTTGTTATTGTTACAAAAAAAAACTTCGATTAAATATGTGATTTGTTTTGAATGATTTTTACCAATTGCTACCACTAATCCAAGGAAATAGACGTGAAACGTATTGACAACATCAATGCCTCCCACGGCGCACACACCCACGAATTACCACAGATTGGATTATTTGCAAATTGTCGCAATTGCGGAGCACACTTGAATGTTGACCGCACTCAATGATAAATAACTGGCATGCATCATGCATTGCAACTTGATTGTGCTTTGCCCAATACACAAAAGGGGATACCCCACTATCTGCGCCAACTACCGTGTGATAAGCCTCTATCGCATATAAGGTTCTATCGAGTATACTGTGTGAAAGATTAAAGACCATCTTCAACAAACTGATTGGATCTTATCAGTGTGGCTTAAGACCTGGAAAATCAACTACATATGAGATATTAACCATGAGCAAAATCTATGAAAAGAACCGTCAAAAGAGGATCTATTCGCACCACTTCTTTGTCGATTTTAAAGCTAATCCTGCTGTGTTAACTGACGTTGAGCAACACCAAGATCTCCGTCAGGATCGGGAAGAACCACCGCGAGCCGTTCGATGTCAAACGGGGTTTATGATAAGGCGACTCCCTTGGTGTGACTTCTTCACCCTACTTCTGGAGAAAAAAAATTCAAGCTGCAGAACTAAACAGAAAGGGTGCATTTTCTATAATAGTGTACCTTGGCTGGCATATGCGAATTATGTTGATATAATTTGCCTTACTAACCACGCCGTTAGTTCTACCTTTTTCAAGATGGATAAGGAAGCGAAGCAAATGGGTCTGGTGATAAAAACCCGGGCAAGGCGAAATATCTCCTATCATCGAGCAACCAGTCGTCGCACTCGCAACTAGGCTTCCACGTCACTGCTGACAGTCATAACTTCGAAGTCGTAGATAATTTCGTCTATCTTGGAATCAGCGCAAACACCAACAACATCGTCTGCCTCGAAATTCAATGCAGAATAGTAAGCAATTGGGAAGTAAAGTCGCCTCTCGGTGAACATAAGCAAAATTCTATAAGCCCCCCCTTAATAACCGCGTAAGCAGTTTCTACTCCAGTAAGGAAGAAGAAAAATTAGCACTCCTAATGTTCTAAGCTAATGTTCCTTCTAAAGTTATTATAGTATATCCTTTCTTTTGAATTTTAATAGGCGGAATGTGTGATCCGTATTCTACTCATGTCACGTTTGCCTGCTTTTGCCTGTTATTCTTTAACTTTTGGAAATTTTTTAATCTATACTACCACTGAGTTTATCTAGAAGACAATTCCTATGCCCAGCTTAGGAGCAATATGGACAGTCCCGGAATTAGGTTGGGAAGAAGAAAGCCGACTATTTACCCGTTTTAAATCTCTTGACAACCCATACCAAGAAACTCTATGTTCCACCCAAACACTATGGGAAAGTATAGGTATATACAGACAAATTTTACATTTCTCAATTCATAGATTTGTCAAGACATCGCCATAACAGAGCAAAACTCTAAGCCATCGGTAAAGAAGGAAGCAAGTGAAACTCTTATTAAGGCATTACACCAATTCTTACTGTCAGATATAAGTAACCGGAATGGACTTAGATTTTTATTCCGACAAAACTTTCAATACCTTAGCAATTAATCTTATTTACAGAATGTATGTTTCTGATCTCATTAAATTTGCCTAGATCGGTTCGAGAAATAAGAGTTCATGTTCTATGGATTATGAATCTAGTTTCACATGAACAGCTACTGCACATTTAAGATGGTGATTGCTGCACCAGCTGAAATCATTGGTTAGAATTTCAAATAAGTCCGTTCTCCTCGAGTATACGTAGTCGTAACGGATATGAATTGGTATTCGGCGAAAATTTTACAAATTATTCTCTTTGTCCGACTTAAAACAATACCACTTTTCAGCCACTAAAGAGGCACTTTAAAAACCTAAAAATTGGTATAAATATGTTTATAACCTGAACATTTATATTGTCACCAAATGTGTAATACTCAAAAAGAAACTTCGGAGATTTAGTCAAGTCGTCTGCATATACGCAATATTTTTTTTTTTAATTTTAGGTACGTTATTTTCTCCTCACTTCAAAGAAATTGTTCATATCGGATAGTTTATAGCTGCCATACAAACTGTACTATCCGAATCAGGGGCTTATATGGAAAGCTGTTTTTGCAGCAAATTTGTCATGAATATTGTCTAAGGCATAGATGCAATCTACGAAGATATTGTTCATATCGAATACCTCTCATACAAACCGTCTGATTAACATCAAGTTCTTGTATATAAGGTTTTTTTATATTTGTGAACGTGTGAACGTCGGCACAAACAAAAAAAATATATATATACATATATTAGGGTGATTCAAAAATTTTTTTTTTTTTTTTGGTTTCATACTCGGAAAAATAAGTTCCTAGACACCTTTAAGAAATTCTCTCTAAGCATGAGATCTTAATTGTAACGGGAAGGTCCTCCTACAAACAGTTTTCTATTTTTTCTTATTTTCGGATAGAAAAATTTATATCTCGCTTCCAACTACTTGAAAAAATATCTTGTTCCATAGATTTTGTAGGAAATTTAATGCTCTACAAAAAAGGTCTGCACGATTTTTTCGTAAACCCAACCGTTTAAAAGATATTAACTGTTAAAGTTTGATTATTTTTGAAAAAAATTTTTATTTCTTATGTTTCTTATGAATTTATTAACTCAATGAAAAAACATTAGTATGAATGACGAAACCACTTAATAACAAGCGCAATCGTTTGCGACGAACTAGACTTAAGTCGGTATCATCGCTGGAGATATCTATTTCAGCAATGTAATTATCATGCGAACAAAATGTGTAGGTGATAGTTATCGAATAAGGGGACTCCCCAGTTACTACTATGCATGTTCAAATCCGTGTAAAAACAACCCCTGTAAAAAAATAGCTGGGTGTATAGTATTTCTTTCTCACATTTGTCTGTATGTTTACGAAAACAAATACGAGCCACACATGTACAAACATTCATAAGGGAATAATAAGTGCCGCACGCATCTTTTCGCATTTCCGTTGACACCAGGGTTCCCGCGAATCACATTTTTTTTTACCAAATCCCTTGAAAAAATTTACCAAACTAAAAAAAAATTACCAAACTTTTTTTTACAAATTTAATTTATAAAAAATAAAAGAAACACATTTACTTCTTTTTTTTAAACCTTTTTTATTTACAAAATAAATAATTAAAAAAATTAAAAGTATTTCAAATAAACTTCAGTTCTTGTTTCTCTTAAAATTAATATAAAAAAAAGATGTAACAAATATCACTTCGAGTTTCTCTTAACATTTATGACAAAAAATTGGTCATAAAATAACTTCTTGTTTCTTTAAATGAAATAAATTTAGTTATTGTTAACAATCGTTAAATGAGCTTGAAGGCCATACGAATTTTGGGAAAAGTTCATTTCAGAGTATTCATTTCCGTGTTCAATTCCAAGTTGGTAAGTGAACAATTTGTTGACCCAATTTATGGGGCAAACCACTGTATCTTGAAGCTTAAAGTTTCACTCACACTCGGCCGAGTCTTTAAAAAGGAAAAGACGTATTTGTGAATTTACAATATATAATTTTTTTAAAAATGAGCTTATGTTTACAGAACAATGGTTTAGTTAGTTTATCGCGTCGAACTGTGTGGGTTCGCTGTAGGTCGGCGCGGGTGGGACGATGTCGATCGTATCTAATCGAATGTCCAAAATGGATGTTTATGTGCGAAATGGAGCAAACAAAACGTATATATAAATAACGAATGCAGCCCGGTGGCTGCTGATGTATCGATGACTTGAAATATCGTGGACGACTCGAATTAACGTAGCACACAGGATCGGTGGAGAATCGAAACGTATGTTGACGCGGCGCAGTGTTTAAAACGAATGTTGATGTGCGATGAGTATATAGCGAATGAATTGAATGTGCTGGCGAAAGGTGTCTCTGCTTTCTCCTTGTCCACCCTTTTTTTAAAAGTGAATTGGTGTGTGGTGAGTTGTATTGTAATGGCATCCTGTAGTGAACAGCGCTGTTTCATTAGGAGGGACCAGTTTTATCGGGTAGAAGGGGTGGATGCTTAACTCATTTAAACATCCTGGGCCCCCTAGGCGAATATTTTGCCTAGTATTACACGTTGTTGCATGTATTTCGGCGTACTGCTGGTAGAGTTGCCGAGGGTGCAGAATACATGCTGAGTATTCTGAAAATGCCTTGGGTTTTTAAAACATAGTATTTAGTATTTATTTACCTTTACTTGCGTATGGCAAGGAACTATATTTTGCGGGTTTATCCGACTTATTATTTTAGTAAAAAAGTAATTTAAAATTTCTTATTTCATCGGTATGGAATACCGGTTGTTTATTATTTGCCTTTTCTATGTTATCGGCTTATAAAGGATAGTAACTCCATGCCTGGCTCAGATGTGGCCAGAATGGGTACTCCTTAGCCCTAGATTTAGGACTATGAAATTAGAGGGATCTTGCGAGCGAGTAGCCGGTAATTGCGAACGGCTTCATTTAGAATTATAATTTTTTAAGTGGGATGTTCAAGTTGTACAACAGATTCTCACCAACTCCCCTTAGGAGGAACGCTTATTTAGGTGCGATAAGAGCTACCTTTGCTTTTGGTAAGTCTAGGTGCATCGCAGTATTGCATTGGGAATTTGGTGATCCCTTACTTTAAATTTTGAGTTGTCCCATATTGTATTATAGGTGTCGATTTTTCGACTTTTTGGAAAATTTTGTATATGTAATATTTAAGTGCGTATGCACTAATTTGACAAGTAGTAGTGTGCCACCGCTCTAGGATTTGTTCAGTTTTTTTTTTTTTTTTGTTTTTCCATTATTGGCGAAAGCCATCCTGCGGGGCCGAAAAGTAGTATGTCCTTTTAATATAGGGACTGTCATAGGTAACTCTGACTTTTTTTTTTAAACCAATTTGTGGAGTATTGGAAAATTGTGGCTCTAGTGGAAGTCGTACGGCGTACCGACCATTATTTGATTGAGCAGTTGTGGCTTTAGAGAAATGCTCACAATACTGATATTTTGTAGATTTGTGGGTTATTGGAAATTTCTTTGACTTTTGAAATTTTCCCTTTAAATTTGTGAATTAAGGTATTTGTTTGTGCTATACCCAACTTGAGTTGGTATGGTGGTGACTAGTTCTGTATCTAGTTCACTTTGTGTTTCGCTGTATAGCGTTTGAGATTTTTGTGCCTTTGAGCAGCATGGCGTCTTTTGGAAATTTTTTCGAATTTTGGGTTTCGTGATTTGCTTTTGAAATTATACCCATGGTTCTTTGTGTATAAGCGCTTCTTTGGGGTGAGATGGGATATCTGCCGTAATGAAGCATCGAATGGTGTCTTTTGTGACAATGTAAGCAATTAAATTTGCTTTTGCAATTTTTTTTGTATGCGCATGTGACAGGCAATTTGTGCAAAGTCTTTTTGACCTGACAAAAGTATTCCTTTCGTTAATTTTTAATTTTTTAAAATCACTGGCAAGATATAAGTTTATGCCCTCTTCTGCATAGTTCGCATGACGTATGTGTTTTCTGTTCGGATGTGAACGATTGTGTTTTGTTAAAAATTATGTTTGATTTGTTTTTGCTTCTAGCTTGGGGTCTATTGAAACTTACTCGTACATTGAGGTCGTGTTTAATGTTTTTATTTTTTATTATTTTTTCTTCTAACCTTTCCGCAATTTCATATTGGGTGGTGAGAAAATCTTTCATTTGTTGCCACGTTGGGCACTTTTTTCGTGATGAGAGCGATTGCTCCCATAAAAGTAACGATTTTTCTGGTAATGCAGCTGTGCATATATTTACCAGAATGGGATCCCAATTATCTGTGGGAATATTAAGTGTCGATTGAACCGACAAACAATTAGAAACAGTGGATTCTAGTTTGATAAATTTCTATACTTGTTTATTTTTTAATTTTTGGCAAGTTTAATAGTGTCGTTACTTGCTTGTCGACCAATTTCTCTCTTTTTCATATCGTGACCTTAAAGCTTCCCAAGCTAATTTGAAATTATTGTCATTTAGTGCGAACTGCTTGACTATTACGCCTGCTTGACCTTTAGTTTTGTATCGGAGGTGATACAATTTTTGCGCTTGTGATAACTGAGGATGTACACGGCCGTGAACATGTCCCGGAAAGACGGCCATTCTTCATAACCCCATAGAATGTTTCTGTGTCACATGGCGGCACCTCTAGTTGGATGCCGGAACTTGCCTTTTGACTTTCTATTTGTGGCAGCTCTACTATCGGATGTGGAGTAGGTGCAATTGCTTTAATGAGTTTAATTGATCGGAGATCATAGCTTTTGTCTCTTCATATTGGTCTAAGCAGTTTTTGTAAATATCGTAAGCCGCTGATTTGAAATTGTGTGTATCTGAAACGTTAGAATCTAGAATGGCGTCATGAGCCGCTTGGAGGCGAGTCCAAAAGTTTTCAAGATTTTTAATTTTGATTTTTAATAACGATTCAGAGTTTTTATGAATCGGTGAAGCGGCAAATCTAGTGCAGTATTTTGTTAAACTGTCACTTTCTGAAAAGAATTTAATAGCCTGTTTTGAGCGTGTAGCTCCGAATCGAAACGATATAGTGTAATTGTATACTCTTTTTAAATAAATAAGAGTTTTTTCAGATTATATCGGGGAAAAACGTATATTTTATTAATATCGTTTTTTTTTTACTTGCAATTATATTATTTTTATTTATATTTTATTTTGAATTGATAATTACTATTAACCCGCGTTTTTTATATATCAAAATATTTGATGTCCGAATATTTTGAATTTAGGTACACCCTAATACCTGGACTTGTATGTGCTTATGTTTTGTGCAGTTGAGAGCTCGTTGAAGAGATCAATGCGCTATTTACATATGTATGCACGAATTGTTTGTGTGATTTTATGATTATGTTTTATTCGTAAGCAATTGAGAGCTCGTTAGAGAGATCAATTTGCTTTTTGTATGCAATCCTGCTTGTTTTTGTTTGCCAAAGAACAAGTGGTATTTCCGAATAGTTGCCAATATGAACTTTGAATATTTGTGTTACTAATGTTTATGTGTTAATTTTTCTTGTTATTGCTTGGCAATATATTTGCACGACGAAAAGAGAGAGCGAAAACGGATTCGGTAAAATGTTTTCCGTATGCACTATTATATATATGTACGTATGTAAATAATCATACTATGTTCTAATATTTCTGTTAAAGTTTCTGTGAATATGTTTTTGTGGTATGTACATATGTACATATATTAAGAATATATGAGGATAAAAATGTTTTTCCACTAGGTACGTTTGCGAATGTGTATATATGTCTTTTTTGCAATTCTTGCTTTGTTTTTTATGTTACAATTTTTATTTATGTTTGTGCCTTTGCTTACTTCATTTTTGCAATCCTGCTTAATGGTATGTTAAACATAAGAGGTATAAGTGTTTTAAGGTAAGCTGGAACCAAAATGTGTTCGGTTTTTCCCGCAAAATGAACTCGAAACTGGGACAGTTTGGCAACCGTTTTTTTGCTGTTAAAACGGATTTCGAAGTACGGATTTTATATTTATGTATATTTATATATATGTTTTACATCCATACATAGTATGGCATTTAAAAAGATTTAAAGGAAATAAATACGCTCACTTTGTATTTCCTAAAGGGGCGTTTTATGTGCCGTAAGTATAAGGTGTTTGCAGGCCTGCGCGATTTGCTCCAATTCCTTTTCCTTTCTCTATTCCTGAATTTGCTAGTTGGTTTCGAGCTGGGTTGTAGTTTTTGTTGTTTTATATTTTAAAGTTGTTTTAGATTTTTTCGCGCCCGAATATTTGTTCTTGTATAGTTTTAAGGTGGTTTAGAATTTTCGCCTTATTTTGGTTTTAGTTTATTGTTTGATTTCGCGCCCGCTTGATTTTTTGTTTGCTTTATTGTTTTTGTGTTGCAAACTTTTGTATATTACCGTTTTGTAAATTTATGTTTTATGTCGCAGTTTTGGTTTTTTTTTTGTTTTTTTTTTTTTTTCCACTGCACGTTTTTTGTTTTTGTTTGTCTTTGTATGATAAGTATATAGGTATTTTTTTTCTCTTTGGGACACTTTTCGTTTTTTACACTTGGTTGCTTTTTTTATTTTTTATTTTTTTTTATTTTGTGCTTTTTACTGTCACGCACTTAGTTATTTTGTATTATTGTATGTATTTATCTATGTGTATTTCGGCAATTCACGGGAGATTTTTTTGTTGCCGGAATTCTTTCTTTTGTCTTATACATATGTATGTGTATTTATTGTGTTATGTAGCATTTGCTTGGTTTGTTTACCGCACTGTTGTACTGCACTTTTTTTAAATTTTTTCACCGCAATTTGTGTATACACATTTATGCACTTTGGCACTGTTTATATGTACCTATATGTATGTATGTATTTATTTTTTTTTTTTTTTGTTTTTCTTCACTGCACTGTTTTGCTTTGTACTGCACACTTTTATTTGGTTGCTTGGTTTTGTTTTCCACTGCACTGATTTTGTTGAGGTTTGTATCGTTTTTTTTTGTTTTTTTTTTAGATTTTAGTTTGCCACGATGACTTTGAAGTATATTTTGTTTTCATTGGACGAAACCAATAGTGCCATTCGGAATGGCTCGAAGGACCATGAACAATTTGTTGACCCAATTTATGGGGCAAAACCCCTGTATCTTGAAGCTTAAAGTTTCACTCACACTCGGCCGAGTCTTTCAAAAGGAAAAAACGTATTTGTGAATTTACAATATATAATTTATTTTAAAATGAGCTTATGTTTACAGAAAAATGGTTTAATTAGTTTATCGCGTCGAACTGTGTGGGATCGCTGTAGGTCGGCGCGGGTGGGACGATGTCGATCGTATCTAATCGAATGTCCAAAATGGATGTTTATGTGCGAAATGGAGCAAACAAAACGTATATATAAATAACGAATGCAGCCCGGTGGCTGCTGATGTATCGATGACTTGAAATATCGTGGACGACTCGAATTAACGTAGCACACAGGATCGGTGGAGAATCGAAACGTATGTTGACGCGGCGCAGTGCTTAAACGAATGTTGATGTGCGATGAGTATATAGCGAATGAATTGAATGTGCTGGCGAAAGGTGTCTCTGCTTTCTCCTTGTCCATCCTTTTTTATGAGTGAATTGGTATGTGGTGAGTTGTATTGTAATGGCATCCTGTAGTGAACAGCGCTGTTTCATTAGGATGGACCAGTTTTATCGGATAGAAGGGGTGGATGCTTAACTCATTTAAACAGTAAGCCTTAATAATTTCCACTGGCTAGCTATAATTTCAGGATTGGTTGCCAAACCCGGGAAGTTTTTTAATAATGGTTCAATCGATAGTTCAAAGTTGGATAAAACTTTACCGGGTGTTATTATTACTAAAGTTTTGTCATCTTCTCTTGAAAAGTCGAATCGTTGCTTAATTTGTTTTAAGAGCTCTAAGTAAAATTTGAGAACATTTCTTTTTATTCTCTTCTTCTTTTTCTTTACTGGCGTAGACACCGCTTACGCGATTATAGCCGAGTCAACAACAGCGCGCCAGTCGTTTCTTCTCTTCGCTACATGGCGCCAATTGGATATTCCAAGCGAGGCCAGGTCCTTCTCTACTTGGTCCTTCGAACGGAGTGGAGGTCTTCCTCTTCCTCTGCTTCCCGCGGCGGGTACTTCGTCGAATACTTTCAGAGCTGGAGTGTTTTCATCCATCCGGACAACATGACCTAGCCAGCGTAGCCGCTGTCTTTTAATTCGCTGAACTATGTCAATGTCGTCGTATATCTCGTACAGCTCATCGTTCCATCGAATGCGATATTCGCCGTGGCCAACGCGCAAAGGACCATAAATCTTTCGCAGAACCTTTCTCTCGAAAACTCGTAACGTCGACTCATCCGTTGTTGACATCGTCCTAGCCTCTGCACCATATAGCAGGACGGGAATTATGAGTGACTTATAGAGTTCGGTTTTTGTTTGTCGAGAGAGGACTTTGCTTCTCAATTGCCTACTTAGTCCGAAGTAGCACCTGTTGGCAAGAGTTATCCTGCGTTGGATTTCTAGGCTGACATTGTTGGTGTTGTTTACGCTGGTTCCAAGATAGACGAAATTATCTACAACCTCAAAGTTATGACTGCCAACAGTGACGTGAGTGCCAAGTCGCGAGTGCGACGACTGTTTGTTTGATGACAGGAGATATTTCGTCTTGCCCCTGTTCACTGCCGGACCCATTTCTTTTGCTTCCTTATCCAGTCTGGAGAAAGCAGAACTAACGGCGCGGGTGTTGAGGCCGATGATATCAATATCATCGGCATACGCCAGCAGTTGTACACTCTTATAGAAGATGGTACCTTCTCTGTTGAGTTCTGCAGCTCGAACTATTTTCTCCAGAAGCAGGTTGAAAAAGTCGCACGATAGGGAATCGCCTTGTCTGAAACCTCGTTTGGTATCGAACGGTTCGGAGAGGTCCTTTCCGATTCTGACGGAACTTTTCGTGTTGCTCACCGTCAGCTTACACAGCCGTATTAGTTTTGCGGGGATACCAAATTCAGACATCGCGGCATAAAGGCATCTCCTTTTCGTGCTGTCGAAAACAGCTTTGAAATCGACGAAGAGGTGGTGTGTGTCGATTCTCCTTTCACGGGTATTTTCCAAGATTTGGCGCATCGTGAATATCTGGTCGGTTGTTGATTTACCAGGTCTAAAGCCACACTGATAAGGTCCAATCAGTTTGTTGACGGTGGGCTTTAATCTTTCACACAGTATACTCGACAGAACCTTATATGCGATGTTGAGGAGGCTAGTCCCAGGGTAGTTGGTGCAGATTGTGGGGTCTCCTTTTTTATGGATTGGGCATAGCACACTTAAATTCCAATCGTTGGGCATACTTTCGTCCGACCATATTTTGCAAAGAAGCTGATGCATGCACCTTATCAGCTCTTCGCCGCCGTGTTTGAATAGCTCGGCCGGCAATCCATTGGCCCCTGCCGCTTTGTTGTTTTTCAGGCGGGCAATTGCTATTGGAACTTCTTCATGGTCGGGCAATAGAACGTCTGCTCCATCGTCATCGAAAGGGGTATCGGGTTCGCTTTCTCCTGGTGTTGTGCGTTCACTGCCATTCAGCAGGCTGGAGAAGTGTTCCCTCCATAATTTAAGTATGCTCTGGGCATCGGTGGCTAGATCACCTTCGGGGGTTCTACAAGAGTATGCTCCGGTCTTGAAACCCTCTGCAAGCCGCCGCATCTTTTCGTAGAATTTTCGTGCATTACCCCTGTCGGCCAGATTATCAAGCTCTTCGTACTTACGCATTTCGGCCTCTTTCTTTTTCTGTCTACAAATGCGTTTCGCTTCCCTCTTCAACTCTCGGTATATATCCCATCCCGCACGTGTTGTGGTCGATCGTAACGTTGCGAGGTAGGCAGCCAGTTTCCTCTCCGCTGCGACACGGCACTCCTCGTCGTACCAAGCTGTTCTTTTGCGCTTTCCGAAAGTCAATGGTTTCGGTTGCAGCTGTACGTAAGGAGTTTTAGATGCCGTCCCACAGTTCCCTTATACCGAGTTGTTGACGAGTGCTCTCAGAGAGCAGGAGTGCAAGCCGAGTAGGAAAACGTTCGGCTGTCTGTTGTGATTGCAGGTTCTGGACGTCGAACCATCCTTGTGTTTGTTGTCGTGCGTTTTTTGCTGCACAAAGGCGGATGCGAATTTTGGCTGCATATTGTTGCAGTGGTCCGAGTCGATGTTAGAACCTTGGAGCGCACGCACATCTAAAACACTGGAGACGTGTCTTCCGTCTATCACAACATGATCGATCTGGTTGGTGGTTTTTCGATCCGCAGACAGCCAGGTAGCTTGATGTATCTTCTTATGCTGGAATCTAGTACTACAGATAACCATATTTCGGGCCCCGGCGAAGTCGATCAGCCTCAACCCATTTGGGGATGTTTCCTCGTGGAGGCTGAATTTACCGACCGTAATGCCAAAGATACCTTCTTTGCCCAACCTGGCATTGAAGTCGCCAAGCACGATTTTGACATCGTGACGGGGACATCTCTCATAAGTGCGCTCCAAGCACTCAAAATGGCATCTTTGGTCATATCGTCCTTCTCTACCGTCGGGGCGTGGGCGCAAATCAGCGATATGTTGAAGAACCTCGCTTTGATGCGAATTGTGGCTAGACGTTCATTCTCCGGAGTGAATGATAGTACTCGGCGACGGAGTCTCTCTCCCACCACGAATCCAACACCAAACTTGCGCTGCTTTATATGGCCACTGTAGTAGATGTCACAAGGACCTACTCTTCTCTGTCCTTGTCCCGTCCATCGCATTTCCTGGACGGCGGTGATGTCAGCCTTTATCGTTACGAGGACATCTACCAGCTGGGCAGCGGAATTTTCCCAATTAAGGGACCGGACATTCCAGGTGCATGCCCTAAATTCGTAGTCCTTATTTAGTTTGCCATGGTCGTCATCAAAAGGGGGGTCTCTCATCCGAGGCTGTTTACGCTTTTTCATTGGGGGTGTTTTTTTTAAGTGGCGGATCCCAAACCCAGCGCACAACCCTATGCAGGGGGTGTTTCGCCTTCTCACTTTAGCTCGCCTTCAAACGGATGTTCTTAGGCTACCCAGAGGATACTTGGTCAAAGACCGGAAGTCGTGAGCTGCTTGAGTCATATGTAAAATAATCGTTTCTGGCCACTCCCAAGTGAATGGCGATCAGAGAACTTTCCTCACTTGCGTGAACTTCTACACATGACTCCATCCTCTTTCTTCTTCTTTTTATTCTTACTTTCTGAAAATCAGTCAATTTACTTTTTTTCAAATAGTCTTCTGCTTTGGAACCAATAAAAACATTTTCTATTTGAACATAGTTTCCTTCGTCTAATAAATCAATATTATTCAAAGATTTCAAATTTCGAACATATGCGTTTGACATAAAATTGACCAATATTAATTTAAAATTGGATTCCAAATGCAAATGTAAGTATGGCAATCTAACCTTTTCTGATTGAAATTCTTTATTCATATAATTGATAATTTTCAGAATGTAGGATAAAAAAAGAAAGTATACCTTTACATCGGGCTCATTCATTTGCAATGCCAGGTCTGAAGCTTTAGTACCGTTCACTTATAACACACGATCAAGAAAATATAAATATAGTGGAAACCATTGTTCAACAATTCTATTAATAACCTGCTCCAAGGCAAGCCATCTTGTTAAAGAAACGCCTAATATTTTGTGGGGCTCCACCTGACAATATTCTTGAAATTCCTTCAATTCTTCGATTCTTTTCGGGCTATGAAAAAAAAAACTGTATATAGAGCGACAAAGTTGTTCGATTTGATGCGGCAACTGTTTACACGCGTAAGCTGAACATAAATGTAGGGAGTGACAAGTACACTTGATAAAAAAAGATCTACGTCCGACTTCAACTTTTCTTTTAGACTTTTCAATTCTCCGGTCATTACATTTGCCCCATCGGTTGCTAGTCCGATAACATTTTTAAGAGGAATAGTAATAGTAATAAAGACATGATAAATTTGGCCAGATACTCGTATTTAGCAAACTATCTTACCTGCGGCCACTGTCACTGCTGGTTTCATGCTCCTCTTCAGGAGGTGCAGGTCTTTTGCGTATAACAAATCTAAATGAATAAAGCATATGATGATTTTCTTATTGGAATCATAACTAAACAGCTATGAGCACATTTTCACTCACCTATCCATGATTTGTTATTATTTATTAAGTTTATTTAAAAAAAACTTAAGCGCGCAATATCCTACACCACTTGACACGTGGAAAGCAGAAGAACAGTACAGCGTTGCCATAAACAAAAAATTAACCAAATAACCGCAACCACATTGGTGTTTTTACTATGGCTGTTTTTATTTGATAAATTTTTTGTTATTTATGGCAACGCTGGAACAGTGCTGGTTTCATTTATGTCAAATGTGCCTAAGACTATTAACCAGGGAAGAATTTTATGTACGTTTTTAAAATGTTGCTACAAAACTATTTGAAAAAAAATAAAGATAATACAATTCAATCGAAATGGACTTAAACTTTGAAAATTTACCAAAATGAATAAAAATTTCACATTTTACCAAGAGAAAAATAATTTACCACATTTGGTAAACTTTTACCAAATCGGCAACCCTGCATAGCAGCAAAAGCTCTTTTCCAACGGCTATGAATTGAACATTCAATGACCGCAGCAAACCATTTAACATCGAACGCTCAAGTTGAATGGCTGCATTCAACCAATTCTGGAAATTACAAAGAATTCGCATTAAACAAATTAAATCAACCGCGACTGAAGAACTACTCAACGCAATCAAGGAATACAATAGGACAATACATTCCGTCACAAAAAGAAAACCTTTCGAATTATTTTCTGAAAGAAGCAAGACTGAATTAATAAAAGAACTGATCGAAAATAAGCAGGAGTATATGCTATCATATCAAAATAAAAAACGAACACAAAAGGAATATAAAACAGGACAAACAGTTTATGTGAAACAAAACCGACGAAATAAAACTAGTCCACGCTATTTGAAGAAAACAGTACAAGAGAATCGTGAGGACACAATTTTAACAACGGAGGAGAAGAAGTACACAAGGACAACCTCAGAAACAATGATGAAGATAATGCTAACATTAATCCTAGCAACATCCTTAGCTCAGGAAATAACCGACTTACAAGATCGCTAGTATGTGCTAACCGAGACTGGCCCATCATTTTTATATCAAGAACATGAGTACCTATTCCATATGATGAACTTAAGCAAAATACTTAAACCATAGTACGAGATCGCCGAACATAAAGGAAAGATGCCTAGTGAAGACGCAACAGAAACAGCATTGTTCAACAGAATAGAAAACTTCAGAGAACAACTACTGAATAATGGACGAGCCAGACGCTCAAGACGATCTCTTGATTTCTTAGGATCGATTTTGAAATTTATCACAGGACTCCAAGACCACGACGACCTGATTGAAATTAAAACAATACTCAACGACATAATTGAAAATAATAACAAACAAAGACAAATTAATTCCAACTTTGAAATAATGATGAAAACATTTAATATTGAGACGATTAAACAAAAGGTTATATTGCAAAAATTATACAAGGAGTTATTTGATTTAACTACGACAATTAATTTCGCGAAGAACGGAGATTTTTATTCAGCAGCAATAAATACGGACGAGTTTTAAAGAATATTAGAAAAGGAACAAACTTTGTAAACCGGTTATTGACATACGCGAATATGCAGACACGCATGTAGGTAGATTGGACAACACCTTCATTGTAATTTATAAATATCCAGTCATTGAAAAAAGAAATGTAACCCCAACCATTAACAAAAAAAATAAATGTGAAGATAAAATAATATTAACATCTAAATGTAAAAATAATTTAAGTAAATATATTTGTAAACAAGAACCTAATGACACCAACGATGGAAGGTTACGAAGCCCATTGCAATGTTATCCAAGAAAATAATGCACCTATTATAGGTTTAGGACATGGTAATGTCGTATTACAAGGAAAACATATTTTAAACGAAAAATCAACTTTAAAGATTGAATTTAACCCTTGTGTTGCCACCCAAAAAAAAATCACACTGTCTGCCACCCAGGGTACCTGTACGCAAATTCGTGCGTATAAGTGCGTTATACGTAAAAATATTTGAGTGCATTCTATCAGGATCTATTTATTGACATCTTATAAAGGTATTTTTACTTGAATGTACCATAAAAATTATGTACAGACACCTTCAAAGTCCTAAATCAGGAATAAAACGCGCGCTGCTCTAACGTATATTTCTCGTTTTTGCGAAAGCCAGTTGCGTGGAATTCGAATGGTGAGGAAACAGGTCGCTCTCTGAATTGCTTTGTACTTCAGGAACGTTCGAGAATGCCGTGAAACGAATATAAGCTGTATAGTTTCCGTCGTTGACTCGCTGCAGTCACTCCAGGAAGTTTGGATAGTTCGTTAGCGTGTGTGCACTACATATCGATATTCGTAGTTATTTATATTGCAATACTATTGCAAAAAGTTTGTGAAGTGATAAGTAAAGATAATTGTATTTTATTTATATACCACACATAAATAAAACTATGGAGGAGTTATAGAAAGCACAGTTTTTAAGGTAACGAAAATACAATAAATACACGATTTATTTACCACCATGGGTTTTTAATTTCATCGAAAATTGAATGCGAAAAATATGAATAAAATAAACATAAAATAAAAAGAAGAACAAAGCTGTAATACTTCTTAGTACGATTTGCTATAATTATGAAATTTCTGATAAAGCTCACAAAATACCAGAAATAATTTTTGTTTTATAATCAAACAAAAACTGACGTTGACACCACGGATCAAATGTGTTCGAAGTACTCCACCCAATGGTGAATGTGTAGATGGCCGCTGGCTTTCTTTTTCAACATCCTCGACGTTGCAGGTGTAGCTGCTTATGTTATCTACTATGAGAAACAGCATGCTTCGCAAAAAAACAAACAGACCAAGACTTTTCCTTCGACAATTGTCAGCAGAATTAGCAATGCCGATGATCGAAGAGCGAGACCGAAAATTTCTTTGAAAAGCCAATAGTAGAGGTGGTACCCAGAAATGACAAACGTCGAGACGCCACTGGAAAAAGAGCTGTTGTTGGATATTGTTACATTTGTAACGAGCAGCCTATTCGCAAACGCCGAAAGACACGGAAATCCTGCGTTGAGTACGATAAGCCCGTATGCGATCAGCATTCGTTGAACAATTCTAAATGTTTACATTGTAATGAGTAATTTTTAATTTTTCTTAGTTTTTTAATTAATTTTTAAAATTTAGTTATTCAAATGTACTTCTTCAAATTATTACTTATATTTCATTGTGCAAAAAGAAAAAAAAAATCATTAATTTTTTTGTAACTTCATGTCGCAAATTAAAATTACAACGTTAGAAAAAAATTTAAGTTATGTATAATGCATAATTCACTAGATAATCAGTTAAACCATGGGTATCCAAGAGGATTTTAACCTATCTTGTTTAGAAAAAATATTATTCAACGAAATACACTCCGGTGGGTACCCGGGTACCCGGGTGGCAAAACAGGGGTTAATCCAATTTAATGAAGCAATTATTATTGACTCAGAAGTATTGCACAACCAGGAACAAGAAATTAAAGATTATATTATAGCTAATGGAAACGAAAGAATTCACATTCTTGAAATATTGGAATCAGAAAACGAATATCAATTTGACAACATTAAAAAATTAAATAAATTTTTAATACCATTTGAAGAACACACAATCAAGAATATGTTCATAACTATAGGAGTACTTATAGTCCTCGGATTGAGTATATTTGTAATATTCTAACTATATATAATTTATCAAAAACTGTATATCTGAGAAACTACAACGCTACCATAGAACGTGTAGGAATGATTCATCTACTCAAAACTCAAGTATATGTAGATCAGGAGATCTATGTTTCGCAAGAGAGGGGAGAGTTAATACTTTAACCTTTAACCACAATCTTATGCTTCATTAAACATTAAAGCAAAATCTTCAAAACAACTTTATCTTAGAACAATAGAAGCGCACTATCAGTTCAACAAACAATAATAACAGGCCAAATAGTTATTTACTAGTAAACAACCAGCTTCTCAAATTGAGATTCTCAATAGTATGATCAGCGATAAGCATAGCCTATATAAGCAACTGGAACAATAGCCTCGAGGTCACTTTATCATTATCGACTTCCGAGTAACAAGTTACCATAATATATTCAATATTGAAGTACATTTGAATACGGTGAAATACTATACAAATAAAGGATCAGTCAGAACCAATCTCACTGGCTGACCTAAAATTATATATTTATTTTATTCCTAACGAGTAAATAAATTAACTCGCGCGACAAACAATTGACACAGAAGGCCTTTTACAACATTCTGAACGTTGCGTCAACAGATATTGGATTCTGCACACAAAATTTAATTGTTGAATAATTTCACTCTTCGTAAAAATCGCCTAATATACCATACTTGTGCTTTAGAAAGATAAGTGTAAACTCCACACTAATTGGTATGACTTTTGGCACAGATGTCATGAACAGCCATACAACTTAGAAAAATTACATTTCGCCGAATGGGTTTTCGCGCGAAATTTAAATAAAAAGTCTTAGTAGTTTTGCAGTCCTCACTGAGTAATAACCTTTTTAAAATTCAATTAGTCTTATCGGAATATAGAGATTACTACTATTGTTGGACCCTAATATGACGTAACATTACATTATCTCCAAGGTAACTGGTGATCCCCGTTAGGATGGTAAGGGTCACTCGTGTTGTCGTCGACGTCATCTAGCGGGAGGCCCATAGGGAGGAGGTGTTAGATGAGTAGGGTTCGTAGGGCTGCAAAGAGGTGGCCAGTATCATGCGGAGACTCGTTGAATGCAGGACATATATTGGGTATGTCAGGGTCTATTCTGGATAGGAGTTTAACTAGCTACAGTATCCAGAACGAAGTTGCGCTATGGTCACTCGCGTTTCTCGCGGCAGCTGGAGCCCTTCGTCTGCTATAGGTGGTGATTTGACTCCAAGAACACCATTCCGGGAAGTCGGTGCATTGTTAAGGTCTTTATGGCTCCGCTGTGAAGTGCGGTCAGTGCCTGTCGAAAGTCAGTTGCGTCCGAAGTCCGGTCGGCGACTTGACTAGTAGAAAACGAGTCGTAGGGGGGTCCCCAAGAGAGCAGGGACTCGAAAACACCCAAAATTTTAGGGTTATTGCCTAAACGGAATAGCGCCGTGGACTGCGTATTAAGCCGCGGATTCCTTGTATTTGCAAAATGTTCGCTTTTTGGTTGGGGACATTGAGGTTTTGTGCATGACCGAGAAAGGTCGATGATATTCATATTGAACATGACGTATGCAATTCAACTTCGTAGTGACACGTTCGTGTATCATAGCTGATACAAATTTTTTTTACCGTTATATCGCTGTCAAGATGTGTGGAATAGTTCAAAAATACATCGGTAACCTCTAAAAATGCCTACAGCAATATAATTTCAAAAATAAGTGTTGCACGTGTACCGTCTAGATTTTTAAATAAATTGGAGTGTGGACTCGAAGTGCGTTCTTATTAGTTGGGCAAACTATATAAAATTTGTAAGAAATTAGTCATAAATAGTTAAAGTGTGGAGTTTGACAAGTGCGTTCTTATTTATTTAGTCGAATAAGTAGTGTGTGAAATAAGATGGCTTCTCGGCTAAGTATACAGATGTATATATATGATACATGGACGCTGTACACATGGTACAAGAAAATAATTTTGTATCACATGTGATATATGGGACAGGGAACGTGTTATGGGGTTGACCGTGTCAAAAGCTTTTGACAGGTCCAACGTACGAGGATCGTTTTTTCGCAGGGTGGTTTCTGGTAAGTGCTGTGGTGGTGCTGTGCACTTTTCGGAATCCATGCTGGTGGCTGGCTAGGCTCAGGTAGTGAGTGAAGGTCGGGAGTAGCAAAGCCTCAAGTGTCTTTACTACTGGGGAGAGGAGAGTTATCGGTCTATAAGCTTCTCCTTTGTTGGCGGGTTTCCTAGGTTTCAGTAGTGGGACCACTTTCTGAATTTCCGCACATCGGGTATTTGAAGAGTGGTCAGCGACAGGTTGAGGACCTTGGTGAGATATCTTACTCCCTTCGAGCCTAGATGCTTTAGCATTAGCATGTTGATTCCATCAGGGCCAATGGATTTGGAGGATTTTGCCTTGTTGATGACACCCTCAACCTCCTCACCGGTGAAAATAAGTGGCACGCCGTCATTTGGCATTTTGCGCAGCCGTCGGTTAACACATCCCCGGGATCGGCATGGCGTAAGGTGTTGTGGTCATTAGCTAAAAGGATTTCCGCTATTTTTCCGGCTGGGATGAAACGAGTGGTAGCTGCTGCGATCACCTTGCGGAATTGACGTTCGCCAACGCATACCTCTGTTAGAATAGGTTGAGCGTTGAAGGTGCTCTCAGTAAATTCTGTGAAGCCGACCCAATTAGATTTGTCAAAATTAACGAAGGTGCGGTTGTCCACAGAAACGAAATCAGGAGGCTTTTCGATCGAGATAATTATGGGCAGGTGGTCTTATGCGAGAGTTAGCATAGGTCGCCAGATTATGCTGTTTATCAGACCACCGCTAACAATGGTAATATCAGTCGAGCTATTACAGGTGTCCATAACTCTGGTGGGGGCTTCGTCATTCATTATGAAGTATTTCGAATCGTCAATCTGTTCCGCCAGCTCCAACTCCCTTTGGTCATTTGACAGGCAGGAATGCCAAAGATCGTATTGCGCGTTAAAGTCGCCTAGTACCAAACGGTTTTCACCACGAAGTAGCGCACCTATATTCGGGTGATATCCTGTAGGGTAACATGTAACTGGGGGATGTATATATTAGGTTGTCAAAAAAGTCGTGCGGTATTTTCGCTAGTTGGCGCTGAAAGCGCGTAGTTCTAGTTTTATTCGTCGCCTACGGCATATTTTACAGTACTACTACGATAAAAGCAAAAATGCATCTCAAGCCGCCAATAAAATTTGTGCAGTTTATGGACCCGATACAGTTTCCATTTCCACCGCACAACGATGGTTTCAACGTTTTCGTTCTGGTGTAGAGGTGGTCGAATATGCGCCACGCTCCGGAAGGCCTGTCGTCGAAAATTGCGATAAAATCGCTGAATTCGTCGAAAACGACCGGCATAGTAGTCATAAAACCGTTATAAGCCATTTGAAGAAGCTTGGAGTCAATAAGAAGCTCGATGTAGGGATGCCACACGAATTGATTCAATAAAAATACCGCAAGACTTTTTTGACAACCCATTATTAAATATTTCGAGCTCGAAATTGCCTGACCGGATCCGGAGCTATACCCTGGCATTCTAGGGTAGTATCCCTGCGGTCGATGTCTTCATCGATTAGACGATACTGCACGGTATTGTGCAATATGAAGGCTAGGCCACCACCATTATCTCGCTCCGATCTTTACGTATTACGTTGAAACCGGCACAACTCAGAAGATCTGACCGCCTATTTAGCTTGGTTTCTTGGACCGCAGCTATCGATACACGTTCCCGATTCATAAGTGTAACTATCTCCTCGATCTTGCTCTGGAGTCCGTTTCAGTTAAATTGAAGTAGTCGGGTTTGTCGCGGGTGTCCGTGGGTGATCTTGGGGGTGAGGGGGTGACGTGTGGGTGGTAATTGTTGCAGCTGCAGAACCTGCAGGTACGGGTGTTGTGTCGCTGGGGTGTTGGTAGGCAACGTCACTGTTGTGAGTTGCGGGGGTAGAATCCTGCAGCACGGGCAACGTACGATTCACTCCACTCACGTGTGTTGCGTAGGCCGGAACACGCCGGGAAGTGACACCAGGCAGTACAGGAATTGCACTTGATTGATGTAACGTTCGGACATATGACGGTCTGAGACTTGGGTCGCAGTATTGCGCAGGCAACATTGGGCCACGTAACGCGTCGTCCACTCCTCATGAGTATTAAGGCCAGAACAGGTCCTAAGATGGCTCCAACCATTGCATGTATTGCAGATGACCGAGGTGTAGTTTGAATGGAGCCGTTTTGCGCGTACGCAGCAGAAAAATTCCTCCGGGCCCGGGTTGAATTCAATGACAGCACGTATCAGGAGGATACGGAGCAACCCTGCTGCAAGGCATTGCTCCAATGACGACAAACACAAATTAATACTCACCGATCCAAACGGAGTTAGATCGCCGAAAAAACAGCCCTTGGTCGGATAAAATCCGAGTCAATTCCGGTGCGTAGAACCGGCTGTCGTGGGAATTGAACGCGTTAGTCGTGTCAAGCTGTCATGTTATATCTGTTCAGTATTTGTTTGGCATTTCATCATGGAAATACTTACGTTTGAAACTTATGATCTGTAAAGAGTATGTTTCGCTCGGACTGACGTATGAAACAACTTGACGCATATTAAGTCAAGATCTTAAATTGAAAGCGTACAAAATACAGCTTGTGCTCGAACTGGAGTCGCTCAACTTTCTCATGCAACATCGTTGTGCTCTAAGGGCTCTTGAAAAGTTCCAAGAAGATCCGACGTTTTCGAGCCAAATTTTGTTCTCGCTCAATGGATTTGTAAACAAGCAAAATTGCCGCATTTGGAACGAAGAGCAACGTGAAGAGATTCAAGAGCTGCAATCTCATCCAAAAAGGGAAGAATCATCGGTCCACATTTCGTCTACTTGAAGCCCGTGATATTGGCAATGGATTTATTGAGAAACACTTCAGTGAGCAGATAATTTCATGTTGGAGCAAAACATCACGATTGTCATGCGCCAGTAATCAGTTGAAATGCTGGAACAAGTTATCGAAGAATGTTGTTTCGAAAGATAATAAACGATCCCTTTTAAATTTGATGTTTTTTGTTATACTTCTTGCAACCAGTTGCTACAGAGTATTATAATTTTTGACTTTTTGGCTAGATGAGTTATATCTCCCTCCTCAACACACGGCGCTGGACGGCAACACACCACACCAACGCGATCCACACATGAAGAAACCACACATGGGAACATCCCACATGGGGACGACAGACACAAACACGGATATACACCACTAATGCAGACATCACAACACAACTCTTCACTTCCCAACAATCAAAACCGACCGCTCGAGAAGAAGAGGTCCCTTTGCTTTCCTCGATTTCACACCGAACGAACGTTCGTCGCATCATCGGATAATTTAACATTCCGCATCCATACATTCGTACATAGTAGACATTAAAAGTTGAAGTGCCGTAGCCTTGAATAAAAACGAAAAATCAAACGCACTGTGCTTTTTTAAATATGTATTTTTGCATGTGAAGTCTTTAGCGCCGAGGTTAGTGGAGGCTAAGAGGAAGGAGGCAAACAGTTTCGTTTACCATTAAATGATTAGGATGAAAAGAAAAATTGAAATCCGGTTGAGTAAAAACTGAGATATCTCGATGAAACTTGGTAGGTAGGTTCCTTAGTACAAAAAAAAAGAGATCGTAGATGGGCGTAATTGTACCACTGCCATGCCCACAAATCGCCATTAACCGAAAACGTAAAAAGTGACATACCTAAACAATAAAATAAGATATAAAGCTGTAATTTGGTATTTTGGATCGCAGTAGCAAGGGGAAACTGTGGGCAAAATTTTTTGAAAAAGTGGGTGTGACTTCGCCGTCTAACAAGTTTATTGTACATATCTCCTAAACCACTTCAGCTACAACAACCCAATTTGGTGAGTATAAATCTTATAAGAACTTCTACCGACAGTGTGAAAATGGATGGAATCGGAGGATAACCCCACTCACTCCCAATATAGCCTACTAAAAAACTACTAAAAGCGCGATAAATCAATAACTTAACACGCTAGAGACTTTAAATTTTACTACCGAGATAGTATGAGAAGGCTTAATGGGAATATGTGTAAAAATTGGACAACGGACGTGGCACCGCCCCTTTTTTGTGAAATCCCATATTTTGTGTCCCGACGGACTGATTTCGACAAAATTTATTCTCCTTACATTTTTATGTCACAGTGTGAAAATGGGTAACAATAGACTACAATCACGCTTACTTTCCGTATAGCACAATTTCTGCTTGATTCATTCAGTTTCCTGTACACAAATGAAGAAGCAATTATTATAACGGGATTAAATTTTGCAGAACTAATGTCTTTAGTGTGTGCCATCTTATGACCAGAAATTGTTGAAATCCAATAAAACCAATCAAGTCCCTAGTTACCGAATGTTTACACATCGGTACCTAAGGTTGACTTTTAATCGAAAATGTTGGTCAATGTGTGTGACATATATGCCAAAATAAGATAAATTTGAGCGTAAACTTGGCCTGGCCCCTATATAACTAATATCAGGGTATTCGAAAATTCGGCTGACTTTACTCTTTATGATTGGTTTTACAATTTAATGTATTTCCCTGGCTTTGATTCTTGAAAGTTGCAAGAGTATAAAATGTTCGATTGCATCCGAACTTAGCCCTTCCTTATTTGATCAGTATTATTTTTCTCAACTAATCAAAGAAGCAACTGCCCAATTGACGACGAAAATGTGACTCGCACGAACGGAAAATGACGTGCGACTAAAGTGCGGGAGCAAAGAAGCATGGACTGTTCAAAATCACTGCTGAACTTTATTACAACATGAACACTGCGATTTTTTCACATTTCATAGTATGCCGTTATCACGGTTTTCCAACACCACTATTTCGTAGATCCATCCAGACGAAGCGCATTATCGCACAACCACATTAACATATTCGTTCTTTATATAAGTTATGTAAGTACACATACGGAGCCTACGCCATTAGCAGCTCTTACGCGTATTAAACCCCCGTTGCAGTCCGGTCATAATCGCGTGTGTGTCGTTTGCAAAAAGGTTTCATTTGTGAACAGAATTTTTATGGGAGGATTTACCAAAAGGCAAAACTTTTTTTCAACCAAAATAATTTTATTTTGTAAAGAAAAAAGTGATAATAATATAGAATGTGAGCTAAAGAGGAACGTGGCGAGCTGTTGCAGAGGAACGGCAAGTGATAAACGGAAGGTACCTTGAACAAGTTTTCGTGTGCGTCCTGCGCTTTTCGAGTTTCGCTCGGATCCTCCAACCAACGTTGCGGCTAGCGCGAGTTAGAATTGACAAGTCAGTGGGAAAAGAAAGACAGAGCATTGCATGCAAAAATATTTGAATGTTTTTGTATTATCAATTT
The DNA here is from genome assembly GCA_027475135.1 of Bactrocera correcta. Classification (NCBI taxonomy): domain Eukaryota; kingdom Metazoa; phylum Arthropoda; class Insecta; order Diptera; family Tephritidae; genus Bactrocera; species Bactrocera correcta. The sequence goes on along the minus strand of CM050323.1, from coordinate 79,814,074 downwards.
GCTAGCCACTGCCACTGGTGTGCCAGTGCCAATAGTGCTAACGTGCCTGGTACTGAACTGATTTATATTCAGAGACAGTTCAGCTCTAGGTGACTCGTTTCTGGAGGTTAGATATACGGTTTGGTGCATGCTGCATACAATATTGCCACTGCAATGGCTGTTAGGTGAGCACGGCATAAGGGAGGGAGCTGAGCGGAAAGCTTTCATAAAAATTGGAAACTAATAGGATTGTTAGGGGAGTAAGTAAAGTTTTCCTGGAAGAAAGTCTTCATATGATGCCCCTACCAAAGTCTATTGATATTTGGATCTGCATAAAATAGCTTTAATCAGTAATGATTTGGAGATTCAAGCCCATTAAACCGACAAAACCGAAGTTCTGAATCACTTTTAAATTTTTCAACAAGTTTCCTTACGGATTGAGTTCACTGTTTGAAGTTAAACGAACTACAAAACATCCAAATTTTCACATACTTCTTAAACAATCACTGTACATAGATACGAGTATAAATGCAGCCATTGAATATTGGCAGAAGCAAGTGGAAAACCTTGACAGCTCGCACGTAATCGGAAAATCGAATTTTGTGACAGGACGCAAGCTAAGCACGCCACACCACCACAGGGCCACTCACATCAATTCCGATATCTTTCCACAACGCTCTCTTTATGTTGCATGGCTCGCTAACGCTCCCAACCTCATGAAATTTTTCACACTTTTTCGCCATCAAAGTCTGCATTGCTGACCTGCATAAGTTATTGACTTACACCAAGTTTTACGCTTTTGCCCTTTTTAGACTCGACGCCAAGTCACACGTTATTGCTTTATTCAATATACTGCGCTCTTGAGTTACAATCGAATTGGGCAAACGCACGGTAATATCGTAATCGTTTGCGCAAACGACTTTGAAAATTTGTCTTTCAAAGCACGACTGAGCTTTCATGTGTTTGTACGTGTGGGAGGGTGTTCGAGTGTTTGAATGCCAACTCATATGATTTGGTTGAGAAGTGTTGGCGCAAAGTTGAATAAAGTTCAAAACGAGTGTCAGATCTATTTGAGGCACAACATTACATTCCAAATAAATTTGAATTCCACTATGTGGAAATAGGTAAAGGGTTTCCAATGTTTATACTGGCAAAAAAATATTACTTTTTTGAAATTTGAAAAAGCTAATAATATAATTGTAGTAAGCAGTACTTTACAATTTACTAGTATACAATTTTTCAATTACTTTAATACGATTTCCATAAATTTTTGGAGTTAAAAAATATTATAAAAAACTTAATTTGTTATTTGCCATTGAAAAAAAACTGAAGAAATGTCAATTTTTAATATGCCATGATCTGTAATTTTCTTTCATTGTACTCGTGTAATATATAATATAATTTTTATACTCTCGCAACAAAGTTGCTAAGGAGATTATTATAGTTTTGTTCACATAACGGTTGTTTGTAAGTCCTAAAACTAAAGGAGTCAGATATAGGGTTATATATACCAAAGTGATCAGGGTGACGAGTTTGAGTTGAAATCAGGATGTCTTTCTGTCCGTCCGTCCGTGCAAGCTGTAACTTGAGTAGAAATTGAGATATCATGATGAAGCTTGGTACATGTATTTCTTGGCGCCATAAGAAAGTTAATTTCGAAGATGGGCAAAATCGGCCCACTGCCACGCCCTCAAAATGGCGAAAACCGAAAACTTATAAAGTGTAGCCCTATCGGGCTCAATTTAGCACTTGATGTGCCATTTTGACACACTATTCGTAGAACCTCCTGTATCTGCTATTATGTTTCACCTTCGCTCTCAAACCATTTTGAGCTTTCGATGAAACTACTTATGTCCGATATGCTTTTGGTGGAAATCCATTGAAGTTTTGGTGCTTGGTGGAACCAAGTGTTTTGTGTCGTATCTGTGCTAGAGCTGGGCATTCGCAGAGAAAGTGGAAGACTGTTTCCTTGTTCCCTGCTACTCCGCAGCCACGGCAGATGTCGTTGTAGGGCATACCCATTTTAGACGCATGTGGCTCAAATGGCCAGTGCCCTGTTGTGGTAGCTGTTACTTTAAAATACTTCTTCTTGGCATATCTAATAAATCGTTGGTTCTTTTCCTGTTATATGTTGGCCATAATTGTTTAGTTATGACACATTTTGTAAAGTTATTCCACCTGTTGTTTGCAATTTATTGAAATTGTCTATTGATCTCTCCTTTGATCGATCCTAGCGGGCTTGGTATTGGCTTCGCCTCGGATTCGTTGAGGAAAGCTCCTGGTTTGCCAACTCGTCTGCTTTTTCGTTACCGAAAATGTTCCTGTGGCCGGGAACCCAGATTAAGTTTAGTTGGAGCTTGTCTTTTATTGAGCTAAGTGCTCTCTTGCAATTGGGAACTATGCTGGAATATGTCATGGGTGAAGACAAGGCTAGGAGCGCCGCCTGGCTATCCGTAAATATAGTTGCTTTACTTTAAAGCTTCGCAGGCTTTTTCTATGTCTAGTAATTCTGCTTGGAAGATGCTAGCCGAGTTCGGTAGACGTACAGAGGGAGATATGCCTAGATCAGCGGAGAATGCCCCCATGCCTACTCCGCAGTCCATTTTGGACCTGTCGGTATAGACTGAGATGGTATCCTCCTCTCCGGTTGAACCTCTTCTCCATTCCCGTCTTGATGGTATCCTCACCTGGAAGTGTCTATTGAAGTCCAGCTTTGGGAGAATGTAGTCTGATTTATTAATGGTGGGCTTGTTTAAGATTACACTATGTCCGTAGTTCTGCTGATTCCAACCTCCCAATTCTTTTATTCTTATCGTCGCAATAGCTGATGTTTTGTGAATAAAAATGTCTATTGGTAGTTGATGCAGGACCACATTGAGGACATCAGTCAGATATGACTTGATAGCATGTTTGTTTAATGCTGGACACCATACCAGAGCTCCATATGTAAGGTCTTACGACAGCCGCATACATCCTTGCTGATGATTGTCTTGCAAGCATAGTAGGCTATGTATGTTTTATTTATTGTTTTTACTATATTTATTTTCCAGGACAGTTTGGTGTCAATCTCCACCTTCAAGTATTTAGCTGTGGGGGATAGAGAGAGTTGAAGCTGAGGGATTTTGGTTCTGCTAGTGACTAGCATCAATTCTGTTTTGTTCGGGTTAACTCCTAGTTCATTGTTTTTAGCCGATAGGTTAAACCTACGAAGTGCTCTTTCCATAATCTCGCTGTCTGTTGAAGGAAACATGTCTGATACCAACAACACTATATCGTCTGCATACGCTACTGCTTTCACTTCGTTCAGCGCTACAACCCATAATAGCGGAGAGAGGACCCCTCCTTGAGGCGTCCCTCTACTCACATAACTTGTTTGTGTTGCAGCGCCGTTTGAAGCTATATATAATCTTCCTATTCTCGAGCATCGATAGTATCAATCTGCACACAGTGTCATCTATGTCACCATGTGTCAGAGAATTAATTATCGCATTTACTTCTATCTTATTGAAGGCGTCCTCTATGTCTAGAAAAGCAGCTATGGTGTTTTGTTTGTGGTGTAGTGATTTTTCAATTACACTTATCACCTCGTGAAGGGCAGTTTCGGTTTATCGGCCCTTTAGGTACGCATGTTGGGACTTCGGTTACTTCTCCGACATTATTTTTCTTAGATCTATTAGCTGTTCTAGTTCCTTCAGCATAAATGAGGTAAGGCTTATAGGTCTAAAATCCTTTGCGTTCTCGTGTGTTCTTCTGCCTAGTTTTTGAAGGAACACAACTTTACTTATTTTCCAATTTCTTGGGATGTAAGATAGTTGAATGCTAGCTTTATATATATTTTCAAGCCTTTGAACCATTGGTTCTACCAGTTGTTGAAGCATTATGGCCATAATCCCGTCAGGACCTGCCGCTTTAAATGGTGCAAAACTATTTATGGCACATTTGATTTTTCTTTTGTCTACTATTTGGCTTCGGTAGTCAGCTGCGTTCAGCGATGGTTCTGGTTGAACCCTTGTGAAGGTGTTTGCTGACTCCGGGAAAGTGCGTTGTAATTAGTACCTCCAGAGACTCTTTTGCCGAGGAGGTCCAATCCCTTCCCTCAGCCCTAATTTAGGCAGTATTAATATGATCTTTGGATAGCATTTTACTCAGCCTAGCGGTTTCTCTGCAACTTTCTATCGATGTACAGAAAGATCGCCATGAGTCGTTTTTTGGATTCCTGACTGCTTTTTTTGTATTCTTTCATAATATCTCTATATGGCTTCCAAATTTTGGTTCTAAAACACTCATTGAAAGCTTTCCTTAGTTGTGTTCTCAAATTCTTGAGTTCACTGTTCCAATAAGGAAGAGACTTTCTCTTTTTCAAAACTGTTAGCGGTGTAGATTTTTTGAAAGTTGTTGTTAAGATTTTTTCAAACTTCTCTACTTCTGAATCTAGTTCCTGAGGATTTCCGATACTCTTATTGCCCCTTTTTTTAAGGTATTTTATTGCTGTACTGGTAAATTTTCCCCATTCCGTTCTTCTAGGGTTCCGGTATGTGAGAGGAGCACAGTACTTCTTGCGGATGCTGAAGAATATCCAGAAGTGATCCGACATGGAAGACTCATCGGATACCCTCCAATTCTCCACAACGAGACTGTCTATGTCTGTTGATAGCGTGAGGTCCAGCACTTCCTCCCACCCCGGAAACCTATCCGAGCTTGGGAAAATAAAGGTTGGCTTATCCCCTTGTTGCATATATGTATGCTGCTATATATACAATATTTCTGGCCTAATAATGAATATATTAATATTTATCAACGAAAATGATTTTACTGTAGCACCTTTTTGACCGGCCAAAACGTCGAATTGATGGGTCATCCGCCGTACAGCCCTGGCCTTGCACCCAATGACTTCTTTTTATTCCCACATTCAAGAAAATAATGCGTGGTCAACGATTTTCGTGGCCAGAAGATGCTGTTGAAGCATTCAAAAACCATGTTATGGAGGTGTCTCAATCGGAGTGGAAAAAGTGCTTCGAAAATTGGTTTCAGCGTATGCAAAAGTGTATAAATCTTGATGGAGAAAATTTGGAAAAACAATAAAACCATTTTCGTTGATAAATATTCCTATTTTCATTATTAGGCCAGAAATATATATAACAGCCCTCGTATTGGCATTATTATCAAATCGAGAACAAGTTGTCGTACGTTAAGGTGCATATTTGACTCAAATCATTCTAACCATGTTAAATAACTCCATGCAGGATTTATGTTTACTCGAGCGAATAAAATCAGGTAATGTAGTTGTATTTAGAAGCGACTTAACTTTCTCTGTAACTACAAAGTTTTTGCTGTATGAAACGAACAATTTGTGCCTTTAACTTTTGTCCCTTAAATTAATTTTTCTTCTTCTTACCCTCTCTCTTTTACTTTGTACCACTACTCATATTTTATTATATCCTCAATGTGTATAAATTAAATAAAAAGTAAAGTTGTAAATAGTTTTTTATTGCCGTAGCTGCATTGTTATTGCTACTGCATTTGTGGCTGGTGGTAATGCAAGCTTTTACAATTTTTCATGTGGTTGTTGGACTACAAAGTATTACCGGACGCTTAATAACCGCAAATGTCCTATCGCCAACTGCCAACGTGAAGCCTCCACCAAAAGAGCTGCAGGATTCACAAGACGCACGACAGAATGTGCGAGTCTAATCAACGGAGATGTGGCGAAAAGTCCAATTTATCAGCCGGTTTGGACAGCTCGCGCGTTGACCGAGTTGTTTGCTGCCTTGCCACACCGCATCAAGGAAATTAGAAAAGTTACGTTTTTGGTGTTAAGTTTGCAAGTTTGCCTATGTGCATATGCTTTGGGTTCGTAGTGTTGATTTACGCGTCGTAATTACTTGCTGCGCTTCATGCCGCTCGCATTTCGTGCTCTCTGAGTTTTTCATTTCATGGCAGCGACATTTTTAAGTTGGTGAAAGTTGTAAATTTTTGAAATTTATTTTCCAATTATTTGTCGGTTACTTTTTAATTTGTCCGTCTTGTTGTTAAGTAAATAAGTTAGTAAATAAGTCACAGCTCCGCCGAACCGTCATCACCTTAGTCTACCGACTGTATTCGCGCTCAGCTCGCTTTTCATCTAAATCGGTCTCATCGAAGTGCTGCCTTCTTAAACGTAAATCCTGTGGTGTTGCAAATTTTATTGCGATTTTACTTATCGACCACGCCCCTCAATTATCTCAACTAAACGAAGTCTTTCCTTTTCTCATACCCAGCTGCGTCTTCTTTTTCCTTAATGGCGGAGACACCGCTTACGCTATAACCGAGTTAATAATAGCGCGCCAGTCGTTTCTCCTTTTCGCTACGTGGCGCCAATTGGATATTCCAAGCGATGCCAGGTCCTTCTTCACTTGTTCCTTCAATATCATCGACATACGCCAGCAGCCGTACACTCTTATAAAAGATTGCACCCGCTCGATTAAGTTCTGCAGCTCGAATTATTTTCTCCAGCAGCAGCTAGAGGAGTTTGCATGATCGGGAGTCACCTTGTCTGAAACTTCGTTTGGTATCGAACAGTTCGGAGAAGTCCTTGCCGATTCTGACGGAGCTTTTGGTGTTGCTCAACGTCAGTTTACACAGCCGTATTAGATTTGCCAGGTCTAAGGCCACAATGATAAGGTCCAATTATTTTGTTGACGGTGGGCTTTAATCTTTCACCCAATACGCTCGATAGAACCTTATATGCGATGTTAAGGAGGCTTATCCCACGGTAGTTGTCGCAGATTTTGGGTCTCCCTTTTTGAGTATTGGGCAGAGCACACTTAAATTCCAATCATCGAGCATGCTTTCGTACGACCATATTAATGTTGCCTCCAAAATTTTAGTATGCTCTGGTCACTAGATCACCTTTGGAGGTTCTTCAAGAGTATGTTCCGGTTTTGAAACCTTCTTAGAGCTTATCAAGCACTTCATACTCATGCATTTCGGCCTCTTTCTTTTTCTTTCTGCAAATGCGTATCGCTTCCCTCTTCAACAGTCGGTATCTATCCCATCCCGCACGTGTTCTGGTCGATCGTTACGTTGCGAGGTAGGTCCTCTACCGTGCGTATCTTGGCTGCAACAAGGTAGTGGTCCGAGTCGATGTTAGGACCTCGGAGCGCACGTACATCTAAAACACTGGAGACGTGTCTTCCGTCTATCACAACATGATCGATCTAGTTGGTGTTTTTCGATCAGGAGACAGCCAGGTGGCTTGATGAATTTTTTTATGCTGAAATCTAATACTACAGATAACCATATTTATATATATAGATACTATACAACTATCTCTACCAATGAAACATATTACGCCTGTCGAAATATTTTCTGAAATCAAGAAACTGAATAACAAGAAATATCCAGGATATGACAAATCTGATGCCAGAGTAGCTAAGTGTTTACCTAAAAAAGGAATTATGTTTCCTACACTTATCTATAATTCAATATTAAGGCTGAACCAATTCCCTACTCAGTGGAAGTGTGCAGAAATTGTGATGATGGTCAAACCAGGGAAAGCCGATAACGTAATCACTTCATATAAACCCATCAGTTAATTGTCTTTATTCTCCAAAATATTAAAAAAAAAATAGTTTTGCGTAGAATATTGCCACTACTAAAGGAGACTAAGGTAATACCTGAACATCAATTTGGGTTTCACCGTTATCACGGTACACCCGAACAATGTCACCGTGTAGTTAACTACTTTACTGACACTTTAGAACGTAAGTAATACTGTTCAGCAGCATTTTTGTACATTCACCAAGCATTTGATAAAGTTTGGCATCATGGTATACTATATAAATTAAAAAACATATTTTCCTCTCAGGTACATCTAATTCTTAAGTCTTATTTAACTGGTAGGTCATTTCATGTAAAAATAAATGACGAAACGTCTGATATAAGATTCATAAAATGCTGGAGTATCACAGGGTAGTGTGCTTGGTCTGCACTTTACACCATTTTTATCTCTGACATACCTGAAACTGAATATGTGTTAATTGCTACATATGCTGACGACACTGCTCAATTGTCGTCAAGCCAATCTCCTGTTGAAGCAACTAATTTGGTGCAAGAAGAATTGAATAAGATACAATCTAGGTTAGATTGCAGGAGAATGAAAGTAAACGGGATTAAATCAACGCATGTTTTATTTAAATTAAGGCGAAGTGATAGCCCTTCCTTGCTTTTAAATGGCAATGCTATACCTAAAAGTGATAGCGTTAAATACCTCCGCATGCACTTGGACAAAGGGTTAACATGGAAACAGCACATACAAGCTAAAAATAAGCAATTAAAAATGAAAATCAAACAACTGTATTGGCTACTCGGATATCAATCGCCGTTACATCTTAAAAATAAATTGCTATTATATAAAGCCATACCAAAAATCATCTGGACCTAGAATGTGCAGCTTTGGGGCACTGCTAGTAATTCAAATATTGAAATTTTACAAAGATTTCAGTCAAAAACCCTAAGACTATTTTCAAACGTCCCTTGGTTTATAACAAATAAAGCCATTCATACGGATCTTAATATGCCTTTGGTTAAAGCTGAGATTAAAAGATTTAGTACAGCATATTTACACAGAATCAGTTATCATGACAATCCTTTGGCAGTCATATTATTAGATGATAGTAATGAAACTATTACACTTAAAAGACAACATGTTCTAGATCTCCCATCTAGGAATTAAGTACTAGATATTTAATAACATATATTATTATGGTATTAAATATTAGTATTAAGTTTGTTAATAAAAGCACTAGAAATACGAACATTTGATATGAATATTGTATGTATATTATTATTGATGTCACTGGATATCACTGATATAAGTCAGGGAAGACGAGGGCAAGACGAAATATCTCCTGTCATCAAACAAACAGTCGTCGCACTCGCGACTTGGCTTTCACGTCACTGTTGGCAGTCATAACTTTTAAGTTGTTGATAATTTCGTCTACTTAGGAACCAGCATTAACACCACCAACAATGTCAGTCTGGAAATCCAACGCAGGATTACTCTTGCCAACAGGTTCTACTTCGGACTGTGTAGGCAATTGAAAAGTAAAGTCCTCTCTCGACTAACAAAAACCAAACTCTATAAGTCACTCATTATTTCCGTCCTGCTATATGGTGCAGAGGCGATGAGTCCTGCTCAAAATAATCGCGTAGCAGATGGAACGATGAGCTGTACGAAATAAACGACGACAATGAAATAGTTCAGCGAATTAAAAGACAGCGGCTACGCTGGCTATGTCATGTTGTCCGAATGGACGAAAACACTCCAGCTCTGAAATTATTCGACGGAGTACCCGCCGCGGGAAGCAGAAGAAGAGGAAGACCTCCACGTTGGAAGGACCACGTGAAGAAGGACCTGGTTTCGTTTGGAATATCCAATTGGAGCCACGTAGCGAAAAGAAGAAACGACTGGTGCGCTGTTGTTAACTCGGCTATAATCGCGTAAGCGAACAGAGTATATTAAGTTCACCTTGACGTTCGTAACAACCAGAAGGTAAAGGCTCTATAAAGTATGTACGTAATTGTTTTTTATACTTCGGTTTTCGGAAAAAAAATATTTTTTTTATCTTCTAAATTCGCTTAATTGCTTTTCACAATATTCTTCTTTAGCATCCGTACAATTTTGCATGTGTTTGAACCAATTGTCCAAGCATTTTTGCCACTCTGATTGAAGTATTTCTAAACCAGGCCTTTTGAACGCATCAACCGCCTTTTCTGGTAACCACGCTAACCACTTAGCTTATTTTTTTTTACAAAAGGGAATAAGTCTGGACTATCCGGAGGACGACTCATCAAATTAATGTTGTGAGTTCTCAAAAATGCAGTTGTTTGAGTTGATGTGTGAGGGCCCGGATTTTTTTGGTGATGAGTAGTCTTCGGCGGTTGGTTTTCCTGGTTTCTTGAAAGACAGCTGGCAAACGGATGATTGAGTGTCACTCAAAAGCTATTGATCTGCATTGTTCTAGTATTATGGTTGCGATATATCCAGTTGCTTCAAAAAAATAGAGAGCCATTTGTTTGGAAGTTCATTTTGAAACACCCATATAGTCGACTGATCTTCTTCATGTGTCATAATTTCATAGACACGACCGACAAATTGTTTTGGATTCAACGTGTAATTTTTTCGCCAGATTGCAGCACTATGGTTTGCCAAGTCCGGAAATATTAAAGACAACGTGCATTTAAAGTATACATGTGAATGATCAGCGGAACGACCTTAGTCGATTACGGTGGATATAACTGTCATACAGACTGTTCGTACAAAATCAATTCCTCTTGTCGTAGATCATGAATTGCGCAGTCAGTATTGACTTCTAATGCCGCAAGAGAGTGTGGTTTATTGCTAAAGACCAATGATTTCAAATATCCCTACAAGAAGTAGTCTGATGGTGTTAAATCTCAACTTCTTGGAATCCATTCAATGTCACAATTTTGTTAAATAATCGAATCTTCAAACTTTTCTCACAATAATTCGGTTGTTGCACGTAGCCCCGTCTGTTTGAAATCAAATGTTGTGAAGATCAACTTCTTTCAATTGCGGTCATAAAAAGTTGGTTATCATCGATTTCTATGCTCTCCATTGACAGTGACGTTGTCATCAGCTTCATATGAAAGAAGTACGGACCGATTATTAGACCAGACCAAAAACCACACCAAACTGTTAATTTAGGTGAATCTGATGGTTCCTGCTCTTGCGAACGAAGTGGAACCGATAAATTGTGGTTTTCAGCGACACTTGCCTTAACGACAGCTATATTTTTATTTCGTCCAGTAGTTCTTTGTTTTATTGGCATTGAAACATTACGTAACGAAAACGCACGCTTTACATTTTTAATAATTCGATGAACAGCGAGCGCAGGTGGATGAATACTACGACCATAAAAAAAAGCACACGAAAAGCTGTAAGTGGAGAACGATTATTTGATAATAAAATTCAATAATTTTTAAACGTTGCTCTTGCGTATATATTTCCACAATAAAACTGTAAACATTATTGAATACAATGAAAGATAAGTCTCTTAAACATAGCATGAATCTGATGTTTCCTGTTCTTGCGAACGAAGTGGAATCGATAAATTGTGGTTTTCAGCGACACTTGCCTTAACGACACCTACATTTTTATTTCCTCCAGTACGAGTATAAGAAAGGACTGTTCGGATGCAACCGAATATTTTATACTCTTTCAACTTGTAGGAATCAAAGTCAGGGAAATAATTTAAGGTGTAAAACCAATCATGTGGAGTAAAAACAGCCGGATGTTCGAAAATTCTGATGTAAGGAGCTAGGCCAAGTTTTCGCTCAAATTCATCTATTTAAGGCAAAGTAATAAAAGTGAGTAAAACACGCTATCTTATTTTCATTAGGATAACTCACATATTGGCCGATATGTGCGGCGCGAAGTCACCCGGAAGTTCCAAAATCTTTTATTATGTATATGGGGGCTAAGAGAAATATTGGTCCAATTCAGCCCCTTTCTAACATGCAGACATAAAATTATAAGAGAATCCTTCAATTTTCGACCAAAAGCATCAACTGGAATTTAAAATTGTGCTGTATGGGAAATAGGGGAAGTTTTTGTTGATTCACCTAATTTCATAATGTTACGTAAAAATATAAGAAGAATGCCACGTACCAAATTTTGGTGCCACGCCCATACCCCAATTTTCACACCGGCTGCCATAAATCTCTCTCATTCCATTTCGGTGGTAAAATTTAATGTCTCTGGTTATTGATTTATCGCGCTTTTAGTAGTTTTTATTAGTACCGTTATACATATAGGGAGTAAGCGGGGTTATACTCCGATTTCATCCATTTTCACGCTGTCGGTAGAGTTTTCTATAATTTGTAATCAGTTAATTTGGTTGTTTTAGTTGAAGTAGCTTGGGAGATATGTACATTATACTTTTTAGAGAGCGGGGCCACGCCAATTTTTTCAAAATATTTTCCTACAGGTGGCTCTTGCTTCTACGATCTTCATTACCAAATTTTAATTTAGTGCTTAATTATGGTACTTTATTTGTTTTCGGTTAATGAAAATTTTTGGGCGTGGTAGTAATCCAATTACGCCCATCGACGAAGTCAATTTTTTTTTGTTCTCTGGAACCCACATATCAAGTTTTATCGAGATACGAGTATCTTACTTTTTACTCAAGTTACAGCTTGCACGGACGGACGGACCCACTTTTCTCGTCGCCCTGATAATTTATATTTATATATAACTCTTAACCTACTAGTCGCGATTAGTTTTACATAGGTGATACGTACAACAGTTAGGTGAACAAAACTATAATATTGGTAGCAAGAGTTTAATAAGATAAGTCTAAAAAATGAAGATACAACAGAAAAGTCTTGGTATATTTTAAACAGTGGATATCGGCAAAAGTATAAATATAATATAATTATGTACACCATGTTAAGTTTCTATTATATACAGGGTTTGTCCGGAAAGTAATAGAATTTAGTCGATTTAAAAGAATTTATTCAAAAAAAAAGCGTTGGGATGCCGGCCTTGGTTAAGTAGATGTCCACAAGAAAGGCGGTGTGAGCGACTTCCACTGGCCGCAGTTCTGAATGTCAGTGAGCACTTTTTGGACCATCTTTGCGCGCTTTCAACTGCTCCGTCACAATGCCATGAATCACAGATTTTGAAAAATTTAACATCTGTGCAATTAAACTAATACTTTGTCGCCGTCCTGAGTTCAAACTTTCTGCACACCAGTCACATTGTCGGTGTTTGTCGAAGTCGCAGGTCTCTTCCCGGTCCTCTAAAAAGGCCTGGTGCCATCCAAACACACTACTTCTTGCGAAAACAACATCTGGATAAGCCTGCGTGATCATATCAAACGTCTTTTTCGTGGATTTACCGTGCTTCTAAACACAATTTAATCGCGTACCTCTGCTCTAACAAACGCTGCGTTTTCGGCTTGCACCACTCGCAGACACACGTCGCGCGAAAATGTTTGTCCTGACTCTATATGTGCTATTACTTTCTGGACAAACCCAGTACATATGCAAGAACAAAACTCCAAACCAATTTATAAGCTCTCCAACAAATAAATGCAATACTATATTATTGTTAGGACAATAAATGCACAAAAAGTAGAAGTATTAAAATTAAACACTCGCTGCACATGTATTTCCGTCAGTGTATGCTTTTTTTAATGTAATTAAGGCAAATGTTAAATTAACAATGAATAAAATAACAATAATTTATGTAATTAGCATTATGATTCTGATATTTGTGGTTTACTACCACTGTTGTTGTTGGCATTTAATAATAATTTAAACAATGTTGACGCTTTATTGATTTCAATTTCATTTAAATTTTTCATTTACTATTTTGTACAGGAAATTATTTGCTTGAGTGCGAGCCAAATTGCAAATATTATTCGATGAATATTCAAAAGCAATTTTAGTAACTACAAGCTATTCAACTAATTTAAGTGTGCTTCATTCATTCGCTCCTAATGTGTGATTAGTAGCAATTTGCTTGAATAAAGCATTTATATTCATTTACATTTTAATTTATGTATTTCTTTGTTTGCTGTTCTTTTTGTTTTAAATCACTGAAATTTAATAAAAAAGATAACGAGTGCGCATATTTTCGTTTATAACTGAAATTAAAAGTTAACATATCATGTGTGCACAAAAACACGCATACACCCTCGCAAATATGGGGACCAGCATTGCAGCAAAAAACGTATGCTAAGAAAGCGAAGGTAGCAATGCGGCTTAGTGCCATTAGGGTGACATGTGCATTTCGTACGGTATCCTACGAAGCGGTTGGGATATTATCGGGCATCATGCCACCAGAGGTAATGGCCATGGAACTCAAACGACTATACGAAAGATCTACGAGACTTGGCAGGCGACTAACGGCTGAAGAACGGAAGGATGAGAGGCAAACAAGCCTCAATAAGTGGCAAAAGCGATGGGATTTAGCTACGACGGGGAGATGGACACATACGCTAATTAGAAAGATACAAGAACGGGTAGAAAGGAAACACGGAGAAACAGATTTCTACCTGACTCAATTTTTGACGGGACACGGGTGTTTTAGAGAATATCTCTATAAATATGGACATGACGACGGGACGAATTGTTCCTTCTGTGACAGCAGCGGAGAAAATGCGCTGCACATCTTCTTTTTCTGCCGACGGTATGAAAAGGAGAGAGCCGATATAGAGAAACTGACAACGGAACGAGTGACACCGGATAACATAGTGCGATTTATGATAGATTCGAAACAAGTGTGGGATAGTGTGAGAGCATGGTGTGCTATAGTTCTGAAAGAGCTAAGAAGGAATGAGTGGCAACGCAGTGAAATTAGAAGGAGGATGAATGAGGAGTAGGCCGGAATGGCGTGAATGATGAGCCGAGTGGCTAAGCTTGGCCTCACGTTGTAATGCTTAACGGCAGTTCCGCGGGGCAAATAAACAAGCAAAGACAATGGAGTTAAGGGTTTAGTACGTAGGCGTACTGGTCTCCGTTTAAGTGACCAATACGAATCGTGCATACCGTCCGGAAAAATGACGGTATCTTTCGAAGATTCCCCCTCCAAAAAAAATAAAAAAAAAAAACCCTCGCAAATAATTACTCTAAATATATGCGCCTTCCTTCAGACCAACTTAATTTTGGCAAATTTTTTATTAATTTCAATTTAGAATTTTGATTTTTGACACAAACACATGTACACTAAGATGTTCGTTATTTCTAAGTTGACTGGGGTTTTTTTTACAAACGCCTTGAAATTTCAGTTTTTGTCGTACAAAACAAGGATCCAATTTATCCAAAAAACAATCAATTTAAGAGTTATACGCAGTTAAAGCTAAACATCAAAGCATTATACAATCTGTGTTGCTTATATGACAGAAAATTTGTAGACATTTTTTTATTAATATATTTCTTTTTCAAAGTTGTACTATAAATTTATTGACTTGGAAGATAAATTTTTTTGCAAAATTTGAAGATATCTCATATAAAGTAATGATAAGAACGGTAATTTATTTAGGCAGGGTTGAAAGTTATAACGGGTGATTTTTTAAGAGCTTGATAACTTTTTTAAAAAAAAAAACGCATAAAATTTGCAAAATCTCATCGGTTCTTTATTTGAAACGTTAGATTGGTTCATGACATTTACTTTTTGAAGATAATTTCATTTAAATGTTGACCGCGGCTGCGTCTTAGGTGGTCCATTCGGAAAGTCCAATTTTGGGCAACTTTTTCGAGCATTTCGGCCGGAATAGCCCGAATTTCTTCGGAAATGTTGTCTTCCAAAGCTGGAATAGTTGCTGGCTTATTTCTGTAGACTTTAGACTTGACGTAGCCCCACAAAAAATAGTCTAAAGGCGTTAAATCGCATGATCTTGGTGGCCAACTTACGGGTCCATTTCTTGAGATGAATTGTTGTCCGAAGTTTTCCCTCAAAATGGCAATAGAATCGCGAGCTGTGTGGCATGTAGCGCCATCTTGTTGAAACCACATGTCAACCAAGTTCAGTTCTTCCATTTTTGGCAACAAAAAGTTTGTTAGCATCGAACGATAGCGATCGCCATTCACCGTAACGTTGCGTCCAACAGCATCTTTGAAAAAATACGGTCCAATGATTCCACCAGCGTACAAACCACACCAAACAGTGCATTTTTCGGGATGCATGGGCAGTTCTTGAACGGCTTCTGGTTGCTCTTCACCCCAAATGCGGCAATTTTGCTTATTTACGTAGCCATTCAACCAGAAATGAGCCTCATCGCTCATCGGACACGGACGCGAAACACATTTCGAACCGAACACTGATTTTGGTAATAAAATTCAATGATTTGCAAGCGTTGCTCGTTAGTAAGTCTATTCATGATGAAATGTCAAAGCATACTGAGCATCTTTCTCTTTGACACCATGTCTGACATCCCACGTGATCTGTCAAATACTACTGCATGAAAATCCTAACCTCAAAAAAATCACCCGTTAATATAAATAGGCTAATTCTGGTTGCACCAAGGTTATAATACTCTTTACGGTGCAGTTTTTATAGCAAAACATGAGTGTCTAGAGATTTCTATTATGATTTTGTTTGGTCATATGGCAGCTATAGTGGTCCGATCTGAGCAATTTCTTCGGATATTGTGGCGATGCTTTGGGCGATAATCCGTACAAAATTTCGTGAAGATAGAGATAAATTAATTTCTTTAAAAAAGTTTCTTGAAAATATTTTGTCAATGAAAAAGCTTTCCATATAAGCATTTTATTCCGATCGTTCCGATAGAAGCGCTTAGGACAAAAAAAAAAAGTGTGGATGTTTCTTGGTTTATATCTCAAAAACTGAGGGTTTATTTTGCATATGTTTAGACGAAGAAGGCTAATCGACTAAGCTAGTCACTCTGATAAATTATTTACAATTATATACTTGTATACACTTTACAGGGTTCCCCGTACCCTCTGGGGGTATAGTGAAGTGCTTATTTACTGTGGATCCTTTTAAGGCCACGTATTCAAACTCCGGGATGCATTGGAAAACAAACAATCAACTTGTGAGATAATTGGAAGTCTAATACACATATTTTATTTTCCGTTCAAATTTGCTAAAATTATTTTCGATATAATTACTCAACAGTTCTAGTAATTAGAAATAATTTGGAAATTTGTTTTCGGCTGCCTGTTAATAACGAGTTAATGTGACTAGACTAGAGCAGACTACTAAAATAAAGAAGAATAAAAATTTTTAAAAAAAAACTAGTTGATGTAAACAAGGTTTTACCCAAAGGTCATTTAAGCTATGTAAGTAATACTTTTTGGGCATTTTTACACCACTTAATTATATACCTCGATGTTTCTACATGAAACGCATTTAAATGCATCATTTAGCTAGGAACCCATCGTCTACGTTCAAATGAAGTGTTAGTTTCGGTTACGAAATGAAAAACTACTAAAGTTCGATGGATGTACAAACTTTTGGTGATTGAAAGGCTTTTATTATCACAATCGCAATTATTTTACAAATTACTTTTCTAATTTTCTTAGTAACATAATTCTATTATATCACTATTCAATGAGTCTGCCATTCATATCCCACTGGATTAGGTTTACATATCGTTCATAACCTCAATTTGTTTTTTCAGAGGTTCTAACGTGTCAGTATCTGCATAATAGAACCAAGGCGCAGTTAAAAGTTTCAGAGGAAGATAAAATAACAGGCTGACTTTTAAAACCTCCAGGATTATACTGAATGCACAAATTTTTGTTCTGTTCTTATGCCGATTATGCGGCCATGTTTTTATAATCGGCATACGATTTGGCTGACGTTTAAACATAGCTAATTAATCTTGGCTTCCATATTTCTCACTGAATCACTGGATCCTTTGAGAAACCTTTTAGAGAAGACTTCAAAATTTAAAAGATTTATATTCGGTCTTTATGCACCTAATTACAGGATTTATTTGTTATAACCAGTGTACAAAAAAACGTTTTGATTTGCTGAGTTGGTGCCGCAAAATAAATGAAAAATGTGTACACATATCACACATTTGCCCGATCCATTGAAATAATTAAAGTTTATTAAGTGGGTAAATTCAAATAGTTTTTCCACCTTAATGTAGCACGTATCCTGCAAATTCCGGGCACACTCAGCGCATAACAAGAGCTTTTTTCATAGCGCGAAACAGCATTTTTCTCCTTAACTATATCTCTAAATGAAGGTGAAGAACTTCTCCAGAACTTTTTCTTTCGCCGAATGTAGCCAGTTTGCAAAGTGAGTTGAGCAAAAACAATGTAGGTAATAACGCGAGTGCATTTGTATTGTACTTTAGTGCTAGCAAGTAGTAAAAAATAAAATAGCAATAATAAAATTGAGCGCTTACAAAAACAATGTACTTACATACATAAGTATGTATTTCTATATATGTACGTATGTATGAAAAATAAAAGTTGCACAACAGAAGCAAATTTCTAACGCATAAGGTGATATGTTGTTGTAACATTATTAGTTGTGGTGCTATTTTTGTTTTGTTGCGCTCAAGTCACGTTTTCTGCGGCGGCGAAAATGCATTTTGTGTGGCCAGCACTACGTTATCTAACAACCGAAGTATGCCAGCAATGATGTTGCTTCAAATACCATGCATTTTTTCATAGCTATAGCAACACCTTCGTCCTGCTAACACGTCTTTGCGCTCATCACGTAGCTCATAACTTTTACTTTCGTTCTTCTACTACTAATGCTACAACCATCATTTCCAGTACCTCGTGCGACTACTTTTTCAAGTATACATAAAAATACCTTGCAAAGCACTTGCTAATGGAGCGCAAGGATAATAAAAGCACATAGGGATGGTAAAATAAAGTGGAAAAATAAAAGGAATAGATGTACATACATATTTGGAAATTTTTGCATACTTATGTATGTGCTCTAACCCTGTAAACGTTTATGCCATCTACATATATACATATATACCTATAAAAGTTCAATATATGTATGCTAGTCTACTATTGCCGTAAACCACCTTCATCCAATTGGATTTGTATGCTTTTCTCCGGTAAGCACACATATCGTATTGAGTAAATAAATTTTGTTATGAAAATTCTGAAAATGTAGTTGTTGAGCTTTTGTGAAATTTATAAAACAATTTTTGTATTACAAATTTCTTCGTACCTACTCGAAAGGAATATCATTTGTTTGACGTCTTGAAATTGATGTTATGTGTTCAAAAATGATAAAAAACGCTGTTTGAAGCTAATTTACCCTTCACTGGTGCATTTTTTTAGTAACTATGTATCCAGTTTGTATGGAAGTTATATGCTATAGTAATCCAATCTGAACAAATTTTTCGGCAAGCAGTCATCCATGTCAAATTTCGTGAAGATACCACGTCAAATGCGAAAATTTTCCATACAAGCCCTTGATTCCGATTGTTCGGTTTGTATGGCAGTTATATGCTATAGTGAGCCGATCTGAACAATTTCTTCTGATACTACATTATTTCTATAAACAATAACTCATTCCAAATTACGTTAAGATATATCGCCAAATGAGGAAGTCTCTCCCATGCAAGCATATATGCTATAGTAATCCGACCTGAACAAGTTCTCCGGAGATTACATTGTTGCCTCAAAAAATACTCTATACCAAATTTCGTAAATATATCTTGTCAAATGTGAAAGTTTTTTCATACAAGAACTTGATTCCGATCGTTCTGTTTGTATGGCAGCTATATGATATAGCAATCCGATCTGAACAATTTCTTTTCACTTTCCATTGTTGCCTTAAAAAATAATTTGTACCAAATTTCGTGAATATATCTTGTCAAATGTGAAAGTTTTCCGTACAAGAACTTGATTCCGATCGTTGAATTTGTATGGCAGCTATATGCTATAGTTAACCGATCTGAAAAATTTTTACGGAAATTACATTTTTGCTTTAAAAAATAATTTATACCAAATTTCGTGAATATATCTTGTCAAATGTGAAGGTTTTCCATACAAGAACTTAATTCCGATCATTCAGTTTGTATGGCAGCTACATATATGCTATAGTTAACCAATGTGAAAAATTTTTTTGGAGATTACATTATTTCTATAAATAATAATTTATACCAAATTTCTTTAAGATACATCGTCAAATGCGAAAATTTTCCATACAAGCCCTTGATTCCGATTGTTCGGTTTGTATGGCAGCTATATGCTATTGTGAGCCGATCTGAACAATTTCTTTCGATATAACATTCAAATACATCTTAAAATTTCGTGAAGATAATCGTCAAATGAGGAAGTTTCCCATGGAAGCATTTGACACCGATCATTCAGTTTGTATGGCAGCTATATGCTATAGTTAACCAATCTGAACAATATCTTAGGAGATTACATTGTTACCTTAGAAAATAATCTATCTCAAATTTCGTGAAACCATCTTGTCAAATGCAAAAGTTTTTCGTACCAGCACTAGATTCTAATCGTTCAGTTTGTATAACAGCATCTCAGAAAATGTGCCAACTTTTGTGGAGATACATTGTCAAATGTGAAGGTTTTACATACAAGAACTTGATTGAAAAGATTCGGTAAAACCAATTTGGAGTGTAACTTCAGGGATGAATTTCAGATTATGTCTTATTCTTCCAAAAAGCATAGTTGTTAGACGAATCTGAGAAATACCCGCAGATCACAAAGATATGTTGTACGTACATATATACTAGATGATTTTACTTCACAGACTCTTAAGCTGTAAATACTTTTAAGTAATTTGTTAAATCGCAGTTGAGGTACCTGCTAACACTTTCTTTGATGTGGTATATTTGTTGCTTTGTTTCCAGAACCATATTGATATTTCTTTCTGATTTGCCTGTTCTAAAGTCTGGTAGCAGAAAATAACTTCGTTGGTATTTATACTGAATCACGTAAAACGCAACAGTCGGCTAGCAAGGTAATGGCGTCAGGATAATGCGCAGGGAATGTTTCATAGCGCCATTGGACCATTTGAAGGACAAAATCGTCGAAAAACGGACGTATTTGAAAAAATGTAAGTGCTATTTTATCAAGAAAATGCACCGTTTCAAATGCCTATGAAAATAATGACAATCGTACTACAAAAATGGTACCTAAAAGTAAGAGTGTAACACTCTTGAAAGGATTTATGTTTTATTGAATTTTTTGCCAGTCGTTCGTTGTACCAAAGATTAAATGCTTCCCAATGAAGTCCAAGTCAATGAGCAAGGAATATGTTCTAGTTTCTTCGAGATGCTTATTGCTCTTGAATGCTGCCTGTGCTATTAATTCCCCTTTCGGTTAAAAAACAGCTAAAACGCCTAACATGAAGGTGTACTGATTTATTAACATCTGATAATTTTTATTGGTCATATATACAATGTATTTTGAAGTGGTCAGATCAGCCGTCAACAATTCCATGCTAATTTTTGGGGAAGTTTATTTCTTAAAACCCAATAAAACTAAGGATATATACACTTTTGCTCTATCTCAGTCGTACGCGCTACGAAAATCGAAAGAAATGAGGCAATAGAAACACGCGGACTGTGTGATGAAAATAGCTTAAAAATTATCTCTTATAATAAATTAAATTGCAATACAAAGTCATGTTTAATTGCCATAAATCGAAATGAATATTGTGAAGAAAGATATAGTTTATATAACAAAGGCGGTTTTCTATAATAATAAGTTGTTTTTTTGTTTTAAAATTATTTTGAGTAATATGTTTTTTTTTTTATACATCGATTTAAGTTTTACAAAAAGTTTTGATCCCTGTCTCGCCCTCAAATAAGTAAAGTTTGCTTATATTAGTTAATGTTTTTTAAGTCTATGTTTTTGATTTCAGTTGCCACCTACTGCCACTTTCTTTGTTATTTATGTTATTTTTCATAATTTTTTGTAATTATGTGTATGTATATTTTATTACTTTTTATATTTTTTTCATCATATATTCTTGAGCTTCGGTTTTCATTTTATCATTTTTTCAATTTTATCAAATGTTTGTTTTATACGTACTTTTATTCAGGCAGATCATATCGGCGTTAACTTTCACGTCTATATATTTTTGAATTGCGGTATTTAGCATCAGTATGTACTTCGCTTATAAAAAACTTGATCTTAACTTTTTAACCTGCTATTATAACATTTTAAATTAAAAGCAGTTATCCTGAGCAAATGAAGGTCTCAGAATCTGATGTCGAAGTTGAGATAAAAAAATTAGACCACACTGTGTCAGGAATGTAATTAAAGAACGCAATGGCCTATTATTAACCCTCATGGTTTTAATAGCAGTTTTGGGCAGAACGAATATAATTATAACAATAATTTGGAAACCAATAAGTTATTTGTCACCACATATGTTCCTCTACAACTGATAATAAAATCGGGAGAGGGAAACGAGAGACGGAGATATAAAAAGCTTTGGCAAGAGTTTCACTTTTATATAGGTAGTGGAAGTATTTTTGTCCACTGGTTCCATACAAGAGCGACCACTATGGAACAGTTTGTTTTTTAAGATATATTTCGTTTAGAGGAGTGAAGTACTCAAAATAACTATATTTTTTTTCATTCACACACTTTAATTTAAAAATAAAATATTTTTTAACGAAAATTGACATCAGTTTCCGTTTATTTCGCAGAAATTTTCATTTCCTTGCGAGATACTTCACCTTATGTAAAATTAACTTCTCTTCAATGGAAAGTTAGTACGAGTAGTTGCCGGTCTTTGTTTTGCTAAGCTATTAATTTCTTAACAATTTAATTTACTAATTTATACTCTGTCTTTATAAAGACTAAATTATCTGCCAACAAGTCAAATGTTCAAAAATATCCCACCGAATTCTACACAACGCAAACCTTAGCTATATTATGCGCCTTTTCAACGTTCCATTTCCATTCCATCTCATTTGCTGATATCAAATTTACACTTTTAATCAATTCGCAACGACGCAAACTCGGCCACTTTAGTGCTAATTTTAAACGATTTTCGCTCTTGTTTGTGTGCTCTGCGAAGCAATTTCTCATTTCCTTATAGCGCAAATGAGTTTGTTTATCTCTCGTTTACTTATTAACTTTTCAGATTTTTAAGGAATTAAGGAATAAATAACTAAAAATTGACAAGAGATATGTGTAAATTATTGCAGGACAGGGACGTAATAGTGTGATTGCTTTATATTTAGGTGGAAAATCACAGCCAGCCATTGTTCGTGAGCTTAAACACCTTAATGTGAATAAAGTTTTTGTTTATCACACCATCACTCGTTGTAATGATACTGGTAGCATCGCAAAACGTCATGAAGGTGGTCATCAAAAGACCGCAACGTCACGTGAGATGGTTCGGAAAAAAAAGAAACGACTTGAGCGAAATCCACGACGAAGTGTCAATCAAATGGCTAATGAACTGAAAATATCCGACTGCAGCATCCGACGCATATTGAAAAATGAGCTCATGGTCAAGCCTTACAAGTTCCAAAAGGCCCATTATCTCACTCCGAAGCAGCAACAAGTAAGACTTGAAGAGTGAAGCAGTTGCTTCGCTTTGCCGAAAACGGTCAAAACAATGCGAACATTGCGTTTTCTGACGAAAAAAACTATTGAGCAATTCGTAAACTCTCAAAACGATAGGGTTTACGTGACCGACCATTCATACGAGAATCTAAGTCATCGGTAATGGACCGCTGTCAACGCAGATGGGCGCTCTCCAATTGTATTCATCGAGCCTGAAAGTAAATGCGTCATATTATCGGAAAAGTGTACTGGACGCTGCTTTGAAGCTTTTTAAACAAACATTTCGGTCGCAAATCATGGACGTTTCAACAAGACTCAACACCATCTCACAAAGCGTGAGTGAACCAAAAATGGCTGAAAAACAACGTTCCGAATTTCATTACGACCACACAATGGCTCTCGAATTCACCAATGCGGCCATTTTGGGGAACAAGGTTCGAAGTAAAAAATACCGGCAAGTCACAATCGGGCAGCTTGAGATTCGTTTTTTAACCGTCTCAAAGCCTTAGTTAAGGCAAAAGGTGGTCATATCGAGCAAAAATGAATTGGTCTTGAATTTATGATTATTTTCACACATTTTGTACTTTAAAATAAATAAAGATAATTTTCCAAACCGAATTTATGGCTAATTTAATATATTTCGAGTACCGGACCTTGTAAGTAAAAGAAAATAACAGCGGGAATTTAAATACTTAAGATGTTGGTTGGACATGCGACGTTAAAGAGTGAAGAGAGAGCGCTTAAAAGTTAATTATACCTAACAAGTTTTTGCTACGATTAAATGGTCCTCAGTCCCCATTCTTAATATTGGGAAAGTTATCGGTAGTACTATTTAAAAATACAGGGTGATTCCAGGGATTAAAGTGCTTTCAAACTGGAAGAAAATTTACATAGCAAGAAAGTTTTAAAATATGTTAAAATGTTGTTTATAAATTTACCCAAAATTACAGAGCAACTAAGAAGCATTCATAATATTATATTATTATTTTAATTTGCTATTTTTTCGATTAACTAATCCATTAATCTCAGGGAAGAAATTCTTTACTATTTTCAAACCTTTCATATACTTTTATCTTTGGTACCCAACTCCGTTCTCAAAATCTCTATTCCAATATCATCCGCCATATCGTGTTCATACTCTTCATTACCCATCTTCCTAATACCATTATATTCTTGCATGCTTTCTTTGGGGAGTGACATGTCAAGGCTGTCACTTCTTCTTTAAGATGGCGCCCCAATACTAACACTGTTTCTATTTTATATCTACTATGCCACATACATCTCATGGCACACAATTTCAATCCAAATCCCTTAATTCACACATACACAAACATTAACTTGAATATTAAGCACAACTATAGATTCGTAGTTGAATGTTGATAATCTCCATTAATTTCACCAGCAACAATCATGCATGCATTTGTGCGCAAGTATGCGTTTATTTGAGTGTTACGAGGGCGATGGCTTCCTTTCTATCCCGTGTATGGTGTGCCTGTCATTTTTGATCAATGTAATATTTTTATATTTATGCGGGTGTTTTATAACTTACATGTGATCAATATGCAGCGGTGCCTTTTACTTGATATGACAAGGTTGAAGCCAATACTTTTTATTTCCATATTTTAGCCTTTAATTCCAGGGTTGCATTTGTGAAGTGTTTGGTGCTTTCAAAAAAGAGAAATTTGTTTATTTTTGAGAGAGTTTTTTTTATTGCTGCTGCCATCAAAGTGATAAGTTATGAAATTGTAGTATTTAAGTGGGTGGAAGTTTTGCTGTTGTATTAAAACGGATTTTTCTTGAATGAAAATATTTTAGAAATTTAATAGGTAATGAGTCAGAAGTGTGTCTTTACTTTTTATTTCCATATTTTAGCCTTTAATTCCAGGGTTGCATTTGTGAAGTGTTTGGTGCTTTCAAATAGAGAAATTTGTTTATTTTTGAGAGAGTTCTTTTTATTGCTGCTGTCATCAAAGTGATAAGTTATGAAATTGAAAGTATTTAAGTGGGTGGAAGTTTTGCTGTTGTATAAAAACGGATTTTTCTTTAATGAAAATATTTTGGAAATTTAATAGGTAATGAGTCAGAAGTGGGGTCTGTGATTTCTTTAAGCTCAACTCATCAAAATGTGGCTTTTTTTCAAAATGTCATTTCGTCTTTTCGCTTTTGCCGTTCTTCCAAAAAATTTAAATTTTAAGTGTATAGTCCAGAGAACTAATTATTAATTTGCTTTTCCTCTTTTAAAAAATTATTATTTAGCTATTTGGTAATCTCTTATCAGTTCATCAGCACAACTATAAAAATTGGAGTTCTTCTGTTTCTGGAGCTGACTGGCACACTTATTAAACTCTGATTATTTCTCTTGAGATTTGATAATTCCACGTTGGCATATATAAATGAGGTCCCTACTTAATAAATTTACAGTTCTTGAGACTTCAAAGAAGAAAAAATTTATCTTCAAATTCACATCTTATAGGCCAGTTGTGAAGTTCTGTTTGAGACTACGAATTTGACTTAGAGAGTTTCCAAAACAAAGTAGATAGTTCAGAAGTCATCAAAGCAAAAGTGTTCGCTCAAAGTAGAGACTCCGAGGGTAGAGCTTGAGCTATATCATATTCGCTTAACAAGCTGTTCTTATTGTATGAAAGATCAATAATCAAGGTTGCTCATAAATTTTTTTTTGAATTTTTCTCCACTGTAGAATTATAAATTCCTTAATGATCAATATTAGAAGTTCTACATGGCGGCCGCTTTCTCTTATGGAAATAAGAATATAATAAATAAGATAAGGTATAAGAAATAAGATACGGGTGGCTAGTGATGGCCGATAACATGATTTCCATATGCTGACCTTTGATTTAAGTTAACATGAATCTTACTACTTAACTTATCAAGTCTCTTGAGTGCCCTCTACGGAGTTTTAGTTTCCATGGCTTTAACTGAAGAAAAACTCCGGCTATCAATTTTCAAAGTTCCTACTTTAAAAAAGTATAAAACTACAGCAGAAGAAATTAACCGAAATGAAATCTTATATTTTCTATGAAATAATTACGACTTTACTATATCTTATATTTATAATAAAAATCATGCTGCTGGAATTTCATCATTGTAGGTCCAATGTGGCGTCTATTTTTAATATTTAAACGATACATTTTTGGAATCCAGATACCTACATTATGATCGACTGGTTCTTAGAGTTTTTAAAGCAAAAACTCTTTGTATAAAGGAGTATCCTTCCCCGACATTTACACATATACCACACTATCACACCACATCACACCACATCAACTCAACCCCACCATCAGCGCTTACAACCAACATTCCACGTTACTCAAGAGAGGACCACACATCGACACGACATCAGCAATTTTTTCATTTTTTTTTATACAGTGTCGGAATTATAAACCCCTAATTATTATATTTTATAAAGTGAACAATAAAAATTGTACACAAACGAAGAAAACCGCAATATATGTATATACGCGAATACACATTTAAACCAATTTGTTTTTCCATTTTTTCATTAAAAAAAAAAAAATTGTGGTGACCAAGAAGGTATATAAAGAATTTGAAGTGCACAACAAAAAAGGTGAGTTCGTGGAAAATACACTCTTCAATTATAAAACGTACAATAAAATGTACATATGTACGTTTCTCCCAACCAACCAGCCTCCCACATCTAATTTTATTACCAAACTACATATGTATTTACTCACTTGCTGTTGACATTCACCCAGGTCGAGTGTCCTTCGCTATTAAGTGGCAATTAAATGGTGGTAGTTGTTGCAATAGTTTAAGTAGTGGTAGTAGAGTATATGAGCAGCGTTACTATTCGTCAGTCAATGTCAGCCGCGTCGTATCAGCAACCTACTAAACATATCGGCACTAATAAGTAACAGCAGCTGAATGCGTTTTCATTATATAGTAGCGTGCAAAATTATGCAATCACAAACGTACTAATACATTGATAACGGGATAAATGTATGTTTGTATTTTCCAGATTATATACATCCAGACATGTGTGTATGTATATAAAAAGCACTGAATTAGTGACAACTACAAATAATTTTGTTATTACTTTGAGTGTTGTTTTTGCTGTAGCCGCTGCAGTTATTAAGCTTGTTGACGCTATGCGTACCCACCTAAATTAAACGCAAAGCAGGCTTCGCTTCTGCTGTTGCTGACGAGTGAAAAGAGAGGTGAGAAAGAGAGAGTCAAAGGAGTGTACAAATGGTGCCTATATGTCGATATGCCGCTTCTTTCAAAATGTTGCCAAACATATAAATGTATGTATGTGTGTTTCATATACGTCAGTGTGTGCGTGTTTGCCATCTTAGACTGCCTCAAATGAGTGCTTAACGGCTGCAATATTTTTCGCTTTACACTTGTTTGAGTTGTTCGACATTGTGAACGATTCCTGGTGGAACAGCGCGAGCTGGAGGTTTCAATGATTTTAATGTTGAAACCAACTACGCCTGCTTTAGCATGTGCTTAGCTTAAAGTGGGAGAGAGTGAAAAAAAAATTCATTGATATTTATTTGACACATGACTCCACCAAGCGCCAGAGTTTGCTTTTAACTTTCTGAGCGCAATCTTGACAACTCATGTCACGCTTTCTTAACGGCACATTAACACCACACACTTTTTTCTGTACCTTCGCTTTCGAATTTCATTCAATCACTGCTCAGCGTCGGCCTCTTTCTCCCACTGAATATCATTATTCTTATTTATCCTAATTTTATCTACAATTATCGTAATCAGTTGCTTTTGTTAATGTTTTTTCCTCCGACCACTGAACTTGTTTGATTTTCTTCAATTTAGCTGACTCACTTGAAGTTATACCAGAAAATAACAGAAAGTTATGCATTACGCATTTTGTCAAATCTTTGCGGAAGTTCTGCTGCACCACGAGCCACTTAAAAGCTGTCTTGGACCCACACCTATCATTTTTTATATGCTCATATATATTTCTTGTTTCTAAGTCATATTTTTTTTTTAAATCCATTCGTTCGCTACTTTCTACACTACTACTGTTGCTATATCTGATTTTCAAAAACTTTAAGAATTATGTACACCCTGCACACCACTTCAATTCATGTGACTTTCAAAATGACTAACGGCGCTCGAACCCGAATTGATCAGCCTAAGTTTCTACCATAACTTAAGAAGCTCCGGGCCCATATTCACTTCGATTGGTTGAAATTCTTTGAGAACAGTGTTATTTTTTTTTTGTTTTGTTACTGGCTTTTGAAGTTTTCAATTAGTGGTAAATTATGAATTTGCCGTGGACATTCACGAAAATATTTCGACTTGTGTTTACTACATATGCACATAAAAAGGTATAACATTTAGTTCAAATAATTCGAACAAGAATACAAGGTGAGTACCAAAGTAAACAGGACTTAAAAAAACAGAACAAATATTTTTTTCGGAAAAATCAATTTATATTATTCAAAATAGTCTCCTTCTGCTTCAAAACAGCTTTTTGCATGGTCCAAAAGCATGTTGAACGATTGTTTTAGCTCGTTGGCCGGTATGGCCGCCAGTATGTTGGTGCAAGCCTTTCGAATGACGTCTGCATAACGCTTTCCTTTCATAGGCAAATGTATTTTGCCGAAAAGGAAGAAGTCTCTCGGTGCCATATCAGGTGAAAACGTGGAGTGGATAATGGTTAAAATGTGATTTTTGGTCAATTAATCGGTCACAAGTACTGGATTCTGAGCAATTTTTGGTCGTCAGTCAATTTGTGAGGAACAAACCGTGCACACACCTTTCGTGAGCCCAAATGTTCTATCAAAATGAGACAACTCGATATTTTAGAGATGTTCAATTCCCTTTCCATAAATTTAAGTGATGATTTCGGCTGATTTTTGATGAATTCACGTACAGTTTCGATGGAATTTCCAATGATCACGGATATTGATTGGCCCACATGTTGATTCTCATTTAAGCCCTTACGATCACTTTAAAAACGTTGAAACCACTCGTGCACTCTGTTACGGGGGATAGGCAATCATCGCCATAAACTTGTTTCATCAATTGAAACGTTCCAGTAAAAATTTTACCAATTTTAAAACAAAATTTAGTGTTGGCTCTTTCTTCGAAACTCCTTTTCGCACCGATAACATAAACATACTGACATTTAAAACTCAATAACTTCACTTCCATTCAATGAAATGTCATGAAATTCTAAAGCGCCGGTCGACATATAGATGGCGCCACCAGGGGGCTAGATTCAAAAATTTCTGTTTACTTAATGTAATCGGAATCGATCTAAATGGTAAAATTTTTTTGTAGAACAAATTCGATAGCGCATTTAGTAGGAAGAACGTATCAAAATGTCTGCCGACTCGTGGTATACCTGAGAAGAACTTAACGTCTAGAACTCTATTATTTGGCCGTTTAGTTGTTAATTGGTAGGTACAACAGAGGCGTGACATTTGTACAACCACTGATTATATGCTTAACTGCAAACTATGTACCCTACAGATCTGCTTTTGACTTACATATCTGTAAGTAGGCCTTAGGGCCTACAACCTATACAACGGTATACAACGGTTTTT
Organism: Bactrocera correcta; assembly: GCA_027475135.1. Classification (NCBI taxonomy): domain Eukaryota; kingdom Metazoa; phylum Arthropoda; class Insecta; order Diptera; family Tephritidae; genus Bactrocera; species Bactrocera correcta. The sequence continues at coordinate 79,784,528 of CM050323.1, read as the reverse complement.
AGCTGTTCACAGGTTTTTGTCGTTCACCGCGACTCAATCTTCTCGATTACATACGCAAGCATTGGCTTTGTACTCGGAATATCTTTTTGTTTGCTGTCAGCTTTCGTTGCTCACAGTTGCTTTTTCGTGCTGGCGACGGCGTCCTGATCGTCGTTTTCCTTCTGTTGCTCCTCTCTTTCCCCCTGCGGATTGGGGGGCCCCCCTCAGTGTTCGGGGGGGAAACCAAATAGACCCGCGGTAAGGAATGCCTGTCGTAAAAGGCGACTAAGATCCTGGCCGCCAGTCCAGAGTTGTATGGAAACTCAACTGGTAGTAACTTCGGTTACAAGGTCATAACATAGACTTTAACCTGGTACCACGGGGAGCAGTAGCCCTTGGAGGTAACTCCAATCTGGTTTGGCCCTTTGTGGAGATTCGTGGTGGCTGTGGTTAAAACCTAAATCGCGGGAAGAACTGACTTTGTCAGTTCAAATGTGGAGTTGCATTGCAACCTGGCGCCGTGCACATAGTACGGTAGAGGTTTTAGATGGGCCTCGAACCCTACGAAGGTGGTTAGTGTGTCCATGCCACACTGCCGATTGGTACTGAAAATGTTTACACAGTTTTCAGGGCGCTGATCGACGCATTGTATTGGTCCGTTGTGCTTCTGAGCACCGTAGAATTAAGCTGAAAAGTAGGATCCTACGTTAAACACCTTTCATTGTTGTTGCTCATCTCTTTCGCAGTGAGTTGGTTAAATTGCGCGGTATGTTATATGAGTTTTTCCTTAAGTACTTTGTATACTTGTAGTAGTTTTGTGATAGTTTAGGTTTCAATGCTAACAGCGTTTCTACTGCCCATCACATTCTGCTTGCAGTTTTTACATCTGAATAAAAATTAAGTACCCATAAGTCCTATTTCGGAGTGATAATTATGTAAGTCACTACTTGATTGTAATGCTGACAGGTTTTGTCTTTTACTTTAGAGCACACTTTATAAAACTTGGGTGGGAGCATTATTTTGAAAGGATGTCGTTAACGAAATTTGATCTAACAGATATAGTATGAGCGCTTGGGCAAAACGCGAAAACTTTGAAACGCGATTTTTTAGTTTTTCATTCTTACGATTATTCTTAAGTTTATTATCTTTGGCATTAAATTATCTTCTATTTAAATAAAAAAACTAAGAAAAGTCAAGTTTGAACATATTTTTTAACAACATAGAGTAAAATTTTTTTTAATCAAAGACCACTTTTTTCAATTTTTAAAATTTTATTAAAATTTTACACTTTTTTTTTTACTTTTCTTAGTTTATCTAGAAATTAAGTTATTGAGAAATACGATTCTCTATGAATTTTTTGTTTCCGATAGAAATTGCGACCGGCATCCTGCCCGCCGTCCGAAAAATACACACGCGATATGCATCGGGCAATTGCTTCCCAAAGGCAGAATATCAAAGATTTCGTATCCAAAAAAAGAGAAAGATGTGAAAGATGTTCAAATATATAACTATAAAGCCTAGAAATTTCGCTTTAATCATTTATTTCTTTCCCTCCCAAAAAAATCCTCAAAACAATCGATTTTTTGAAGTCTCTAAAGCAGGCTCTCCCCTTAACACTTGCAATTGTCCGCGATCTTCACTGTTCGGCGATACGAGAGATATGAGATTTTGTGCGCGGACAACGCCATACACGACACACATGTTCGCGCACCGATCGTAAAAAATCAAACTTTTCGCGGACATGGATCGGTACGCGCACAAGCCCATACACGAGTAAACCGAGTGCGTACACATACCGATCGAAAGCACATGTGTGCCCGTGTATGGGATCTATAAGTTGAATTTTTAAATTGATGTCACTATTGTGAATTTGAATTTGAATTGATGACCGGCACCGTCAACTAATTGATTATGTCAATAATAATAATAATTGCTATTGAAATAATATTCAATGATAATATTGGAGAGATCGCATACTATTGAGAATGCAATTTTGAGCTAAGATATATATGCATTTTTGATATATAACTGTTAGTCAAAATGCTTCTTCGTCTTAAGTTAATTAAAACAAGAAAGAACGTTAACTTCGGCTGCACCGAAGCTAATATACCCTTCACAGGTGCATTTTATTTAGTAACTATGTGTCCAGTTTGTATGGCAGCTATATGCTTCAGTTAACCGATCTGAGCAATTTCTTCGGAGATTATGTTATTACCTTAAGCAGTAATCCATGTCAAATTTCGTGAAGATACCACTTCAAATGCGAAAGTTTTCCAAATTGATTCCGATCTTCGGTTTGTATGACAGCTATATTATAGTTAACCGATCGAACAATTTCTTTGAATTACATTATTTCTTTAAAATAACTATACCAAATTTCGTGAAGATCTATGTCAAATGGAAAATTTCCTTACAAAACTTGATTCCGAGTTCAGTTTGTATGACAGCTATTAGCTCCAGTGAGCCGATCTGAACAATTTTTTCGTGTATTACATTATTATCATAGAAATAACCTGTGCCAACTTTTGTGAGGATACATTGCCAAATGTAAAAGTTTTCCATACAAGAACTTGATTCCGTCGTTCAGTTTGTATTGCAGCTATATACTGATCTAAACAATTTCTTCCGATATACATTATTATCTAAGAAAATAACCTGTGCCAAGTTTTGTGGAGATACATTGTTAAATGTGAAAGTTTTCCATACAAAAACTTGATTCCGATCATTCAGTTTATATGGCAGCTATGTGTTATAGTAGTCCGATATCGGCAGTTCCGACAAATGAGCAGCTTCTTGAAGAGTAAATGACGTTTACGAAATTTCAAAACGAAATCTTAAAAACTGAGGGACTATTTCGTATATATACAGACAGATAGACGGACCGATGGGCAGAAGGACAGACGGACATGGCTAAATCGACTCAGCTCAACATACTGATCACTTATATATATACTTTACAATGTCTCCGACGCTTTCTTCTGCGTGTTACAAACTTCATGACAAACTTAATATACCATGTTCAGGGTATAATAACTCTTGCTTAGATATCCACTTTCTGAGATTCTCGTTTATGCTTATCTGGTAGATACAAATTGACTGATCGAGACCTATTAAATTCATTAGACACATGGTAAGCTAATACGAATATATTATTATAATATGATTACATATACACAAGCCTAAAAGAAGACTAAATAACCTGATATTTTGCTATGGAAGTTTACTGATGAAAAATTGTTGATAATGATGTGGGTTCTTCGGATGTTAGGAGAGCGCTATCGATGTCAACATAATCTTCTCACATTTGAATTTAGGTTTCGTGACCACAAAGATAAAGGAATGTCATCTTCTTCATCGAATTCATGTTCTGATATTTGAATAGGTAAACCGTCGTGGCTTTCAATGAATCCTGCATGTTTGAAACAGTTACGAATGGTACTTTGTGACATTTCATTCCAGGCATCATTAACTATCAGAATTGCATCGTTATTAAGAGTTGTTTTCATTAGCATCAAGACAGTTAATCATTTTGAGCACAAGGTTCTTCCTAAAATTTGTTCAGAGTGATCGTATTATTCACGGATCCATTGGTTTTAGTACTGAGGGTGTATTCAGCGGAAGGAAAGCAAGTGTAATAGGCTTTAAATCAGTAACATTTGGATGTGCCGGGCAATTATACGACTCTACAAAAATATTTTCGTTCCTTGTCCTAAAGTTTATTTTGTGATTTCCTGATTAATTATGAACAAAAATGATAAGAAAATACATTTTTTTTTCGTATAAAGTTTGCTTTTGTAAAAGTTATAGTAATAATACTATATAATTATACTATCGTTAAAGCGGTTTCCTAAATAAAAAAGCAAACTTTTTCATGGCATATATTTTTTTTTGTCTAATCACGAACGATTGATTAATGCAGTTCTTGTTTTTAAAAATCATAGAGATTGTCGAATGACCCACGCCAATTCCTTTGCGCGACACGAGTTAGATTCTCCACTTTCTAATCTGCATATTATTGCACCTTTCTCCTCAATTGTAAATGCTTTGCGTCGTTGTGATGACATTTTTTCACAGTCATTCTAGTCGGACATACTTTATTAAAAATGGGTGGTAAGCGACATGTCACTGTAAGGGAAGTCATTATATGCGACTTTTTTATGAAGAATTTTATATGAAAACCAAACTTCGTAGTGTAATTACGTCATAGTAACCAGTTGGTCAATATAGGCGGAATCATAATAAACGGATTATACTGTAATAGAAATAAGAGTTGTACCAATTCTTCTATAAAATTCGGTATGTTTTATCCGATTGTGTTTTTAACTACCTTTATTACAGTTCGCAAACGAAACGCAATTTTCGATTTTATTTACTACTTAAGATATTTTAACAATCAAAATTAAACCTAAAATGTCTTAAAGTTCTATATTAAAATCCATTTAAAGATCGTGTCCCTAAATTAATAAAATGAGTAATAAAATAGTTCTGTACAAAATGCTTAGGTATATGACTGTCGGCACATAAATAAAGCACGTAAATTCTACATATGAGACCCTGCATTTTACGTATTGTCAAACTTCTATACCCCCACCTTTGAGAAAGGAGAAAGTAGATAAAAAAGCCTCCACCATGACATTAAAATCCATTTAAGGCCTATTCAAAAACGTGTTAAACTTTTGGTAACTTTGCAATTTAATTATTTTGTATGCTCCGAGTTAATGGTGAAAAATCATACCGGAAGCGTAGTAAAGTTTTTCATGGCAATGCTTATATGCCATATGTATGTATGTGAGATGTAAGAGCATGTATGTACATATATACTATGAACAGTGCCTAAAAGAGACTTAAACATCGGCAGTTAATGTACCTAGTGTAAGTATTTTCTGTATGTGTTTATGTGTGCGTAACTGAGCTTTAAGTTGTCATGCTAAAGTTCCGGAAGTACATACGCATATCAGTTTGCAGATATAGAGTCAAACCAAGTAGCTGCTATAAATATGTCAATAATCCAAATAAATTACAAGCACACCTCAACGCGCTTACTGCCATACTTTTACAGGAATCTGTAAGCTTGTTAAAATATGTATGCGCTTTATAAGGTTGAATATTTATATATATGCGCAAGGGTTGAATATTTATATGATTGCAAGTCCTTGCAGGCAGAATATAAGCCCACACTGGTTTAAATACATAAAAAATGCAAACCATCGATAGGGTTCATTACACCTTCACAAAACAACATTTGTTTTATTTGGCTAAATACATATGTGTAGAACTGTGTTGGTAAATATGTAAGAGGTATGCGTGTCACAATGCTGTTGTAACGTATTTAAACGCCATTAAGCTGCCGGTGAACACATTAAGCCGTTGAACAAAGTATTTGAAACAGCTTGAAAAGGTTTTCTCCACAGGCGGATAGGATAAGGTGGAAAAATTGGAGCACATCCAACGAATAATTTTTAAAATGCTTGTATATGTATGTGTATGCGACTTGCTTAAAGTACGTGCATAAATGAATTTGTATGACATAGGTGCTTGCCAACTTAAATTGACTACATAAATAAACGTATTAGTGAAAATTACAAAAGCGTCGAGCTGAAGTTGTTTTGAACTTTTGTTTGTCGGCGATTAAAACTAAAATAATCAAATAAAACTTGGATTGCAGAAAGGTTGGGTGCTATTGTAGTTGCGCGAAAGTTGTGTCTGCATGGCTGCCAGTGCTGTTATGTGCACTAACACAGGCCTTTTTGAGTTTTGGAATGAGCTTTACGGTTTAGAAAGTATTTAAAAACAATGATGTAAGGTTGTGGGTGCAGAGAATTAAATTTGTATTGTCAGGGTTGCCAGCTATATATATTTCTGTGAACATTGCTCTGAAATTTTAAATGCATTATTTGTGAATTTTATTACTGCAACTACTAGGATGGAGTCATGTGTAGAAGTTCACGCAAGTGAGGAAAGTTCTCTGATCGCCATTCACTTGGGAGTGGCCAGAAACGATTCTTATATATATGACTCAAGCAGCTCACGAATTCCTGTCTTTGACCAAGTATCCTCTGGGTAGAACATTTGAAGGCGAGCTATGGGTTTGGGACCCGCTACGTAAAAAAAGCACACCAATGAAAAGGAACAACAAGCCTCGTATGAATGAGAGTATATTAATATCATCGGCCTCAACACTCGCCCCGTTAGTTCTACTTTCTCCAGGCTGGACAAGGAAACGAAGCAAATGGGTCTGGCATTGAACGAGGGCAAGACGAAATATCTCCTGTCATCAAACAATTAGCCGTAGTACTCGAGACTTGGCTCTCACGTCACTGTTGACAGTCATAACTTTGAAATTGTAGATAATTTCGTCTATTTAGGAACCAGTATTAACACCACCTACAATGTTAGCCTGGAAATCCAACGCAGGATTACTTTTGCCAACTAGTGGTACTTCGGACTGAGTAGGCAATTGAAAAGCAAAGTCCTCTCTCGACAAACAAAAGCCAAACTCTATAAGTCGCTCATAATTCCCGTCCTGCTATATGGTGCAGAGGCTTGGACGATGACAACAACCGATGAGTCGACGTAACGAGTTTTTGAGAGAAAGGTTCTGCGAAAGATTTATGGTCCTTTGCGCACTGGCCACGGCGAGTATCGCATTCGATGGAACGATGAGCTGTACGAGATATACGACGACGTTGAGATAGTTCAGCAAATTAAAAGACATCGGCTGCGCTGGCTAGGTCATGGTGTCCGGATGAACGAAAACACTCCAGCTCTGAAAGTATTCGACGCAGTACCCGCCGGGGGAAGCAGAGGAAGAGGAAGACCTCCACTCCATTGGAAAGACCAAGTGGAGAAGGACCTGGCTTCGCTTCGGATATCCAATTTTCGCCACGTAGCGAAAAGAAGAAACGAGTGGCTATAATTGCGTAAGCGGTATCTAAGCCAGTAAAGAAGAAGAAGAAGAACTACAACTAAAAGGTCAATTGAAAAATATTTCGTCTGACATATAATTAAATCTACATACTTTTTAGTTAGCAGTAACCTTCAAAAAGCTCGTGTTTAAATTTGACAGCTGTCAAGCCATTAGTTTATGAACTACATCATTTTGGGTGAAACATCTTTTGTTAATTTGCATAAGATGGAACAAAAGGTTTTTCGTATGTTAACGAAGTAATGCTTTTTGAGGGAAAAGTACTGTTAAAGGTAAGATTTGGATTGATTGACATTACTTGTACTCTCCCCCTGGTAAATCAAGCGTTGAAAATTGGTTTTCTAAGCTTGAACGAAGAAAAATGAGGAACGACTTTCAACCGCGACTATTACATAGTGTTTGAAAAAGGAAGCTTCGAAAAACGGCCGTAGTTAAAGATACACCAAGGCATCGTGTCACAAGTCATTGAAAATAATGGAAAAAACCATGGGGCTTCAGATTGCTTCCGCATCCACAGTATTATCCAGGTCCAGACCCAGCGACTATGTCTTATTTTCAAATGTCATACTAATGCTCGCTGGGAAAAAAATTTTCTTCAAATTAATAGGAAATCGCCAATACTGGGGCCAATTTTGAAGCAGAGAACAAATCGTACTGCAAAAATGGCATTGAAAAGTTGGATGCCGTAGTGACTTCAAAGAAACTTGCTATTTAATGTATGCAAACAGTCATGTATGTGCACGCTAATTCCGTTATATAAGCGCGGAGAACATTAAAAATTTATACGGATTTATTTATAACTCTAAAGTCAATATCTACGTGGACAGCGAAGCAGCAAACAAGGCTTTGACCTCTTTTAGCATATCGGACAGAAGTGTCCCGAAAAACAAGTCGGCAGAGGAGAGTGACTGTACTGGGCTGTGGCTGTACTGGGTTCCAAGACATCGGGGGCAATTGCTAACAGTGGTGTATGGCTCTCACATGAAAACGTGATCAACATTGGACAATTTATCTAAACAACGATCTGGACAAAATTATGACAAGGAAAATCAAAACTCGATAGAAGGATCTATCTGGGTGCAAAACTGCAAGAGTCATTTGTAAAACGGTGGTCGGAAATATACAAAGTTCCAGCTGCCATTCGATAGAAAGTGCTGCAAGAACATGATTGTAATACTCACTGGTCAAAGTCATACCCACGGAATGAGACACTTAAAGAGGTATAGTCAATGAGACCACAGATTCACCTTATATGCAGACATCCTAAAGCAAAGCATCGTAACGAAACTCCATCTGGTATCGCAAAGAACTAAAACTGGTAAATGTGTGGCTCACTAGTCTACCAGACTAACCAAACCTAACCTATGTGTTATGACAAATTTGTATTCAAAAGCATCAATGCATAATTTATATTAGTCTGATTAAAAAGTAAAGAGGTAGTATTAACGTAAAATTTACTAATTTGTTGTAAAATTGTTCTTTATGTTTGTCATTCTACTCCGAAAGTGACTATGTAGCTTATAATAAGTTTCAAATTGTTTTAATATAAAAATATGTATTTAGCTTTGCATAAGTGCTATATGCAATCTCACTCATTATAATGAAGAAACAGATAATATTCCGTTTACTATTCAGTGTAACCTTACAACATTTCGCAATTTTGCTGGTGGATAGGGAAATTATAGAAATAGCCTTAAAAGAACAAGCTTTATAAAAAAATTTTTATGGGTATGGTATATTAAAAAAGTGAAAGGTGTTTGTGAAAATTTTGCAGACATGGTTCAGATTCAATACAGAATTAGTTAAAAAAAGAAATTATGTGGATGCCACAAGTTAAGTTTTCGTGTGCCTCATTCCCTATTCAAAAGAGCGTTAAATATTCTAGAACCAGATACATAAAATCATATCATATATTTTTTTATATATAAAAAAGTGTTTGAGCTTGGATTAAGCAACTAAATTGTAAAATTGTGATTTTTATGAATTTCTTTAAATTTCCATTGGTAACCAATTTCTAAAATCTTTCTTTTATCTCGTACCCGTACCTCAAACTCCAAACTCTAAAAATCAAGCCAAATCCAAATCTCATTTTGCAAAATAAAAATTAGGAATAATAGAAACCAAAGCGGGTGTAAAACTCGCTAGAGGCAAACGATGCGAAGCTACGATAAAGAGGTTACCGCAAGCATCAGACAATTGCTGCAGCATCAATTGCTTTCTTCCGTTGTGTCCTATCTTGGTTCGTTGGCGCGTTGCATGGAGAAAATTTCATTATCGCACAATTGCGCGAAATGAGTGAAAATAAAAACAGCAAAGCAAAGCACATAAATGAAGAAAGCGTGAAAATATCAACGGTAAAATACACGCACAAACACATGCACACTCTTCAAGGGAGACAAAAATGTTAAATGCGCAATTTGATTTCGTACAATTCACAATTTAATTAAAGCGCAAACTGCCGGATAAAAATTTCACTACGCAAGGGAAGTAAAAGAAACAATATATGTATATATATATTTATATTTTCGTGTTATCCCGTCTGGTGTTGGTTTATTGGGGTCTGTACACACGTGCGCGCTCTTGTTTGCAAATTATATACGCTCGATCATATGTTCGTATGTAGACATGAGCGCTTTTTAATATGCATGCTTTTTTAGCATCGCTTTAATTATACTCTTGCAACCAGTTGCAACAGAGTATTAACGGTAACGGTTGAACGTATTATCTTAAAACAATCGAGATAGATATAGGATTACATATAAACATTTAGTATATAAATGATCACGATGGCGAAAAAAGTTAAAATCTGGTTGACTGTCTGTCAGTCCGTCCGTCCGTCGGTGCAAGCTGTATCTTGAGTAAACATTGAGATATCTTGATGAAATTTGGTATGTGGGTTCATTAGATATTTCGAGATCGTAGATGGGTGTAATCAAACTACTTACACGCCCACAAATCGCCACTTACCGAAAACATGTAAAGGGCCATAACTAAGCACCAAATTAAGATATTAAACTGTAATTTGGTGCTGGGGATCGTAGTAGCAGAGGCGTCTGGGGGTAAAAAGTTTTGAAAAAATGGTCATGGTCACCCCCTCTAACAAGTTTATAGCATATATCAACTAAACTACTTAAGCTGCAACAACCAAATTTGCTGACCATAAATTTTATACGAACTTCTGAAAACTTCTTAAAGCGCGATAAATCCATAACTAAATATGGCAGATACATCAAATTTTACCACCGAGATGGTTAAAATAAGTTTTATGGTCAAATCCTTTACCAGCGACAGTGTGAAAATGGACGATTCGAATAATAAACACGTCTACTTTCCACATAGCAAAGTTTTAAATTTCACTTGATTCGTTCAGTTTCCAGTACACAAGTTAAGCAATTGATATAACGGTATAAAACATTGCACAAATGATACCTTTAGTGTGTGCCACCTTATGATGAAAAATTAGACCCCGGTACCTATAGTTGACTTTTGATCGAAAGTCAGTCAGTCAATGTGTGATATCTATAACTGAAATTAAATGATGATCCTTTTATTATAATGCTATGTCTATGTCTCAAAAATAGTTTGAATAGAACCATTAATTCCCATATACTTAATGTAAAGAGTTTCGAACTTCCGGGTGACTTTATACCGGTGTATGCACTGCCCATATGTGAGTTATCAAAATGAAATCAATACTAGTATCAGGATTTTCGAACAATCGGTTACTTTACTCTATAATGTATTTCCCTGGCTTTGATTATTGCACGTTGCAAGAGTATAAAATGTTCGGTTGCACCCGAACTTAGCCCTTCTTTACTTGTTAAAACTGGTAATGATTTTTTACCATTTTATAATTAGTTAGTTTAGTAACATCTTGTTTCGATTAAAGAAGCTTTAAATTGGAAGTATATGTGTGCACGTTATACTCGTATAGTATACCAGATTTAGAGTACAAAATATGACTAAAACATGCATGAAAATAGCAAAGCGACAAAAAAATCTTAATTTTTACTTTAATAAAATAAAATTGTGCTTTGCTTGTTTGAAACGTTCCCAGTTTAAAAGGTATATAGACGATTAAATAAGATTTATCTTTACTTTCTTTGTCATACTGATGGTTTTTTAATTATATACTGTTCCCAAGTATTGTGCTATGCTCGACAAAGACTATTTATTATTATTTTAAATTGTTGACATGTGACAACAATACATCGAGAACAGTTTTCTGAGAACTCTCTTCTTTACAACTGGTTTCAATTTTAATATTCTGAATTTTACTTTTTGCATACCTTTAACTCGCAGAAAAATAAAGTTTTTCCCAGTTTGATTCATAGTCTGCGACTGCTTTGAAAATTTCCCCGAAATTGTTTAAAAATCAAAAATCGTTTTTTTTTCTGCCTACAAAATCATAAGTCACAAGTTATTAATGATGCGATATACATAATTTGTGCTAATAATTACTAATCACAGAAAACTTTATGCTAAGCTTTACTGTCTTCATTGCATTATTGATATTTCTGTATATTACGGCAAAAAGCATAAGTAATTGATTTTGCGATAGAGTTTATGTTCAGTTTTACTATTCTCATTTCATTATTGGTATTTCTGGATACTAAGTCATGCAGCAAAAGTAATTAATTTTGCGATATAATATAAGTCAAACATAAGAAAAAGTAATTCATTTTGCAATAGAATTTTTGTTAAAATTTGCTCGTTCCAGGAAACTGTTCTCATTCCAGTACTCGTATTGATATTATATTTTTGTCAACTAAGGGAAAAAGTATACGTAACTGATTTTGCTATAGAATTAGTGTTCTGTTTTATTGTTCCCAGAAACTGCATAATACGAGTAAGTCTGAGAGCAGAAGTAATTTCGCGATATGTTGTATTCTCAGTTTTACTCTTCCCAGGAACTCGTTCTCGTTCTTCTGCTGAAGTCCAAATGAGTACCTACAAGGTGGGTTCCAAAGTAAACTGGACTTTAAAAAAAAAACAGAACAAATGTTTTGTGCAATCATTGGCCGGTCAGGGCGCCAGTATGCAGGCCTTTTGAATGGCCTCTACGTCTACATAACGCTTTACTTTCATAGGGAAAATGAATTTTCCGAAAAGGAAGAAGTTGCACGGTGCCATATCAGGTGAATACGTGGAGTGATTAATGGTTAAAATGTGGTTTTTGGTCAAATAATCGTCTTTCGAATGTTGGATTCTGAGCAATTTTTGGCCTTGTGCGGAACAAACCGTTCACAAACCTTTCGTTAACCCAAAGGTTTGATCAAAATGCGATAAATCGATGTTTTCAAGATGTTGAATTCCATTTCCATGAATTTCGATTGATGTTTGATATATTCACGCACAGTTTTAATGGAATTTCCAGTGATCACGGATTTTGATGGGACCGCATGTTGATCGTCATTTAAGCCCTTACGACCACTTTGAAAACGTTGAAACCACTCGTTACGGGGGATAGGCAATCATCGCCATAAACTTGTTTCATCAATTGAAGTGTTTCGGTAAAAGTTTTACCAATTTTAAAACAAAATTTACGCTCTTCAGTTCCAATCTATGAAATATCATGAAATTCTCACTAGACAATCAATACAGGTAGCAAATTTTCACGCAGCAGTCGACATATAGATGGCGCCACCAGGGGGAGCTAGATTCGAAAAGTCCTGTTTACTTTGGAGTATTCCTTGTATGTATGTATGAGTGTAGAAGGGCCATAAGTTTAGAGTACGTGTGAGCATTGCAAAAATATCTACTTGTGTATATTTAAATGTCATCGACAGTGATAACGAAAAGCAAGAACACGCAACCAAATTTGCTCAACAAAATTCTATAAAAACTGTACAGAAATATAGAGAGCTCATCAGCCGCCCACTTCAAACACTGGCAGAAACCTATAAAAAAAAAACTTTCACTAAATAGAGCGCGACTGCAAACGACATCTGTTAAATATTAAAACACAACCGTTCTACACGACTGCAGGCCGACAGTTGTCGCTCTCGCTAACTTCAAAATATTCTTATATTTGCCAACGACAGTAGAGATGAGTGATGCTACTAATAATAGGTTGTCAAAAAAGTCTAGTTTTATTCGTCGCTTCGGATCATGCTATACCTTTGTGGAAAGCTCATTTCACGCGCTAACACGTGTTTGATTGATTGTCGTTTCTTTCAAGTCGTTCGTGAGCTATGTATAGCGTCGCAAACATGGATCAAAATAAAGAGAAAATACGGCATATTTAACAGTACTACTACGATAAAGGCAAAAATGCATCTCAAGCCGCCAATAAAATTTGTGCAGTTTATGGACCCGATGCAGTTCCATTTTTATCGCACAGCGATGGTTTCAACGTTTTCGTTCTGGTGTAGAGTTGGTCGAAGATGCGCCACGCTCCGGAAGGCCTGTCGTCGAAAATTGCGATAAAATCGCTGAATTGGTCGAAAGAGACCGGCATGGTAGTCATCAAACCGTTATAAGCCATTTGAAAAAACTTTGAGTCACTAAGAAGCTCGATGTATGGGTGCCACACGAATTGATTCAATAAAAATACCGTAAGACTTTTTTGACATAAAATAGCTCTGTTATATCATTTGTAATAACAATTGATAATTTAAAACAAATACATTTTTATTTGTCTATTTTTCTCATACGAAATGAGTATTAGTGATTATACAATCACTTTGAATAAAATATTAAAATTTCATTGAAGTGCAAGGTATTAGCATAGCCACAACGAAATTGTGTAAATGCAAAATGGACGGCTGTGTTGTCTTGTGTACATGCCGGACATTATTATGTCGCTGCCTTCTTACAAATGTTCATAAGGATTTAAAACGCCATTTTCATTACACTGTGGTGCTGCCATTGTGTACGTGCTAGTTAATACATGACCTATACTGAACCCAATTGATAGCATACATTTACATCCGCATAGCAGTGGTAAGCATAACATCACTCTATCACGCAAGCAATGCATCATCACACTAGACTTAACCCATCAGAATACGACACGTCTTTTAAGTTGCACTATTTTATCAACTAACCACAGCACGACACTCTACTCTAACATAACTATTAAAGAGCATCGTGTAAATATATTATATATTTATATATTTTTGAAGAATAACTAAATATTATTCTTAATCCGCTCTATGCGTTCAGCATTTGAGTGATAAACATCTCATTTACATTTAAAGCGTATGTATATAAACTACACAACAGCAGACGACAGACGATAGATGACAGACAAACAACAAGCTACACGTATACTCGTATACATACGTTCAAGTGAAGTGGTTGAGTTTTTGGTGCGGTCCTGGGGTATCTTTTAAAACTTCCAATTTTAACACCGATTATAATTCATCTTTTATCTGCGGCTTTCGGAAACTTCAACGATCCAAACGGACACTATTTTTATAAGAAAAGATAAGTACAATTTGCATGGTTTTTAACAAAATCCATTCGCACTTACCCGCGTATATTTTGTTGAAATCATATTATTTGTCCCCTGAAAACAGCAATCCTACCGAAACGCGTATTTTATTATTATTTTTTTTTTTTTTTGCATTGCCGTTTTTGTTTTGATCAGCTGTTCTCCTTTTGTTTTTCCATTTTCGTATTCCCTTTGATTTTGGCATAGCCAACTATTGAAAATAAAAGCAAGGTTTTAGAGGCAGTGACTGAACATACTTATTGTCAGTAGCTTCCAACTATTTTCTCATTGAGGTATGGCCTCTGAGAACAGTAGTGGATGCACCCCCGAGAATCCATTTAAAAGGAACTCAAAAATTATGAGAACACCTCCGTAAGGAAAAAATGAGATATCCACCATATAATTGAAGTTGGCAAGCCCTCCGAAAAAATACAAAATAGCGAAACTACCGAAAACTTTAACCAGTTGGGAAATAAAATAAAAGAACTAGAGAATATGATGGCTGGCCAAAGGCACCTAAACCAGGCCATGCGCGACTCGGTAAGCAACATAATGGCGCTACATGCTAAGGCTGAGAAAGGCGGGAAAATCCTACCCAAAAGGATTATGGTAGGGAAAGCATCCCAGGGTTCCCCAATGGGTAAGGAGGTAAATACGCCGAAAAGGCTACGTGAGACAATAGGCTTTTTACCTCCCACTAAAAAGCCGAAAATGTAAACAAAATTGAGCAGCTCACCTACAGCGAGGCAGCAAATTAATGCAACCCAATACAACGGTTAGACCCAATTAAAGCGAGGCTGGGTGGACGTCGTTAAGAAGCGAAGACCACTCGAACAGAAAATTAGATCCAGGCTAGACGCCATTATACTTACGAAAAAGTATGGTGCATAATACGCGGATATTCTTCGCAAAATTAAAGGCGACAGTGGCTTAGAAGAACTGGGCTCAAGCGTAACGTATATAAGAAAGACGTTGAAAGGAGACCTACTATTACAGCTGAAAACCCAAGCGGATAAAAGGGCCGAATCGTTCCAAAGTGCTTTAGAAGGAATGGTCGGGGAAATGGCTGTGATACCGCCAAAAACCTACAACGTCATGATTATGTGCAAGGATTTGGACGAAATAACTTCTCCAGAAGAGGTTGCGAAGCTTTACAAAAAGAGTGCGGAATAGAAAATCTGGGAAAAGTAAACATTAAGAGCATACGAAAGACCCGAAACGGAACACAAATAGCTATCTTATGCCTGCGCGCCCAGGACGCCAAGACTGCGCTCAAAGTAGGCAAAATAAAGATCGGGTGGTCTGCATGTCGCCTCCGTGGATACTCAACTATTCCCCGTTGCTTCAGGTGTTACCATCTGGGGCACATGGCGCACAAATGTTGCAACACTGTGGGCAGGTCGTCTCTATGTACACGTTCTGGAGCCGGTGGACATGTAGCGAAGTCATGTACTAACTATCCAAGCTGCATGCTTTGCAAAGGAGCACACTCCTCTGAGTACTACGTGCCACAAATATCTAGAGATGGCGGAATCTTTAGGGAAATGAGAATAATACAATTAAATTTGAAGCACTGCTCAGCAGCACAGGAGCTACTAAAACAGACAGTATTTGAAAAAAACATTGATGTCGCCTTACCAAGCAATACTCCCAGCGTTCGGAAAGCACCTGGACTACAGACATATCTGGAAAGGCTTCAATATGGTTATGTAAAGGAACACCATTTATGTCTTATTCCGGAGGGCATAATTTTTTCACATGGGCAAATATACCAGGCATATACTTTGTTAGCTGCTATGCTCCTACCAGTGACTCAATTAAGGATTTTGAAGACTTTCTCCTAGAACTTGCTCTAGAAACTTGAGTCAAAGCACCAATTGTAATCGCAGGCGACTTCAAAGCGTGGTTGGCCGCTTGGTATATTAGGCGTTCAAATCACCGTGGGCATCTACTACTTGAATTGCTCGGCCAAACGAATCTTACAATCGTGAATAGCGGAACGCAAAATACATTTCAAAAAGAACATAAAGGCTCCATAATCGATCTCATGTTCGCCAACGACGCTCTTAGTAGGCACATTAAATGGGCGGTGCCGGACATATTTACAAATAGTGACCACATGGCTATTATTGCCGAAGTCTCATCTGCCGGAGGGACGGAACGTCTCAGCAGGAGCACATGCCAAAAACGAACATGGAAACAAAAAGACTTTGATGCCGAACTTTTTGAGATGGTCTGAAGTTCAGAAGATATATATATTAAAAGTCAAAAGAAGCTTCTAAAGTCAGCCATTGCTCGCAGTAAAAGTGTTTTAAAAAACTCTGTGAGGAAGCAAACGCAGATCCCTGGGGAACAGCATACTAAATATGTATGTCAGAATTCAGAAACAAGGCCCAACAACCCAAAAGCGCATCCTTAATGAGAAATGTCGTCGAAACTTTGTTTCCAAAACACGACATATTTCTTATGCTAAGCCTCGAACCACTGCTAGTTAGTGAAGAAGAAATATTGGCCATAGCCGGAAAAATGAAAAGCAACAAAGCGCCTGGATTAGATGCGCTCCAAACGGAGCCCTAAAAGGAGCCATGACTCTGAAAACTAAATTATTCGTGCAAATGTACAATGCGTGCTTAAAGGAGGAATATTTCCCGTCCTATGGAAAGTTCAGCGATTGGTTCTACCTCCTAAACCAAAAAAGCCTCCGGAGGAATCATCGTCATATCGACCTCTGTGCATGCTGGACACTATTGGCAAAGTATATGAAAGCATAGTAAGAAATGGCTTGGAGTTAGCAATCCAGAAAACCGGCGGATTTTCAGAAAGACAATACGGCTTTATGAAAAAGAGGTCCACCATTGACGAAATATACGATGTCGTTGACACTGCGAAATGCTCAGTAAGTGGAAAGCGATGGAAAGGCGGAACAAAAAACCCTGGATGTGAAGAATGCTTTTAACTCAGCGAAGGGGGCGAACATAATCAAAGCTCTATATGAAATACTTCCTCCTCAATATCTTATGGAAATTGTCATAAGTTATTTTGAAAATAGGCGACTATTATATGATACAGATGAAGGCACGAAGAGCTACTCAATTTCGAGTGGAGTACCGCAAGGCTCAGTACTAGGCCCCCTTCTACATAATGTATGATGGGGTGCTAAGGAGACACCAACCGAAAGCTATTAAATTAGTTGCATACGCAGACGACCTTATTATGGTAGCAGTGGCTAAACACCTCGACGACTTCCGGAGCAAATGCAATGAGTGCGCTAAACGGTCTGCGTCAATGGTTCTCCTCAATGAGTTTACAACTAGCTGAGCAAAAGACAGAAGTCTTGCTCATAAGTACAAGAAAAGGAGAAGAAATAATATCTCTCACCATAGGGGTGTGCGACATTCATTCACAGCCACACCTAAAATATCTGAGAGTAATAGTAGACTCAAGGCTCAAATTTAAGGATCACCTAGAGTACACTGCAGGTAAATCGAATAAAATCCTGAATGCCTTATCAAGAATGATGGCAAATAAAGGCTGCGTGCGTTCCATCCGGCGTTTTTTACTCGCAAAGGTAATGAGATCGGTTAGGTTATATGCGGCTCCAATATGGATCCAGGCGCTAGGCATGAAAGCATATGCCAGACAAATAAACACAGTGCACAAGCTGTCGGCACTTAGAGTTATCAGTGCTTTCCGAAAAAATTTCAAGTGATGCTGCTGAAGTAATAGCCAGTATGATGCCCATCGAAATCCAGGGTGACGAATATGAACGAGTTTACAAAGTACCAGATCCATCTTTAGGAGCCAAAAGAGAAGAGAGAGTGAAAGGCTTAACGATATGGCAGCAGCAGTAGCAAGCCTCTCTTAAAGGACGGTGGACCTACAGACTAATACCGGACATCCATTCCTGGATCGACAGACGATATGGGAACCTGGATTTCCACCTAACCCAAATACATAGTGGGCATGGGTATTTTAGAAGCTACCTGTACAGATTCCAGCACGACATTAGTCCGAATTGTCCGACGTGTTCAGAGTGCTTAGAAGACTCTGAGCCTGTATTCTTTTGTTGCCCTTGTATTTAAGAACAAGGAAAAACTTAAAACTACACTCGGTGGAAAATTTGACGATACTTATGTGCCAGTCCACTGAGAACTGGAATGGTAGCGAAGCGGCAGCGTCAATCATGACAAAACTTAGACATATAGAGCAGAATAGGCGTCCGTCAGTCCGTGCTATAGAGGAGAATTAATTGTTTTATCGCTCCCACGAAGTAATACCTAATCAGGTGGTTCCGTGGGAGAGTTTGGAGTTGGGCGTAGGTTAAGATTAGCGGATAAAGTTCCGCACTTTGGCTTTTGATGCTTCCTCCTACTTAAAAAAAAACAAGCAACAAGCTTTGACATTAACACATAAAACGAATGCATGGCTAAGAGGCCGTGCGGAAGAACAAGTATGCATGTTTGTGAACCGCATGGCTGGGAGTAGTCACTGTGATTGTAAGTTGCGAGATGCGAGTGAGTGAGTAGTACGATGGGTTTGGTTGAACGCATTAAATGGCATGCCACCAGAAATGAATGCACTCAACGGATTGAGCGACTTGAGCGCGGATACATTCATGTCGCTAGCCCCTAGGTATACCCCGACAACCGTAAAATCTCATCAAAGAACATGTTGTTGGAGAAAAAAGGGAAATATGCAAATGGGGGTGCGACATGGCGTAATACTACTTACCATTATGTTAACTGTTTCGCGCCTTTCTACGCCGACAAACCACTGGGGAGTATTTCTTGCCTGGTGTCCATGATAGAGAACTCGGTAGGCTTGCCTCGCTTAGCAGCGTTTTGCTTTCATCTTGGAAACATTGTGCAATGCTGTTAGTAGTGTATTATAGTTTAAATTTGAAAAGTATGTGTGTTGGACTATGTTTCAAGAAACTCGTGCACATATACATACATACATATATATAGAATGACTGAGCAAATGTTTGAAGTGACTGTGCATAATTTGGCGTTTGGCGAGAAGTATGCTTAAATTGCTTACATTACACATTCTGTGAGTGAATTTTTTTACGGGAACTTCTTTGTTGAATATTTTCACTCATCGTAAATATCGCCGAATGTACTTTATGTAGTTACTTCATAATGACAAGCACATACCAAACACTAATGATTAGTTTGATGTGACATTTGGTTCAGATATCACATACGGTCTTAGCATCATAGAAATATTTCGACAAATTGGGTTTTTCGCGAAATTTATTTAAAAATTCTTACTATAGTTTGCTCATAGACTCAGCTATATGTAGAGTTAAGGAACGTATTCCTTATAATAGAAACAAACATCAAAACATCCTTTTGTTTCAGTAAACAGAATGCAAACAACCTTGAGTTGGAACAATTGAAATGCGCTATCACTACAACAACCAATCCTAAACAAACAAGTATCAAAACAACGATGAGTTTGAATATCACAACAACCTTATTTTAAAACAAAACAAATGTATCTGAGCAAACAATATATATATAAACAAACGTAAACAAGTCATCAACTACTAATAAGTTTAGTATGTTTACTTATTACTAGTTGATAGTTTAAATAGAAGTAAGAACCATGTAATAAGTTAGTTTTAAGAGTACAAATACAGAGTACACATTTCGGTGCAGCTCAAAATATATTCTTTTGACTCATTTTTACTTAATGTAAAAATTAACTGTCGTCACGCTGATAATTTATATAAATAGTCGACATTTCTTTTTGGATGTTGCAATCTTCGTAGCTAATTTAATATACCCTATTCAGGGTAGACAAATAGAAAAAGAAATATATGTCGGGCAAATTTTAAAAATTATTTCCTTATTTTAATTCACTGGCCTTGCTTTTCTTTTAATAAAGAAATTTCAGCTCACAAATTTTGTATCATAAATTATTCTATTAACTATTAATAATATGTCTCTGTACATTCATGTAGATATATGTAGATGTAGCTAATAGTATTTAATCTCGTTATATCATATTTTCATTTTAGATAATTATCATCTAATTGCGGTCGTAAATAATAAAAAATTAAGGCAATTACTGTAGAATTTTTTTGGAACTGTTTTTATATGAGTACGTAAAATGAAAGTGAGAAGAAAGTTATTGCGTGCTGCTTGTGTTAACTGCATTAAATGATGCTCTTACCAAACTTCTTTGATTGATCAACATAATACTGTGCCCAAAAAATAAGGTGACCTTGTGTTTATTTTGAAAATTCTTTATTTATTCTTCCAAATCAATTTCATCCCCTTCAGAGTAATCCCCTCCCGATATAATGCACTTATGCCAACGGATTTTCCAATCTTCGAAACACTGGTTGTAGTCATTTTCCGGGATGGCCTTCAGTTCCGTCTTCGGTGCGGATTGAATCTCCTCTATCGTATAAAAATGGTGTCCCCGGAGCGATCTTTTGAGCTTGGTGAACAGCCAGAAGACGCCCGGCGCCAGATCAGGTGAATACGGTGGTTGCGGAACGATATGGGTTGAGTTTTTGGCGAAATGATCACGAATTAGGAGGGCAGTATGGGATGGTGCATTATCGTGGTGTAAAACCAAGAATTGTCTTTCCACAATTCCGGCCTTTTTAGGCGGATAGCGTTACGCAAACGACGCATAACGTTCAAATAATATTCCTTGTTGACTGTTTGACCGGTTGGAAGGAATTCATAATGATTTTATTGATTTTTGAGCGATTTTGGGGCGATTTTTTTGTCTCGGCTCTCTTTTGGCACGATATTCGCTCGATGGATCGGTTGTTTCGGGGTCGTGAGCATAGATTCAAGTCTACTCGCCACTTATAATGTGTTTCATGACACCCTGGTAGTCGCAAAGCGTCGTTTCACACACTTCAACTCGGCACTTTTTTCCAAAAAATTCAATGTTTTCGGTACCAGTCGAGATTTGACGTGCTTGAGCCCCAAAACATCCTCCAAAATGGTATGGGTTGAGCCTTCCGATATGCCAACTTCATCAGCAAGGTCTCTAATTGTGAATCGACAGTTTTTTAACACCAAATCTTTGATTTGTTGAACGTGAGCATCTTCGGTTGAGGTTGATGGTCGCCCTGGACGCTCTTCGTCTTCGACACGTTCACGGGCGGCTTAGAACTCACTATACCACTTAAAAAAATTTTTTGTTTTTGATATAGCTTCATCGCCAAAGGCTTTCTGCACCATCCTCAACGTATCCGCAGCAGAGAATTGATTCCGTAAACAAAATTTAATGCACATTCTTTGCTCAACAAATTTCGACAACGCAAAAATCGAAAAACTCACTTTTAGCAGCTGACAAAACGACACGTATCTCAAACACTAATGAATATATTGACATCAAATTTAACGTAAATGTGACTGACAGTACTACCAACCTAAAAAAATAAATAATTCTCCTAATCCTTCGTCGCGCGCAGTTTATTTTTTGGGCACGGTAGTATATACTAAAGAAAGCTCACAAATGAAGACAGGCTAGTTTTGTGCTCACATATTTTAAACAAAGTTAAATTCAAAAGCACAGAAATAGGTGTTTTTTTTTATAGTAGAGAAGCATTGAAAGCCGAAGTGCGAAGCTTGAATCTGATAAACTTGACCTACTCCCAACTCAAGACTCTTGCACGGAACCAACCGCTAAGTATTATTTCGTTAAAGGAACAAGAATTTTAAGTCTCCTCTATTGCGTGGACCGACGGACGCATAGTCTGTTGAAGAAGTCTCAGCTTTGTCATTACGAATGTTGACGCTTCGCTGACAGCTTTCCATTTATCAGTTGATTGACACATTAGTGTCGTTAAATTATCGACCGTAAAAATACCGCCCAGTGTTGTTTTTAGTTTTTCCCTTGTATTCGTAAATCGACGGCATTAAAATAATATATGTATGTCAGTCGTCGGACAGTTGGGACAAGTGTCATTTTGGAATCACTAAAAGTAGCTTCAAAAGCGCCCATGTACACTAAGTATTTGGATCAGATGGAAATCCAGATCCCCATGTCGTCTGCCTATCCACGAGTGGATATGAATGAGAATTTCCATCTCTGTTGCCACATTTTGGGGTTTTTGTTCCTCAAATTGTTCCTTAAGTTTTAATTTGGAGTCCAATATTACTCTCAAAAACTTAAGCTTCGACTGTGAAGTAATGTCGCACTCCCCTTTTTCCCTACCTTCCTGGTGCTTATGAGTAAAACTTTTGTTTTGTGCTCAGCAATAATTGCATTAATTGCATTTATGTCTTATGTCGTTTCGTCTTTTCGCTACGTGGCGCCAATTGGATATTCCAAGCGAAGCCAGGTCCTTCTCCTCTTGGTCCTCCCAATGGAGGGGAGGCCTTTCTCTTCCTCTGCTTCCCCCGGCGGGTACTACTGGAGTGTTTTCGTCCATCTGGACAACATGACCTAGCCTGCCGCTGCCTTCTAATTCGCTGAACTATGTCAATGTCGTCGTATATCTCGTACAACTCATCGTTCCATCGAATGCGATATTCGCCGTTGCCAACGCACAAAGGACCATAAATCTTTCGCAGAACTTTTCTCTCGAAAACTCGCAACGTCAACTCATCCGTTGCATGCCTCTGGACCATATAGCTGGACGGGAATTTATGAGCGACTGAGTCCGAAGTACCACCTGTTGGCAAGAGTTATCCTGCGTTGGATTTCTAGGCTGACGTTGTTATCTACAACTTCTAAGTTATGACTGCCAACAGTGACGTAAGAACCACGCCGCGAGTGCGATGACTGTTTGTTTGATGACAGGAGATATTTCGTCATGCCCTCGTTCACTGTCAGACCCGTTTGTTTTGCTTCCTTTTCCAGCCTAGTGAAAGCAGAACTAACGGCGCGAGTGTTGACGCCGATGATATCGGTCGGTTGTTGATTTGCCAGGTCTAAAGCTACACTGATAAGATCCAATCAGTTTATTGACGGTGGGCTTTAATGATTCACACAATATGCTCGATAGAACCTTATAGGCGATGTTGCGGAGGCTTCTCCCACAGTAGTTGGCGCAGATTGCGGGGTCTCCTTTTTTATGCATTGGGCATATTACACTTAAATTCCAATCGTTGGGCATGCTTTCGTCCGACCATATTTTACAAAGAAGCTGATACATGCTCCTTATCAGTTCTTCTCTGCCGTGTTTGAATAGCTCGGCCCCTGCCGCTTTGTTGTTCTTCAGGCGGGCAACTGTTATATGAACTTCTTCATGGTCGAGCAATGGAACGTCTGCTCCATCGTCATCGATTGGGGAATAGGGTTCGCCTCTTTCTGACGTTGTACGTTCACTGCCATTCAGCAGGCTGGAGAAGTGTGGTGACTAGATCACCTTTGGGGGTTCTACAAGAGTATGCTCCGGTATTGAAACCTTCTGTAAGTCGCCGCATTTTTTCATAGAATTTTCGAGCATTACCCCCGTCGGCCAGCTTATAAAGCTCTTCGTACTCACGCATTTCGGCCTCTTTCTTTTTCTGTCTGCAAATGCGTCTCGCTTCCCTCTTCAACTCTCGGTATCTATCCCACCCGCACGAGTAGTAGTCGATCGTAACGTTGCGAGCTAGGCAGCCTGTTTTCTCTCCGCTGCGACACGACACTCCTCGTCGTAAAAGCTGTTCTTTTGCACTTTCCGAAAACCAGTGGCTTCGGTTGCTGCTGTACGTAAGGAGTTTGAAATGCTGTCCCACAGTTCCCTTATACCGAGTAGTTGACGAGTGCTCTCAGAGAGCAGGAGTGCAAGCCAAGTAGAAAATCGTTCGGCAGTCTGTTGTGATTGCAGCTTCTCGACGTCGAACCTTCTTTGTGTTTGTTGGCATGCGTTTTTTGCTGTAAGGAAGCGGGTGCGAATCTTGGCTGCAACAAGATAGTGTTCCGAATCGATGTTAGGACCTCGGAGCGCACGTACATCTAAAACATTGGAGACGTGTCTGCCGTCTATCACAATGTGATCGATCTGGTTGGTAGTTTTTCGATCCGGAGACAGCCAGGTAGCTTGATGAATCTTCTTATGATGGAATCAGGTACTACAAATAACCATATTTCGGGTCCCGGCGAAGTCGATCAGACTTGAACCATTTGGGGATGTTTCCTCGTGGAGGCTGAATTTACCGACCGTAGTGCCAAAGATACCTTCTTTTCCCAACCTGGCATTGAAGTCGCCAAGCAGGATTTTGTGGCGGGGACATCTCTCATAAGCACGCTCCAAGCGCTCATAAAAGGCATCTTTGGTCACATTGTCTTTCTTTTCCGTCGGGACGTGGGCGCCAATCGCGATATGTTGAAAACCCTCGCTTTGGTGCGAATTGTGGCTAGACGTTCATTCACCACAGAGAATGATACTCGGCGGCGGAGTCTCTCTCCCACCACGAATCCCACACCAAACTTACGCACCTTTATATGGCCACTGTAGTAAATGCCACAAGGACCTACTCGCCCTAGTATCGTCCGTCGCATTTCTTGGACAGCGCTGATGTCAGCCTTTATCTTTACGAGGACATCTACCAGCTGGGAGGCGGCACCTTTCCAATTATGGGACCGGACATTCCAGGTGCATGCCCTCAATTCGTAGTCCTTATTCCGTCTGCCATGGTCCTCATCAAAAGAGGGGTCTCTCATCCGAGGCTGTTGTTGTTTTTTCATTGGAGTGTGTTTTTTTTAAGTGGCGGGTCCCAAACCCAGCGCGCAACCCTATGCAGGTGGTTGTTTCGCCTTCTAAACGTCAGTAGTGGTTCTCTTTTATATAAAGTCGTATTGTCTCAATATATAACGCTCGACCGTGCAAACTGTAACTTGAGGAAAAATTAAGATATCTCGATAACAAAAGGCGCCTGTGGGCTAAAAATCTCTGTAGGACCGCTATTGACATTGAAATTGAAATCGCAAATTAACCCCGTCCACTCTCCATATAACGGTAATGTTAAAAACTAAAATTGCGATGAATCAATTACTAATAAAATTTTACGCCTGATATGGTATGAGAGGACTTTATGTGCGTCGGTGTAAAAATTAGACTATGGGCGTGACACCCTCTACTTTGAGCGGAAATCATATATCTCGGAAAGCCCTTGACCGTTTTCGGCTAAACTCCGTGGCATTTTTTTGTCATGGGTACCCCAGGACCTATAGTGGACTTTTGACCGAAAATATCGGTAAATGTATAGGATATGTAATTAAAAAATCAGAGATAATCCTTTCCTGACAATAATAACTCTATGGATCAAAAATGGGTGGAATCGGGTTAGTACTTCCTTGAGCCCCCATATACCTAATATAAAGATTTCGATCTTTCAAAATATATCGGCCAACATGTAAGCTATCTCTGAAAATAAGAAAACGAAGTTTACTAAAAACAGTATATCTTTGAGCTTTGATAACAATAATTAATAATTATTTTCGTTTTTATTACAAATATATGTATGTAATCGCTTGGTTTCCGATCCTCTGATATTGATTTCTGCAATTTGCAAGAGTATAATTTGTTCTGGTGCACCCGAACTTAGCCCTTCCTTACTAGGTTTTTTTTACCAATTAATATTTTTCAGAGAAATTAAAGAAGGCTTAAAAGTTTTCACAAATACAGCTTTTACAAACAGAGGACGTTTCAATCAAAGGTTTTCACAAGGCGTAAAAGTTTTTCACAAACATAATTTTTAAAAAGCTATAACCTACAAAAAACTTTAAAAAAGTCTTGTGGCGGTTTTCAAAATTGAAAAGCTTAATCGACTTTCAGAAAAACGGGTACAAATAAGAGGTTTTAAAGCTTTTACAAATAAATTACTTTTCCTGAAATAAGCCTCCTCCTTATGACTCATACTACTATGAAATGCTAAAGAAATAAAATAAAAATTTCGATTGAGTAAACTACAAAAGAACACTCGTAATAAAATGCTTTTATTTGTATGCAAAAACTTAACATGTCTTTCGACAAACTCATTTATTTAAGAAGCCGTACCGACGTTGCTGAGATATTATTACGCTGAACTAGAAAATTTTCGCACGACAAAATGAGAAGTTAAATAACAGGGTTTTTCGCAGCAGTAACGAGAGTAGTAGTAGTTATGTGCATAAAGATTGTAAGGGGAGGCAGGAAAGTAGAAAGTTGGCAAACGCTGCGGAACCGAGCGCCTTTTTTCACTATGTGAGCTGCTATTTGAATTAAAAATTTTGTTTAATTTTGTGATTAATCCTTGAATAAAGAAATAATATTAATATTCTCGAAAAGGCATATGAGACTAATTAAAAATTAAGAAAGTGAAGCAGGAGTTAATATTTGGTAAGTTTTTCATGTTTTTACCACTGATGGAAATTTATAATTACATACGGTTTTATATTTTTTTTTGTAGAATGTGTAAAAGTAGAAGGCTTCACCGAATCGAATGTGTTCACCAAACTCAAAAAGACTCGCCAAAGGACCTTTCTTTTAGTCTCGTTGCTTGGAGAATAAACGAAAAGTGACTCAGCCACAAAATCAAAATAAAACCATTCCTTTTTATACATAAATACTTATTTTCATAACGAATTTCATACATGTATTTTCATAAAGTAAGAAAAATTAATATGCAATTTTTTCAATTATACTATTGACCTTGGCATTGAAGAATTCTCCGTTAACTTTGACATCGAAAAATTCTTCGTTAATTAAGGCTTCGAAGAATTCTTCGTCCCTACGGTAAGCGAAAAGGGTGATCTGTTACTTTTCGTAGGACACCGTGTTAATTTTCATCGGTCGGAGTAAGCGATTCAATCTTGCTACATCGTTTACCTAGCTCGCTTACCAATATCTACCACATCCCGCTGGGATAATTTACGTGTGTGTACTGATACATTTTTATTTCACGACTTTTTTATTTCGCTTACAAGTCATTTACTTTGTTTAACCCTTTTTGTGGTTGGTCACTTGTGTGTTTTTGCTGCACTTCACTGTTCTAATGTACATACAAAGGGTCATCCTTAAATCTTAATATTTATACCCTGAACAGGGTATATTAAATTTGTCACGAAGTTTGTAACACCCAGAAGGAAGCGTCGGAGACCCTATAAAATATACATATAAATGATCTGTATGTTGAGCTGAGTCGATTTAGCCATGTCCGTCTGTCCGTCCGTCCGTCTATCTGTATATATACGAACTAGTCCCTCAGTTTTTAATATCGTTTTGAAATTTTGTGAACGTCATTTTCTCTTCAAGAAGTTGCTCATATGTCGAAACTAGCGATATCGGACCACTATAACATATAGCTGCCATACAAACTGAATGATCGGAATCAAATGCTTACATGGAAAACTTCCTCATTTAACGATATAACTTCACGAAATTTGGTATGAGTTATGTTTAAAGAAATAATGCAATATCAAAAGAAATTGTTCAGGTTGGCTCACTATAGCATATATGTAGCTTCCATACAAACTGGACACATAGTTACTAAAGAAATGCATCTGCGAAGGGTATATTAGCTTCGGTGCAGCCGAAGTTAATGTTTTTTCTTGTTTTAATTCGTTTACAAGCTCATAGTTTTAATTAAAATTTTCGTTATTATGCCGCTGTTATTAATTTTTGGTAAAACCTATGTTGAAATTACTCTGAATATTGTATAGCGGTTTCAAGAGAAACTTCCCAAAAACATTAGTTTTAAAACTCCTTCTACTGCCAAGCTCTTAAAGTTTGTTTTATGTCCACAGCGGCTGTGCTTCTTCCGCCTTCTTTAATATGCACGAAAACGAAAAATCCATAAGTGTTACCAAACTACCTTCCTAGTACAGGGTGATCCATTTCGGGTTTCCCAACATTTTTTTAGAAAAGTCACAGAAACTTTGAATTTAATTTTGAATATTTGTTTTCATTCGAAAGAACAACCTTTGACATTTACTTTATGAAGATTCTTCTTCTTCTTTACTTCCTTACGCGATCATAGCCGAGTCAACAACAGCGCGCCAGTCGTTTCTTCTCTTCGCCAATTGGATATTTCAAGCGAGGCCAGGTCCTTCTCCACTTGGTCCTTCCAACGGAGTGGAGGTCTTTCTCTTCCTCTGCTTCCCGGGTACTGCGTCGAATACCTTCAGAGCTGAAGTGTTTTCATCCATCCGGACAACATGACCTAGCCAGCGTAGCCGCT
Organism: Bactrocera correcta; assembly: GCA_027475135.1. Lineage (NCBI taxonomy): Eukaryota > Metazoa > Arthropoda > Insecta > Diptera > Tephritidae > Bactrocera > Bactrocera correcta. The sequence goes on along the minus strand of CM050323.1, from coordinate 79,756,060 downwards.
GTCTTTTAATTCGCTGAACTATGTCAATGTCGTCGTATATCTCGTACAGCTCATCGTTCCATCGAATGCGATATTCGCCGTGGCCAACGCGCAAAGGACTATAAATCTTTCGCAGAACCTTTCTCTCGAAAACTCGTAACGTCGTCTCATCGTTAGTGGTCATCGTCCAAGCCTCTGCACCATATAGCAGGACGGGAATAATGAGAGACTTATAGAGTTTGGTTTTTGTTTGTCTCGAGAGGTCTTTGCTTCTCAATTGCCTACTTAGTCCGAAGTAGCACCTGTTGGCAAGAGTTATCCTGCGTTGGATTTCTAGGCTGACATTGTTGGTGTTGTTTACGCTGGTTCCAAGTTAGAAGAAATTATCTTCAAATTCGAAGTTATGACTGTCAACAGTGACGTGAGTGCCAAGTCGCGAGTGCGACGACTGTTTGTTTGATGACAGATATTTCGTCTTGCCCTCGTTCACTGCCAGACCCATTTCTTTTGCTTCCTTGTCCAGTCTGGAGAAAGCAGAACTAACGGCGCGGGTGTTGAGGCCGATGATATCAATATCATCGGCATACGCCAGCAGTTGTACAATCTCATAGAAGATGGTACCTTCTCTGTTGAGTTCTGCAGCTCGAACTATTTTCTCCAGAAGCAGGCTCGGAGAGGTCCTTCCCGATTCTGACGGAGCTTTTCGTGTTGCTCAACGTCAGCTTACACAGCCGTATTAGTTTTGCGGGAATACCAAATCATGGTCGGGCAATGGAACGTCTGCTCCATCGTCATCGAATGGGGTATCGGGTTCGCTTTCTCCTGGTGTTGTGCGATCACTGCCATTCAGCAGGCTGAAGAAGTGTTCCCTCCATAATTTAAGTATGCTCTGGGCATCGGTGGCTAGATAACCTTGGGGGGTTCTACAAGAGTATGCTCCGGTCTTGAAACCTTCTGTAAGCCGCCGCATCTTTTCGTAGAATTTTCGAGCATTACCCCTGTCGGCCAGCTTATCAAGCTCTTCGTACCCACGCATTTCGGCCTCTTTCTTTTTCTATCTACAAATGCGTCTCGCTTCCCTCTTCAACTCTCGGTATCTATCCCATCCCGCATGTGTTGTGGTCGATCGTAACGTTGCGAGGTAGGCAGCCTGTTTTCTCTCCACTGCGACACGGCACTCCTCGTCGTACCAGCTGTTCTTTTGCACTTTCCGAAAACCAATGGTTTCGGTTGCAGCTGTACGTAAGGAGTTTGAAATGCCGTCCCACAGTTCCCTTATACCGAGTTGTTGACGAGTGCTCTCAGAGAGCAGGAGTGCAAGCCGAGTAGAAAAACGTTCGGCTGTCTGTTGTGATTGCAGCTTTTCGACGTCGAACCATCATTGTGTTTGTTGGCGTGCGTTTTTTGCTGCACAAAGGCGGGTGCGAATTTTGGCTGCAACAATATAGTGGTCCGAGTCGATGTTAGGACCTCGGAGCGCACGCACATCTAAAACACTGGAGACGTGTCTGCCGTCTAACACAATATGATCGATCTGGTTGGTAGTTTTTCGATCCGGAGACAGCCAGGTAGCTTGATGAATCTTCTTATGCTGGAATCAGGTACTACAAATAACCATATTTCGGGTCCCGGCGAAGTCGATCAGCCTCAACCCATTTGGGGATGTTTCCTCGTGGAGGCTGAATTTACCGACCGTAATGCCAAAGATACCTTCTTAACCCACCCTGGCATTGAAGTCGCCAAGCACGATTTTGACATCGTGGCGGGGGCATCTCTCATAAGTGCGCTCCAAGCACTCATAAAAGGCATCTTTGGTCACATCGTCCTTCTCTTCCGTCGGGGCGTGGGCGCAAATCAGCGATATGTTGAAGAACCTCGCTTTGATGCGGATTGTGGCTAGACGTTCATTCTCCGAAGTGAATGATAGTATTCGGCGACGGAGTCTCTCTCCCACCACGAATCCAACACCAAACTTGCGCTCCTTTATATGGCCACTGTAGTAAATGCCACAACGACCTACTTGTCTCTGTTCTTGTCCTGTCCATCGCATTTCTTGGACGGCGGTGATGTCAGCCTTTATCTTTACGAGGACATCTACCAGCTGGGCAGCGGCACCTTCCCAATTAAGGGACCGGACATTCCAGGTGCATGCCCTCAATTCGTAGTCCTTATTTCGTTTGCCATGGTCGTCATCAAAAGGAGGGGCTCTCATCCGAGGCTGTTTTTTTCCTTTCATTGGGGGTGTTTTTTTACGTGGCGGGTCCCAAACCCAGCGCACAACCCTATGCAGGGGTGTTTCGCCTTCTCACTTTAGCTCGCCTTCAAACGGATGTTCTTAGGCTACCCAGAGGATACTTGGTCAAAGACCGGAAGTCGTGAGCTGCTTGAGTCATATGTAAAAGAATCGTTTCTGGCCACTCCCAAGTAAATGGCGATCAGAGAACTTTCCTTACTTGCGTGAACTTCTACACACGACTCCATCCTCCTTATGAAGATTACCTATTTCAAATAATGGCCGCGGCCACGTCTCAGATGGTCCATCCGTTGAGTCCAATTTTCGATGTCTCGTTCGAGCATTTCGACTAGTAATTGCAGAATGACATTCCCGATGTTTTGCTGGAGGCGAGCTTGTCGGCATGGACTTTAGACTTTACATATTACCATAGCAGGAAGTCTAAGGGTGTGATATGACACGATCTTCATGGCCAGTTGACCGGTTCAACACGAGAAATTTTCTACTCACCGAAGTATTTCCTCAATAAATCCATCGATTAATGCGATGAATGGAAGGTGGCACCGTCTTGTTGAAACCAAATGCCGCCGGTGGACTCACGCATTTCAGGAATCAAATAGTCGCTCATCATGGCGCGATTAGGGTCGCCATTGACTGTTACCTTCTCACAGAAATGGGCCTCATGGCTGAACAAAATTTGGCTCGAAAATGTCTGATCTTCTTGGAGTTTTTCAAAGGACCAAGGATGACGAGAAAAAGAGAAATCGGGTTGACTGTCTGTCTTTCTGTCTGTCTCTAACTTGGGTAAAAATTTAGATATATGGTTGAAACTTGGTACGTAGGTTCCTCAGTACAAAAAAATTGGAGTTCGTTCGATGGGCGTAATCGGACCGCTGCCACTGCTGCCACAAATCGCAATAAGCCGAAAATATATAAAGTCCCATAACTAAGCACTAAATTAAGATTTAAAACGTGACCCAGCCCTCTAAAAACTTTATTTTATATATCACCTAATCCACTTATGCAACAATAACAAAGTTTACCGAATATAAATCTTAAAAAAACCTTACCGACAGTGTGAAAATGGATGAAGTCATAGGATAACTCCGTTCCCTCCCCATAAAACACAAAAACTGCTAAAAGTGCGATGAATCAATAACTAAATACGCCAGAGACTAAATACCTATTTCCCCTATAGCACAAAAATCCAAAGTAAACAGGTCTTCAAAAGATTAGAAAAATTTATTTTTTCGGAAAACTCTATTTATTTTGTTCAAAATAGTTTCCTTCTGCTTCAATATAGCTTTTTGCACGTTTCAAAAGCTTGTCGAAGGAATGTTTTAGCTCGTTGGCCGGAATGGCCGCCACTACGCCAGTGCAAGCCTTTTGAATAGCCTTTATGACTGAATAACGCTTTTGTTTCATGGGCGAATGCATTTTTCCGAAAAAGAAGAAGTCGCACGGTGCCGTATCAGCTGAATACGAAGTTAATTGTTAAAATGTGATTTTTGGTTAAATAATCGATCACAAGCGTCGAATCGAATATTGGATTCGGAGAAACTTTTGGTCGTCAGTCAATTTGTGCGGAACAAATCGTCCACAAATATTTCGTAAGCTCAAATATTCGGTCAAAATGCGATAAATCAATGTTTTGAAGATGCTCTATTCCATTTCTATGAATTTCAATTATGACTTTGGCTGATCTTTGATGAATTTACGCACAGTTTCGATGGAATTTCCGGTCATCACGGATTTAGATTGGCCCACATGTTGATTGTCATTTATATCCTCACGACCACTTTGAAAACGTTGAAAACACTCGTGCACTGTGCTACGGGATAGGCAATTCTTCTCTTCTTTACTGGCGTAGACACCGCTTACGCGATTATAGCCGAGTCAACAACAGCGCGCCAGTCGTTTCTTCTCTTCGCTACGTGGCGCCAATTGGATATTCCAAGCGAGGCCAGGTCCTTCTCTACTTGGTCCTTCCAACGGAGTGGAGGTCTTCCTCTTCCTCTGCTTCCCGCGGCGGGTACTGCGTCGAATACTTTCAGAGCTGGAGTGTTTTCATCCATCCGGACAACATGACCTAGCCAGCGTAGCCGCTGTCTTTTAATTCGCTGAACTATGTCAATGTCATCGTATATCTCGTACAGCTCATCGTTCCATCGAATGCGATATTCGCCGTGGCCAACGCGCAAAGGACCATAAATCTTTCGCAGAACCTTTCTCTCGAAAACTCGCAACGTCAACTCATCGGTTGTTGTCATCGTCCAAGCCTCTGCATCATATAGGAGGACGGGAATTATGAGAGACTTATAGAGTTTGGTTTTTGTTTGTCGAGAGAGGACTTTGCTTCTCAATTGCCTACTTAGTCCGAAGTAGCACCTGTTGGCAAGAGTTATCCTGCGTTGGATTTCTAGGCTGACATTGTTGGTGGTGTTTACGCTGGTTCCAAGATAGACGAAATTATCTACAACTTCAAAGTTATGACTGTCAACAGTGACGTGAGTGCCAAGTCGCGAGTGCGACGACTGTTTGTTTGATGACAGGAGATATTTCGTCTTGCCCTCGTTCACTGCCAGACCCATTTCTTTTGCTTCCTTGTCCAGTCTGGAGAAAGCAGAACTAACGGCGCGGGTGTTGAGGCCGATGATATCAATATCATCGGCATACGCCAGCAGTTGTACACTCTTATAAAAGATGGTACCTTCTCTGTTAAGTTCTGCAGCTCGAACTATTTTCTCCAGAAGCAGGTTGAAAAAGTCGCACGATAGGGAATCGCCTTGTCTGAAACCTCGTTTGGTATCGAACGGCTCGGAGAGGTCCTTCCCGATTCTGACGGAGCTTTTTGTGTTGCTCAACGTCAGTTTACACAGCCGTATTAGTTTTGCGGGGATACCAAATTCAGACATCGCGGCATAAAGGCAGCTCCTTTTCGTGCTGTCGAAAGCAGCTTTGAAATCGACGAAGAGGTGGTGTGTGTCGATTCTCCTTTCACGGGTCTTTTCCAAGATTTGGCGCATCGTGAATATCTGGTCGGTTGTTGATTTACCAGGTCTAAAGCCACACTGATAAGGTCCAATCAGTTTGTTGACGGTGGGCTTTAATCTTTCACACAATACGCTCGACAGAACCTTATATGCGATATTGAGGAGGCTAATCCCACGGTAGTTGGCGCAGATTGTGGGGTCTCCTTTTTTGTGGATTGGGCATAGCACACTTAAATTCCAATCGTTGGGCATACTTTCGTCCGACCATATTTTGCAAAGAAGCTGATGCATGCACCTTATCAGCTCTTCGCCGCCGTGTTTGAATAGCTCGGCCGGCAATCCATCGGCCCCTGCCGCTTTGTTGTTTTTCAGGCGGGCAATTGCTATTCGAACTTCTTCATGGTCGGGCAATGGAACGTCTGCTCCATCGTCATCGATTTGGGTATCGGGTTCGCTTTCTCCTGGTGTTGTGCGTTCACTGCCATTCAGCAGGCTGGATAAGTGATCCCTCCATAATTTAAGTATGCTCTGGGCATCGGTAACTAGATCACCTTTGGGGGTTCTACAAGAGTATGCTCCGGTCTTGAAACCTTCTGTAAGCCGCCGCATCTTTTCGTAGAATTTTCGAGCATTACCCCTGTCGGCCAGCTTATCAAGCTCTTCGTACTCACGCATTTCGGCCTCTTTCTTTTTCTGTCTACAAATGCGTCTCGCTTCCCTCTTCAACTCTCGGTATCTATCCCATCCCGCACGTGTTGTGGTCGATCGTAACGTTGCGAGGTAGGCAGCCTGTTTTCTCTCCGCTGCGACACGGCACTCCTCGTCGTACCAGCTGTTCTTCTGCACTTTCCGAAAACCAATGGTTTCGGTTGCAGCTGTACGTAAGGAGTTTGAAATGCCGTCCCACAGTTCCCTTATACCGAGTTGTTGACGAGTGCTCTCAGAGAGCAGGAGTGCAAGCCGAGTAGAAAAACGTTCGGCTGTCTGTTGTGATTGCAGCTTCTCGACGTCGAACCATCCTTGTGTTTGTTGGCGTGCGTTTTTTGCTGCACAGAGGCGGGTGCGTATTTTGGCTGCAACAATATAGTGGTCCGAGTCGATGTTAGGACCTCGGAGTGCACGCACATCTAAAACACTGGAGACGTGTCTTCCGTCTATCACAACATGATCGATCTGGTTGGTGGTTTTTCGATCTGGAGACAGCCAGGTAGCTTGATGTATCTTCTTATGCTGGAATCTAGTGCTACAGATAACCATATTTCGGTCAGCCTCAACCCATTTGGGGATGTTTCCGCGTGGAGGCTGAATTTACCGACCGTAGTGCCAAAGATACCTTCTTTGCCCACCCTGGCATTGAAGTCGCCAAGCACGATTTTGACATCGTGGCGGGGGCATCTCTCATAAGTGCCCTCCAAGCACTCATAAAAGGCATCTTTGGTCACATCGTCCTTCTCTTCCGTCGGGGCGTGGGCGCAAATCAGCGATATGTTGAAGAACCTCGCTTTGATGCGGATTGTGGCTAGACGTTCATTCTCCGAAGTGAATGATAGTATTCGGCGACGGAGTCTCTCTCCCACCACGAATCCAACACCAAACTTGCGCTCCTTTATATGGCCACTGTAGTAAATGTCACAAGGACCTACTCGTCTCTGTCCTTGTCCCGTCCATCGCATTTCTTGGACGGCGGTGATGTCAGCCTTTATCTTTACGAGGACATCTACCAGCTGGGCAGCGGCACCTTCCCAATTAAGGGACCGGACATTCCAGGTGCATGCCCTCAAATCATAGTCCTTATTTCGTGTGCCATGGTCGTCATCAAAAGGGGGGGCTCTCATCCGAGGCTGATTGTTGGTTTTCATTGGGGGTGTTTTTTTTTTTACGTGGCGGGTCCCAAACCCAGCGCACAACCCTATGCAGGGGTGTTTCGCCTTCTCACTTTAGCTCGCCTTCAAACGGATGTTCTTAGGCTACCCAGAGGATACTTGGTCAAAGACCGGAAGTCGTGAGCTGCTTGAGTCATATGTAAAAGAATCGTTTCTGGCCACTCCCAAGTGAATGGCGATCAGAGAACTTTCCTCACTTGCGTGAACTTCTACACATGACCCCATCCTCCAATATAGGGATAGGCAATTATCGCCATAAAATTGTTTCGGTAAAAGTTTTACCAATTTTAAAACAATATTTAGTGTTGGCTCTTTGCTCGAAGCTCATTTTCAAACCGATAACACAAACACACTGACACTTAAAACGCAATAACTTCACTTCCAATCAATGAAATGTCATGGAATTCTCATCAGACAATCAATAAAGATAGGAGATTCTAACGCGCCAGTCGACATATAGATGGCGCCACCAGGGGGCGCTAGATTCAAAAAGACATGTTTACTTTGGAACACGCCTTGTATATATCTGAAATGAAAAGAAAACCCTTCTCTTATAATGGTTTGTATTTAAGTCAGAAATGGCTTCAATCGGACCAATACTTCGCTTAGCCCCCATATACTTAATATAAAGATTTTCGAACTTCCGGGCCACTTTGTACTGCACGTATCGGCCAATATTTATCCCAATGAAAATAAGATAGCGAGTTTTACTCATAACAGTGTGTAAAAACGTGACCTAGCCCCTATATAACTAATATCAAGATTTTTGAGCATCCGGCTGACTTTACTCTATATGATTGGTTGACTTCTGTGTTTAAACTCAAGTAAATTTATTTTAACAATTTTCAGTAATTTCAGTTTTAGTTTTACTAAATTTTTTGAAATTTCGTCGTAGCTTTCCATAGTGGCAGTATTTTCTATACATTAGTAAACGGAAGTATTTCCGTTTTTGTACACCTTTTTTTGCTTTTATAAGCTTTTATGCACATACAAGTGTTTATAGCACGTTGGTAGATCTCATTGCGCCAATATTTTTTGCATTTTTCCTATTTTCTTTTCTATTCTCCTTCTTTGCGAAGATAATTTTGTGCGTATGGATTCAAAGAATTCTTTGCTGCAGAGGACTTTTATACAAGCACATAAATGTAAATAGCGTAACTGTGTGTGGGCCTTTGTGCTCGTGCACAGAGTGTGTGTGTAACATCCATAAAATGGCATTCGGGCAACAAACAACGTGCGCATCTTAACTATTTCGGAATTTATGACCATTTGGGATTTAGTGGAATTTTGTTGATATGTTTAGCATACTACAAATACGGAAACATATACACATTGGGGCACAATGCATTTGCACTTACCGTTCTTACCGTTCGTCATTGCAACAACTATTGTTTCGGTATGTTTGGTGATGTGTTTGTGTTAACACAAATACAATTCCAACGTTGTTATCAACACGTTTTATAAGCGAACATTTGGTGCACTTTGGCATGCATTTAAAGCTATCCTTATATATGCGTGTGTGTTTGTGTACTTGTATATTTGTAAGCGTGCGAGCTTTGGTAAGCTGCCGAGAAATCTCGGTTTTAAGTGAGAAAAATAAAAGGATTTATTTCGTTATTTTATGTAAACGTGGTAAGAATATCACAACAACAAACGCTTTGCCACCACATATGCATACAAATAAACAAACGTGCAAACATATAATACAAAATCGCCTATTTACAAAAGTTGCTACCGATAAACAGCTGCTGATGTTGTTGTTATGGTAGTGATTGTAGCTGTTGTTCCTATATTTGTAGTTGTTTTTATTTTTACTACTTTTGTTGTTTTTTCGTCCGGCGCACGTCGATGCCAACAGGCCTAAGCTACAAATTGTTGTGATTGTATTTGCTACTTGTCGCACATGTGGCACGCAACATGCGCCCGAATGTTGGAATACGACTGTACATGGCAATTCACTTAAGCCGCTGGCAGTTGTTCCATACTTTCTCTTCTTGTCCTTCTCCTCCTCTAACGTTAACTTTTTGTTCCCGTTTGTTTTTGATTCTGCTCCGATTTTTTTGTTGCTGTGATTGTATAAAAGATGTAAAATTGTCGTGAATCTCCAAGCGACAGTGTTCTAATTTATTGGCCAATATGGTTTACTTCTACTCATGGCTTGTTGCCGTTGTAGTTATTGTTGATGTTGCATTAGAACGCACATAATTGTACTCGTACACTACGGCAATGAGGTTTCAACAATGGATTGCAAGCATGAGCTGATTAGCTATTGCAGTCAGATTTGCTCAACTCCAAGAAAAGAGACACACACAAATGCATACACACATGCGCTCTGAGCTATAAATAATGCAAAATGTATGGCGCCTAAAAGTAAGTTTCTCCAATGTAATTTTTGTTCACATTGGAATAGTCGGAATTTTTTGGGGTACAAATTTCTCATGTTTAGTATTTCTTTTGTGGTTAGGAAATGGCATTTCCACAAATCATTTTAAAATAAAGAATTACGACTGAAAAACATGTTATAAATTACGGAGCAAAATGGTTTTGCTGATGCTATGGGATTTTTCTTTTTCGGCGTGTGTGTGTTGGCTGAGTACGGAAGTAGAATTTTTCAATCAGTTTTCCATTTTACATTTGTATATTTTTTAAATATACATTTTATTTTCTTTTATGAACTCTCAACAATATATAAATTTTGCACCAAATTTGTAACAGTCAGAAGGCTTTTTAAAATACATATAAGTGATCAGCGTGACGGGCTGAGTCGATTTAGCTTTGTTCCTCTGTTTCCACATAAGTGACCTAGCCCTCTATCGATTTGATATTATTCCAGCGGCATTTTGTTCTCAACAAGCTTATTTGTCGTAATCACCGATATCGGGCGACTATAAGTGTTATACAAACTGAACGATTTAACATTTTTTTCTGTTTTTCATTCCTTCAAGATTGGAATAAAAAGTCCAATAGTATCATTAAGAGTATTGCGCACTTTTCCATCTCATACAAATTGCGTAGGGTCGACGGTCAAAAATGAATTAAGCAAACTTCTGATTTTCAGTTCTCATGTGAACTGTGAATGAGGTCGTTCTTTATCAACCGGAAAAAATTTTAGTCAGGTTCCCTGCCCCTGACGTCCAAATAATTTTTAAAAAGTTTTTTATCATGAGCCAACGTTTCCATACTGAAAAATTATTGCCTAGTCGCAAATTGTAGGTGTTAATCGCTCGCTTCAATTTGGTGAGGTGCTTTCGGTAGCTTTATCCATTAATGGCTGAACCCGGGCTTGGAAGCTCCACTGTATCACAAAATAGAAAGCATTACCTTACATGCCATATAACGATAGTCAAAGAGTCAACTTTCTATGAGGTTTGTTAAATCCATAACCAACATTCGCCTAATATTGATCATTTATACTTCTATAAGTTTTATAAAATTAGATATAATAAAATTTAAGAAATAATTGTTTTTCGTTTTTATAATACTTTTGCCGAATGTTTTCTATAAAATCTGATAATAATTATGATCTATTACCCAATTAAAAAAAAAAAAGCAATTTTTGCTATAAATATATAATTATACGAGTATGTTTACTATACAATATTTGCTATAAAAATTTCTACGAACATTTTGCAATAATATTTTACTATAACTTGTTTTTGTTTTCAGTTTAAAAGTTTTCTAATTCATTATTATACGGTGAACTATTTTCATAGCCCTTGCTAAACATTTAGCAGCCATTGGATTAATCAATTTGCTTCAAATAAATAAAGTCTTATTAACATACACAATCAAACAAGCGCTACTCAATTACGAATGTTGTCCAGGTTGTCTGTGAAATATTTTAATTGCGCTAACCACACTAAGCATTTTGTCAGCTTTAATTCCCTCAAACTCCTTTCTGTGGTGCTGAACTTTCATTTTATTTATTACACATACATATGTTTGCGGTACTTCCACTTTTCACTAGAAGTGCCAGAAACAAGGTAAAACTAAACATTCGCGGAATATTGGACAACGCCTACCATGAACCTCTGCAGCTGCTGCCCCTTAAAGTCATAGGACTCTGAGTAGTAATCAAATAAATCATATAGCGGTGATGATGTAAAAATTCCCAACGTTATTTAAAAACAAGTTTTTTTTTTGTTAACAGTAACTCCATCAAACGTCTAATTAACATTAATACCGACCGGTACTAATTACAGGCGCAAATGAGCGGGATTACATCAAAACATTTACACACACGTAGAGTGGCGCTTTAGTCCGCGGAGGTCACACATATCAGACGCTGTGCATACACACACATTTACGTATTTAAGCGGCAGCCACAAGCAAATACATACTACATCTTGTAAGAAAAAATAAATAAATACTATATATAATCTCACAAACATAAACGAATGCGCTGAAGGGTCGTACACTGCAGGCAGCGTATGCGCTGACCGTAAACAGCTCTCATTGGCAGTTGGTTGTTGGCAGCTGAAGGCAGTTTTTATTCATAAGTAAACATCAACTTAATTTTCGAAGACTTGCATACTGGCAGCAACAAAATTTAGTCAACAGCCTGCTGTTATGAGAGTAATATTGTTGTTGGTGCGCAGTGGAAGTGGCCAGTCTCAAGCTACTAGGAATGCGAAGGGGTGCCAGCACTGGTTTTGGTGCAAATTTGATTATTCGCAAACAAGTTTCTAGTAAAGTGAAGGCAACAACATAAGCATCTAAAAAGAAAACATGAAAAAACAAAATATGCATGTGAAGAGATGTAGAGTCAATGATTCGCTATGTAAAGCATACAAACTTTAGGCTGACTTTTGAAAGCATTAGTAATGTCGATGTACATATAAAAATTAGGGAATATACATGTTTCTATATACATAATTATATGTTTATTTATAAATAATAATAACTCTTGCCAACAGGTGCTATTTCGGACCGAGTAGGCAATTGAGAAGTAAAGTCCTCTCTTGACGAATACAAACCAAACTCTATAAGTCACTCATTATTCCCGTCCTACTATATGGTGCAGAGGCATAGACGAAGACAACATCTGACGAGTCGCCGTTACCAGTTTTCGAGACAAAGGTTTTGCAAAAGATTTATGTGCCTTTGCGCATTGGTCACGGTGAACATCGTGTTTGATATAACGATATACGGTGGCATTGACATAGTTCAGCAAATTAAGAGACAGCGGCTCCGCTGGATAGGTCATGTCGTGCATATGGACAAAAACACTCCATTTCTGAAAATATTCGAAGCAATACCCGCCGGGGGAAGTAGAGGAAGAGGAAGTCCTCCACTCCGTTGGAAAGACCAAATGGATAAGGAACTGACTTTACTTGGAATTCCCAATTGGCGCTACGTTGAGAAAACATGAAACGACAGACGCGCTGTTGTTAACTCTACTATAATCGCGTAAGCGCTGTCAATGCCAGTAAGGGAGAAGAAGATATACGAGTACTTATGTATATCTTATACATAAATAAAATGGATTTTTTGTATGTCCGCGCATTACGCCTGAACCACAGCGTCCTAATTGCGGCCTTTTTCGAAATTTATGTCTATATTTATAACTCAAGAACACCTGAAATATCGGTACAGGCATAGGCTACTTTCTATCGTTTTATGTTAAAAGCCAAAACAGTTCATAAACAATAATATATGTATATATTTCAAAACATAAGCATGTGTTCAATATTTATGTAAAAACATTTTTTTTTTTTACTTCAAAAATATAAAATAACAGCACACAGCTACTGGCAGGGTATATGTATTTTAAACTTTTGTTTTTGAAACTATACGCTCGTAAATTAAGTCTATAAATTGAGAATATTATATCATAAAGTTGTATTTTTTATATGATAGAAAAAATGTTTACGGAAAAATTTTATTTTTAAATAAATGAAAAAAATATCAAAAAAATCGGCCCACTCCGGGACTAGCAGCGATAGTTGTCAAACTAATTGAACTTTTTTTTGAAGAAAAATAAAAACGGCGAATTTCCAAAAAATGGCGAACTTCCAAAAAATTACGACTTTACTTAAAAAACCCGATTATTTTATATAACTGATTGTGTTAATTTTTTTTGTGTTTTTTTTTTCGAAAAGTTCATTCAAAAACAAAAATTTAAAAGAAAAAAGGCCTCCAAAAGTCAATTTCTACAAAAGTTATGGCTATTTGAAAATAAAAAAGCGATTTTTTGGAAAAATTCATAACTTTTTTGAAGTTGGACAAAAAATTTTGACGAAATTCTCAAAAATGTTTTTCAAAGGATAGAAAAGGATGGATAAGTTTCAACAAAATCTAAAGGGGTCGGGTTCAAAAGTGGTCGATTTGGTATGGAATACCGCAAATGCATATAAATTATAATCAGAGCTGTAACTGAACAAGAAAAAGTTGCATTATAATTTGAGATGAGTGTATGATAGCTGACAAAATCATATTTATGAAGATTACACAGAACAATGCAATATTTAAAAGGACCGATCAGGTCTGTGTTTTTTTACGTGTAGTATCTGGGCTTTAGCCGTCCACTGTTGAAATTACCATATGATTAGATATATTGTGTGAGACGCTATACGATGTCGTATGCGATGTAGATGCAGAGACTGTGAAGATGTTGTTACACTATATGTATTTACTATTCCTTAAGTGATTTACGAAGTCCATAAAAATGTAGGTTGCCAAATTAACTATTCCATTATATTATTATCACTATAAGAACTTGTATATTCCTGTGCATTTTTTTATTGAAAAATTTTGTGTTATGAAATAGATTATTATTGATTCCCAACATCGGAACTAATTTTTCTCAACATTTTCCATTAAAAGTTAAATTTTAATTTTTTAATTTCGATATTGGAGTTAAAACATAAATTTTTAGTTTTTAATTTTTAGAAGTAGATTTAAAGTTTTTAATCCAAGATGATTGGGAGTAAAAATCAAAAATTCAATTTTCTATTTCAAAAATTCTATTTTTTAATTTAATAGTAAAAAATATAAATTTTAATTTTTTATCTCAGTATCAGATTTCAAAATATAAATCGATTGCATGTGTAAGTTGACAGCCAGTGTTAGAGTGTCTCTCTAGAATACTGAAGAAGGTGGCTCTGTGCAAGCTCTAGTCAAAATAGTAGAACATGAAGTACGCAAACGTGAAAAAACCTTAACTTATTTAATTCCAAAGCAATTTTTATTTTAAATTTTTAATTATATGCTTATTAGGATTTGGGGATAAGCCTCGGTGTATTTGAAAATTATTAACATTAACATAATAAATACACTCTTTACTCTCGAGTACATATCGATATTATTTTTATTTCTATAACACCAACATTATCGAAACTATTGTCTAAAACTATATATCATTTCTATTGGCATTGGCTAATAATACCAGAAACCAGTTAACATTTCCTTTACCGCTTCAAAAACACTAAAATAATTGCCATACAATTACCATTACATAAACTCCTCAGGATATAATGATATCCTTAAACTGTTTATACTCTCATTATCCCTTCTCTTACTAAAATCTTTGAAAGTGCATCATTTTGACGCAAATTTAACGATTTCGATTGCCTTTGATTTTTTAAATCTACTTACATTGTGAAAAAAGTAACCGGATATTGTAAACAAATGCAAAATATTTAATTATTCATCAATATTTATTAATCACCACCTCTCGACCGTCTGTGAAGGCTTTGTACCAATTATGTTTTTATTGTAACTGAATCATCGTTGGCGTTTTCCAACATTCGCAATGCTTCCACACACGAAATTCGGTTAGAAATACAAAATTAGAGAAAAATTTTTTGTTCGATACTTTTATCCATTGTAAAAATTGCAAGGCACTTTGAAGGTGTATCGACTTAAGCAGCTGATGTAACCAAACTAGTTAGACAGACTTAAGTAGGGTAGATTCAATAACTAATAGTAAAGTTAAAAAAAAATTTAAATTGAAGCAATACTTTTAAATTACGCACTTCAAGCTCGAAAACCTCACACATTAAATTCGGGTGCCATTTATTTTATTTTTTTCAAACTTATTTTTATTCATTGGATCTGCTTTTTCTTAAAGCCTAACAACAAGTTATAAAATCTTAAATCTATTTAAAAACTAGACAGACTCAAAGAAGTGATTGAGCTGTTTTGGTGATACGTCGCTCTTTAATACGCAATCACATCTCTTCTTTTCAGTCGCGTTTGATCTCAGGAATGTACTAAAGCGTTAGCCAAAGGGTTTGGGTGATTTCGGAGTTAAGTTATATATTTTATTCTGTTATCTTTTACTTCTTTCTTTACCAAAGAAATATCAAGGTCTTTATGGATATTTTCGTTTCGCATATACCATGGTGAACACGAGATTATTCTAAGCATTTTCGATTGGAACCTTTGTAATATACATATCAATATTAGTTGCATAAGTCGTACCCCACAGTTGAATGCCATACATCCAAATCGGCTTTATGACCGCATTATATAAGAGCACTTTGTTGTCTAGGCTAAGTTTGGAGTTTTTATTTTAAAGCCAATTTAAATTTGCAGCTCTAATCTTCATACATGTTATTTTACTAGAGATATGTTTTCTCCACGTGAGCGTTTTATCTAGGTGAATACCAAGATATGTTACTTCGTTCGCTTGGGGTACTAAAATATTGTTTATTTTTACTGCAGGGAACATTTTTGGTCTTAACGAAAATGTAACATGCTTACATTTCTGTTCATTCACATTTATACGCCAGTTCGCTAGCCATTCTTCGACAGAACTTAAAGGCTCCGCTAATATTCTTGAAGCTAAAATGTGGCTCACTATAGCTGTATCGTCCGCAAAAGTTGAAGTTAATATATTATTAGCTGTTGGAAGATCTGCTGTATATATGATGTATAGTGTTGGGCCCAAAACACTGCCCTGGGGTACACCAGCCCTTATCAGTCGTTCATCAGATATGAAATCTCCCACTTTTACCATACATTTTTTTTTTTTTAAAAAACTCCAATGTCTTATACAACGCTAAAGGTAGAATTTTTTTAATCTTGTATAAAAGACCTTCGTGCCACACCTTATCACATGCCTGAGCTACATCTAGAAATATTTCTGAACAGTACTCCCTGTGCTAAAATGCTTTACTTATCTCGTTTGTAATTCTATTTACTTGTTCTATTTGGGCCATGTTTCGCACGAAATCCGAATTGATGCATTGGTATTGTATTATTTTCGTGGAGGAAAGGAGACATCTTTGATAGTAATACTTTTTCAAATACTTTTGAAAGACAGGGTAGAAGACTGAATTTGGGCTGTATGAAGACGGCTGCGTTAAGTCTTTCCCAGGTTTATCTATCAATATAATCTGCGACTTTTTCCATGAAATTGGATAGTATCCGAAACTAAGAATTGCGTTAAAGACCAAAGAGAGCACCGGCTACAGCAATAATTTGTAACTCAATTAACATTTTTGGGGAAATATTATCATGTCCCGGCGACTTTTTTGGATAAAGTTCTTTTTAATGATAACAACAATTTCAGAAGGTGAAGTCTTAACAGACTCGACCGACTTTATAGCTGTGTTGGGTAAGATGGACAGCTTAAAGTTGTTCTTTGGCGAGTTGGGTTGAAATACCTTTTCTATGTGATTCGCAAAGCAATTAGCCTTTCCTCGCAACTTCGTGCCCAATTTCCATCCAAGTCTCGTATAGGCATGTTGGAGTGAGTTGGTTACTTCATGGACTTTTGGGCTTTCCAAAGAAAATTTTGCTTGTTTGAATTCGGAAACAGCTTCTGTATATACATTTCGGTGTTCAATTCTTCCGTAGGTTTAAGCGCTTGTTTTAATTTACGTACAGCAGATTTTAATTGAAGCTGAGTGGAAGGTGAACGATTTATCTGCCATTCACGTATTGCACGCCTTTTTGCATTTACAAGCATTTCTATTTTTTTTTTTTTCTGTAACCAAACGGCTTATAGGTTTGTTTGGTGTTGCTAGGACAGCGGCACTGGTTATTATATAATTAACTTCTCTTATGTTTTCGTCAATATCTCTTCCTGTATTTATTTTGTTCTCAATATTAATATGGCTACTGACGTAATTTTTTATATTTTAGCCAATTCGTTTTATAAGAAGTTAGACCCACTTTTGGATTAACGAATATGGGTTGTTCACACAACTTTATTAGTACAGGAGAGTGATCAGAAGATAGATCAGTACATGTATCAGCTTGTATGTGCGATTTATCTATATTTTTGATTACGGCAAAATCATTTAATTCTGGTAATTTCTTACGATCACTAGGCCAATATGTCGGCTTACCAGGAGATATTACTTCAAGGTTAATGTGCCTATTTATAACAGTTTGATACAGCTGTCGTCCTTTCGGATTAATAAAACGTGAGCCCCAGTACGTGTGGTTTGCGTTGTAATCTCCACCTGCTAGAAATCTTTGACCTAGTGTTCCAAAAAGTCTTTAAATTCGATTTCTGTAATTTTAAAACGAGGTGGACAGTATATAGCCATAAGGTTTAAGTCACGACCCCGATTTTGTAGTGATATTGTTGTAGCTTGTAACTGTGGCGTAGCATAAGATTCTAGAGCATCGTGGTTTAAACGATTTCTTATCAACACTGCCGTGCCACCGTGCGCTTTTCCATCAGGATGATTTGTAACATATAGTCTAAGTCTCGGTATATTGAAATAATTTTTTTTGTTAGATGAGTTTCTGAAATAAGCATTACATCTTTATTATTTTCTGACAGAAATCTGATAATCTCTAATTTATGTTGGTTAAGACCATTAGCATTCCATATACAGATATTTTGTAAGCTCATTTTTTACTTAATGAATTTTGCAGCATTTGATTTTGTGATTTTATTAAATCTTGGATTTGCATGTTAGACATAAATTGTGTCATACACTGTGTAAGATTTATAATCATAGTTTCAATACCTCCATTTGGAGGATTTTGCGGCAATTGCATTTGCACAGTGTTGCCTTTCACTACATTTGCATAGCTTCCTTGCATATTATTATTGTTAGAAGTAAAATGATTTGAACTTTTTTCTGTGGTTGCTATTATTTCATTACGGGGTGTTTGTAACATTTGGTTACGACGTGCTTGAATGCCCTGTGACAGCTTTGATTTCAAATCTTTATATACGGGGCAACCTATGTAGTTAGCAGTGTGATTTCCTCCACAAGTGCTGCATTTTTTATTTATTTCTTCTTTCTTTAGGGTGCATTTAGTAGTGGGATATAAATCACCACATACCACGCAAACACTGCGTAGAGTGCAATATGATTTTGTACGCCCATATTCTTGGCAGTTAGTACATTGTACCGGACCGTTTCTTCTATGTGGTTCTTCAACTGTAACTCTGCGATGCAGCAAATATTTGAAATTATATATTGGATGTGTTTTATTTTTTAAGTTGATTTGAGTTCGGCAACAATTCAATTTTAAACATTGGCTGTGGTACTTTGTTTCTATTAAATATATTTACAACTGTTTTAATTCCAAAACCGCATTCTTCCAATGCTTCTTTGACGTCACTAGAGTCTACGGCGGACTCTATACCCTTGATTACAACAACTAGGCCCTTAGAGCTCTTCAGTTGATAAGAATAATAATTCTTACTCTTACTTGACAAAAATTTTACTATATCCATAAAACTTTTTTCAGACTGAATTTTTGTTTCATCTTATTGCCTTTTTTCGAAGGGACTATATGAAAGTTGTTGGTACCTACAATTTTGCTTAATTCAGCAACGAGTGCATTACTGCTACGCTCGCGCAAATATATATATACGCCGATCATTACGTGCAGGCTCTCCACAGCACAGTCCAGTAACTAAGTCCACTAACTTGGACTCATGAACTCAATTTGTACTTTGCCAGTGCTGACCGTCTGTCAATGCCTGCAACAGCAAATACAAACACGCCCACATGCATGCAAGCAAATATTGGTATATACATACGCATATAAATATATTGTGCAAAGCTTGCCTACCATGCTATCCTATAAATGCACTTGTTTGTCGGTAAATATAAGGTACATGTACATGTATAACTGCATTTATATGGCGTCATTGTGCAATAGCAACTGAAAATGTTTAGCGCACTGTCGGGTGCAGTTACACACAAACACAGAAAGCGAAGCCCATTACATGTACAAATTTTAGAAAGTATTATGGCATATCTACAGGCGCTCTATGACTGAGTGAGATTGTGTACGAAACTCAGCGAAGTGTGTTTATGTGTATTAGAGCGGGTTCATTTTTTTTTCTAAAAAAAATCACATTTACGGCAAATGTTCTAAGTATCATTTTGAACAATTTTGCTTAAGATACTATAGGCCTGAAATCGGTTTGAATCTGACAAATTCCGACAAAGGATCAATAGAAAATCTAAATAGAATTACGTAACGCATTTCATTCACATCCCTAAAAAACCTCAACTTAGAAATTTCTTTCTTTTAACCGGTTTAAGACTCATAGTCTCTTAGGCAAAGTTGTTCAGAATGATCCGTATAACATCATGCGATTTTACCGTTTTTTACTCTCTGTAAATCGACATTTTTTAAAGTAAGAGGAAGCATCGAAAGCCGGAGTGCAGGACTTTAATCCGCTAAACCCAACCTACTCCCAACTCAAGACTCTTCGACCAGATAAGGTATTACTTCATGGGAGTGACAAGACATTTTACGTCTCCTCTATAGCACAGATGGACTGACGCCTATTCTGCTGTATCTGTTTTGATATTGTCATGATGGAAGTTGCCGCTTCGCGAACAGAATAATTCAGCAAAAATTATATTTTTTTTATAAATCTTATTTGCTTTATTTGCTATGTTTGTCAAGTGCTGCTTGAATTTCAGTTTGGAGTCCAATAGTACCCCTTAATACTTCAACTGTGGTTGTGAAGTAATCATACGCTTTCCTATAGTGAGAGCTATTTTTTCCTCAATTTTCCTGTACTTATGAGCAGTATCTCTAATTTGTGCTCAGCCAGTTCCAAACTCTTAGAAGAAAACCATTGGCGTAGACCATTTATGCATTCATTACATTTGTTTTGTACGTCTTCAAGTTGTTTATCTACTGCTACCATTATTAGGTCGTCCAAGTTAATACCAGTATCAACGACACTTATACACAAGTATATGAGAAACGCTGGTAAAGCCAGTTCTGCCCTAATCAAATAAACAAGAGTATCAAACACACGACTTTGAACTCATACCACACCATACCCGAATGCAAGACATGCATAGGCCGCATGATAAGCATTTGTATACAACAAATAATAAAATTAGACCTTAGACCTAAGCCACAAAACATGAATATGCTATCAGCTTAACGAATAATATATAATCAATAGCATAATACGAAAACATGTTGATTAAGAATAAAGATCGTATTTTGAAAAAGAAAATATATATTTTTTTTACCATTCATAAGTATATGAATTAATTTCCGCGTATGCGATTAGCTTAACGTTTTTAGGCCGTGGAATTCTTTGCACCCCATCATAAGAAAGGGCTTAAAACAGATCCTTGCGGTACTCCGTTTGTAATAGGGTAGCTCTTGATGGCTTCGGTGGTGTTGTAGATCAGCATGCTGTTTTTAAAATAACACGAAACTATACTTATGAAGAACTGAGGGCGCGTATTCCATGTATGCCTTCAAATATATTTTTCCATTTAACAGAGTTGAATGCATTTTTCACATCCAGGGTGATCAGCGCACAATATTTTTTTGTACCAGCTTTCCATCTTTTGCCACTTACTGCTCTTTTCGCAGTGTCGACAACTTCTTTCAGTGCATCGATAGTAGACCTCTGATAGTGTCAGTGTCAGTGTCAAAATCTGTTTGCTTCCAGCTTCGTTTATGTGTAGTGTTACTGCGTGAGGGTTCCTGGTCTCGAGAGTATAAAAATTCTGCGATGATTTCCATATGGTCACTATTTGTGAACATGTCTGACACCTTCCGTTTAATGTGTCTGCTAAGTGCGTCATTTGCAAACATCAGGTCTATTACAGAGCCCTTATTTCCTTTTTGGTAAGTATTTTTTGTCCCACTGTTCATTATTGTGAGGTTGGTTTGGCTCAGGAATTCTAAAACTAGGCGCCTAAAACCAGGCGCCCACGGTGGTTTGAACTTCTGCTTCCCCAGGCAGTAGACCATGCGTTAAAATCGCCTGCCATTATTATCGGTGATTTTGCTCTGCTTTCTAATGACAATTCCAGGAGGAAGTCTTCAAATTCTCTAACGGACGCACTGGGACTAGCATAGCAGCTTACGTAATAAATTCCCCCAATTTGCGCCCATGTTAAGCCATTTTTTGCTTCTCTGCAGCAAGATGTGAATGTTTGTCCATTGCAGGACCATATTGCTGCTTTGCCACTTCTGTCTGTAATCCAAGTGCTTTCCGAACTTTGGGAATATTGCTCAGTAAGGCGACATCAATGTTGCTTTCTATTACGGTTTGTTGCAGCAGGGCTGGTGCTGCAGCGCAGTGGTTTAGGTTCAGCTGTAATATTCTCATTTCTCCATTGTCTTTAGCAACTCCACGTATTTGGGGCAAGTCGTACTTAGAACCGAATGTTCTCCTTTGTAGGGCATACAACCGCGTTCCAACGTGTGCAAAGAGAGGACCTGCCGATCAGACTGCAACATTTACGCGCCAATTAGCCTGGAAAGCATCTGTAACAGCGGGAAACAGGGGAGTACTCCCGGAGGCGACAGATCGACCACCAAATCTTTACTTTGCCAACTTTAAGGGCAATCTTGGCATCTTGGGCACGCAGGGATATAAGGCCTATTTGAGTTCCGGTTTTTTTTCCGCATATTTTTAAGATTAGCTGGCCCTCTATTTTGTATTTCGCACTCTTTTTGTAATGCGCAACAAATTCTGGAGTAGTTATCTCATCCAGATCTTTGCACATTATAGTGACGTTGTGTGTTTTTGGTTGTGCTACTGCCATCTCGCCAACCACTCCATCTAGGGCGCTCTGAAAAGTTTCAGCTCTTTTGTATCCTTTTTAGCTCTATGAGCAGGTCTACGTTGAGAGTTTTCCTGATGTTGGTCACGTTTGAGGTCACTGTCACCTTTAATTTTCGGAGGATGTCTGCATACGAG
Source organism: Bactrocera correcta (assembly GCA_027475135.1). NCBI lineage: Eukaryota > Metazoa > Arthropoda > Insecta > Diptera > Tephritidae > Bactrocera > Bactrocera correcta. The sequence continues at coordinate 79,733,857 of CM050323.1, read as the reverse complement.
GCTCCGTCCTATTTTGTTAGAATTATAGTGTCTGGTTTCGATCTGATTCTCTTCTTCATGGGACTCCTCTATTTTCCCACTTCTACCTATTTCTCGGGAACTGGTTTATTTGCTGCGGTGTCTTTAATATTTGTTTTGATGACTTAACTAAAGTTTCCTTTCACTTTTTGAGTCACGTGTTTTGGCTTCTTCGCAGGTGTTTTGCCATACAAGTATGTTAAGCTGCTTACGAGCTCTCGCATGGCTTGGCAGATATGTAAAATAATTTAACATACGATACAAAATTGGACTTATCTCTTTCGATTTTAATTGCCCACTTGCGACCGTCACTTGATTTGAAAATGAAATTTTTTTACGTGGGATCCCACTATTTGTTGGCCGCTCAGAAATACACTTGTCGATTTATCGAGAGAAATGTTTAAAAAAAAGTACGATAACGATGCTTCAAACCCGTCTATGACAACATGACAGGTGATGAAATGTGGATTTGGACGTATAAGTCGGAGAGTAAACAGCACACGACTCTGTGGGTGTTTCAAGATGAACAGAATTCCAAAAAAGTTGTTTTTATACCAAGCAAATGTTTTCCTGTTATTGTGGGAAAAATAAACTTCGCAACTCTAATACTAGAATATTAAATTATGAGTGGTACATAATCTTTTGTTTGACAGTTGTCTTTCAAGAAATTGATGCGTTCAAAATTCATGTTTTGGAGATAATTCAATCAGAGTGACAAAAGTGCTTCGATAATTGGTTCAAATGCATATAAAAGTATATAGATCTTATTGAAGAATATTTTGAAATGCAATAAATAATTTTATTAATGTTTGTTTTTGTTATCTAAGTCCAAAATATAAAAAGCGTATTACTCTGTTATTTTGCGTGCTTTCAGGTGTGATTTGTGGTACTAAATTGTGCCAATATTCTGCCGTTTAAGTGATGTACTAGCAAAAAATGAATGAATGAATGAGCAAAAAATAGTAAGACTTTGTTCATAATTAAAAAATTATTTCTTTATTCTTCAAAATCCTTTGCTCCAAATATACTTGTGCCGAGGCTTTTTCCAGTCCTCGGAATAGTTTTTTAAGTCAATTTTCCGAACAGCTTTCAATGCTCATAGCGATTCACGTATAATATTTTCAATTGGCTCAAAATGGTTTCGCCGGAGCGGTAGTTTGAGTTTGCTGAATAGCCAGATGTCACACGAAGCTAACTCAGGTGAATGTGGCACGATATAGATTGAAAATTTGGGAAAAAGCTCATGAATAATGAATGCAGTGTGCAATGGTGCATAATCGTGGTGCAAAAAATTTTCGTTTGTTCATACTTCCAGTCTTTTTTACGAATAGCTTCGCGCAACCGACGCATAACACTAAAATAACATTCCGTTTTGACAGTTTGGCCGATCGAAAGAATTTCGGAGTACACTACACCTCGATAATGGAAGAAAATTTTCGACATAACCTTGAGTTTTGCCCTACTTTACTGCGGCTTTTCCGGCTTCGGCTCACCTTTGCCACGATTTCCGGGCGATTGATCGCCTGTTTCCAGCTGGACGCATACATAGATACAAAACTCACAGCCAGTAATAATATATATCACGACATCCTGGTAGTCGGAAATCACTGTTTCAAAGGCTAGAACGAGACGAAAAAATTTAATGATTTTGGTACTAATCACAAATTAACTTTTCTTAGTCCCAAGTGATTTTTCAAAGTGGTTTTTCGATATTCTAAAGATGCCAGTAAGATCTCTGTCATATCTTTTAATATTCGATTCTCAAGCAACAACTCCTTTAGTTCTTAGACGTGTTGATCATCAGTTGACAGGACGTGTGCCGTCATCAACTCGTTCTTGACCCTCTTTGAATAACTTTCTGAACGATTCGGCACCAGATTTGATTCCGCTCCCGAAATTTAATGGAACTTCTTTGTTCAATAATTTCACTTTCGATAATTGGTTCAAAAGACCAGCGTATACTAAACATTAATGATTATTTTGATGTGCCATTTGATACAGATGTCACTAACAGTCCTACCAATATAAAAAAAAAAATTTCGGCGCATGGGTTTTTGCGCGAAATTTAAATTAAGAGGTCTTACTATTTTGTGTTCACAGTAGGAGGCCCCGAACAAGCCTGTGAAAAAATTATCCGCCAACTTATTTCATAGTCACTACATTATGTGCGCTGTACTTTTGCAAAGAAGACATTTACTTTAAATGTCGTCATTTTACATAGTTTTAACTAAAATTAAGCCGTTCAGAGCGACGGCGAACGTGGAGCGATGGTGCATACACACATTGAACTACTTATGTATGTATATAGATGTATATAGGTTTGTGTCCTTTTAGTATAGTTCTATATATTGTCATGCACCGCTATAGCATTTTTATTTTAAATTTTTCGTCGGATATACAATTTTTGCTACAGAGGTTTACGTTTTTTTGCTTTTATAACATATTTCATATATTCAACTTCACGAACGTGTAGACGCCATTTTACTTTCTGGAATATCTGATTTAAGCAAATTATATGTGTCCCGCTCACTTAAATAGCTGAGCTACCTCCTAATAGATTACCGCTAAGTACACCGGAGCACTTAAAAAGCATATTTAAGTGTATCGCTACTTTTTTCTTCTATACCTAGATGTGTGTACGCCTTTAAGCTGTAAGTTCTCGCAGCACTTTCAACATAACGTTGCGTACACTCACTCAACCCGTGAGCTGCCTCGAGGTTTTGCACCATTTTTCTGCCGAAATTTGCAAGTAGCGCAATACATTTGTTTATGAGTGCGTGTGCACTTTGTAGTAATTTTCACACCAAGTTCTCAATTAAGTAATATGTTGGATATGTAATAATCTAGTGGCGCATGAAATTACATTAATCATTGATAGACTTATCGACAACTCACTCAGTGGCAGCACTTGCATTTACGCCGAATTGCGTTTTACTTTGCGCTTGTTTTTTTTCCCCTTACTTACCTTGAAGCTGAACTTTTCCTTAAGTGGCTGCTTTCGCTTTTCTATACTCGCGCAACATTTGGGTATAGATTTTGTTCACCTAAAACTAATCGACGAAACTAATTTATAGTTATAAATGACCTGTAAAAATGTATAAATCAGGTATTAATCGGACCCACTCTTCTTATAGAGGTTATGTTAAAACTACTAAAAGTGCAATAACTGAATAAATAAATGTGTCAGAGATATTAAATTTTACACTGGTGGCGGTATGGACGGGATGGCTTGGAATCGGTCCCCATCTTGTTCTCCCATCTCACTTCTCAAATTAGTCGAAATCGAACATTAGCTTTCCAAGTCCTGATACCTAACTTATGGACCTCAGCGCCTATAGCTGGTTTTTTTTACCGAAGAGATTATTCATGAAATTTAGAAAGAACCTTTTCTTTATAAAAATGTGATCTTGAATCAGTGCAAAAACTAGTCCAGGTCAATATCTGCCTTAGCCCCCTTATACATAATATATGAATTTTAAATTTTCGTATGAATTTAAAGCGTTCATATCAATCAATATGAATAGTGCCTTAGCAATATTAAGTGAACCTATAAGATTGGATATGTTACAGCTTAATTCCGAAAATGTGTGTAATTGGTCCAAAATTATATTTATATACAAATATATATTTATTTTAATTATTCTAGCAAACTTTATGATGTCCATTTTTTTTTGATTTTCCATCGAACTGTTAGCTATTTATGTTGGCAATATTTGTTATGAAATTAAAATTGAGTGGAATCTCTTTTTAAAATTAATAAAACTAATGAGAATAAGAGCTTTAATACATAGAAATAGATAGAATACCAAATTTTGGTTGTGAACCGTTCGTATTTTTGAACAATGAATGATGAATTCTTACTTCACATTTTGAATTATAAAGTTTTGCATTAAAGTTTTTCCCGCCTTCGATCTGACAAATCGCGAGAATATGAAATGTTCGGTTACACCCGAAGTTGGCCCTTCCCTCTTGTGCTTGTTTTTTTTTCTTCGTTTGGAAAATGCGAGTATTTCGTCTTGCTGTGTTCAAGGTATGAACGCTATTACCAGCGTAATTAAGTGGCACATTTTTGTCGCAAATGATGTGTTAAATTTTCTGGTAAAATTTGTGCATTTTTTTTTTCATAATTAGGAAAAATATATATGTAAATATATATGTAAGTACACAGTTATACCTTTACGGCATGCAAAGTAAGTATACATGATATATACATAGGCATTCACTATGCACGCAAAACACTTCAGTTTCGCCTAACCAATTTACGACTTTAATGTCGCGTATACGCTATGGTGCACCCACATCTATAGCACTTTATCATTTTATTGTCACTTATGCGACGCTTAAAGCTTAAAAGATTATGCTCTTAATAAAATAATAAGTTACGTAAACGGCATGTGTTGCTAAGTGGATGTTAAAATTTTTTTGCATATTGCCCAAAAAACCCAAAAAGCTTATGCTTGTCTCTGTGGAGAACGACGTTCATTTTAAATTACAGCTTTTGTTTATGTTTTAATTGAAGATAACTAAAAATAAAACTCAGAAAGAATAAACAATTAATTATATGTCTTTGAGTAAAATTTAGTGAATTAGGTAGCGTATACGACATGACATACCCAAAAGAGTGTTGGATGTAAAAGTCATTAGGACACTTCTGGCGTACGTTAAGAAATCAAGAAGATTATTTGGAAAAGCTTAAAGTATGTGAAAAAAGTAAATTTTAATTGCTTTGGAGCTAATCTCGATTTTAAATCCGTTTTAGACGTAAGTTACGTATTCGAAGTGATCAAAAAGAAAAATTAAACTGCTCCAGGTAAATTACCGTGTAAAAAGCATATAAAGAGATACTACTAAAATATTGTTTTATAGAAAACGGATACGAAAATATTATTAAATGAACAAAATAAAAATTTGAAAATTATTGTGATTTTAATCTTTATACTTCTCAATTAAAAAAGTTACTCATACAGTATCTTTGCCAAATTTTATGGCTTGAATGAATATAAATAAAACCGATAAGAACAATTTTTTTTATATGGACGAAAATCAGTAAGATAAATTTATTATTTAATTGCTGCAGTAAGAATTTCACTTGCGTATTCACAGTGTACGTTAAATTGGAGTGAGCGTAATAAACTTTTTTCGGTAGGATAATGTTGAGTACAAAATAAATACAGGTTGTCATTAATAATTTAATGTTTTTAGTGATAGTAATATTTTTTTTTGAACCGTACAAAAAAAAAAATAAAAAAATAAAAATTAAAACATTATAACAAATAATAAAGAATAATAATAATTTTATTTATTAAATTACTTTTTTTAAACAAATTTGAAGTTTTTTAACTAAAACTTCTGGAAAAATGCTAACTCTATATGCTTTTTACAAGTACTTTCTACATTAGGGAGTAAATTATTATTATCATTTAGATTCAAACTTCTAATTTTTAACGTTTAATTGCATTTTTGCACTGACAATTTTTGTGATAAACGTGTAAATAAGCAGCAGTGTGACTTTTTATTGTAATATGTTATATATCTGTACACTAAATAAAATAATTCCTTTCGTTTGAAATATTTTATTCATTTTGCTGGAACAAAAAACTTAAAGGAATATAACAAAAATAATTTATTACAAAAAAGTTCAAAACAGTATTTTCTACATATATGCAATGTTTTCTACCTTTTCTGTCTTTCTGTCTCGGTTTCTGTGTCTTTCTTTTATAAATATGCATCTCAACAGCATCAGCTGTAAAGTCTAACCAGTTTTTGTGCTACAGCTTACCGCTTGCCGTCAGTTCCTCTCCAATGCATTTCCAGAAATTATGACATTGAATGACCTCCAGCTTAGCAATTGAGTGTTAATTCCAATCATTGAAGATTCGAGACCATTTGATTGATGTTATATTTAAGACCTTTATTGTATCGATTAGATAAAAAACATAATTAATTTCGTTACAAATTGTTGTGCTGTTTAAAAGAAAGTCGTATCACTCTCATTGGGAAACCTTGTATGAGTGCACTTATCTTGTGGTGCTTGAGTGGTCACCAGGTGCATATTACTTCTTAGAAGCAGGCAGCTTTGGTTGTTAACGCCAACAACAATTGAATTGTGCATGTGCACAGCTTGGTTATTGAGAGTTTGACCGAAAACCCGAAACTGTGCTATGATGAAATTTCGATATTTTTGATTCTCCTTTCGTAGGTTATGTTGGTCATTGTTTTAAAAGATCGTTCTTATGCAGTTGAATGCATAATAGCCAATTAAATGGTTGAACTCATTCAATCTGAGAGCGCCTATTCACCTCTAGTATGTTGTAGATATGTCGTATATAATTAGTTTAAGGTCTGAACTTTAATATCATATTTGTAACTGAATATCGTTTCGAAGAACATCATTACGATTAATCGATCACTTTGTACTATCGCCAAAAATTAATAAAAATGTTATATATATTCTAGTATGTTTCTCATTCTGTCCCACTCAACTTCTGCATTTTATGCTTTCTTAAATTGGGCCAAAAGAATACAGATATAAATTCTTAAAATAGGTGTTTTCTGCTACTGTGACATACTTAGTTCAACTTCACTCACAATTCAGACCTTAAGCAACACTAAAATAAAGGCTTACTGTTATTTTTTGTGATATTAGTAGACATTTCTCATGGCAGAGCTTTTGCTTGGACATGACAGTAATACCTTCAACATCTTCAGTTCATTTTTAGTAAGTATGCAGTTAATCAAAGCACCAAAAAATATTAATTGTTACTAAGTGAATGCCAAACTTAAAGTATATTTTTTTATTTGAAAATTGATCATAAAAAAATTAGTTAGACTACATCCTTCTCAAAAAAAGAACTTCTTAAAGTAGGACAATTTCTCACAAATCGCATCTCATTCTGCTTCCATTTGGTCCTTGCACGTTCGAATTTTGGCCCCGATTCAATTATCAAGATAAATTTCATGAGTGTTCAATAAGAAAATAAAAGTTATAAAAACTTAGAAGATATTTTAATAAAAATAATTTTATTTTGTAAAAATTTTTTCTATAAATTGTAATACAGAAAGTGCTTAAATATAATTAGTAGCAAACATATAAAATTGGCTTTATTTAAATTGAAATTATCAGCATATTATGTCGTAGAATATAATTATCAATTTCTGTTTAGGCTTTTGAAATCGCAAATATTTATATACATAAATATTTTTCTCCTTCTTTCAAGTATGTTAAAAAAATGGTTTCCAATATTCACTAAATAATAAATAACACACAGAACGCCAAATCTATCTATAGTATATATTTATCGCAAGTAAGAATAAATATTTATACAGCTAAGTGAACTGAATAAAATATTAGACAATTTGACTGATTTTATATGACAATAACGGCTAGAATTATATATTTTACTCTTGTTAAAATGCTTTTAATAAGAAATAACTCTTTAGTGTATTCCCATGGTAACACATAGAGTCTTTTGTCGATAATATTGTTCAGACAAGTTTTAATAATATATTAGGTTGTCAAAAAAGTCTTGTGGTATTTTTATTGAATCAATTCGTGTGGCATCCATACATCGAGCTTCTTAGTGACTCCAAGCTTCTTCAAATGGTTTATAACGGTTTGATGACTACTATGCCGGTCTCTTTCGGCCAATTCAGCGATTTTATCGCAATTGTAACAGGCCTTCCGGAGCGTGGCGCATTTTCGACAACCTCTACACCAGAACGAAAACGTTGAAACCATCGTTGTGCGGTGGAAATGGAAACAGTATCGGGTCCATAAACTGCACAAATTTTATTGGCGGCTTGAGTTGCATTTTTGCCTTTATCGTAGTACATAGTACTGTAAAATATGCCGCATTTTGCTCGATGTTTGCGACGCTATAACTCACGAAAGACTTAGAAGAAACAACACTCAATCAAACACGTGTTAGCGCATGAAATGAGCAAAAAGGTATATCATGACCCGATGCGACGAATAAAACTAGAACTACGCGCTTTCAGCGGCAGCTAGCGCAAATACCGCAAGATTTTTTTGACAACCTAATATTTTACTTGAGTTAAAAGGGTTTTGCTGGTAAAATGGTTTTTCCTTAAAAATTCCTCGTGATATACTTAGTTTTCATTCAAAGTATTAATTGTCAAACAAATTCCCCAAACCTAAGTATTTCTGTTGCAGACAGTAGTAATACTTATACATCACAGTCAGTTTTGCCCACCCAAAAAAAAAAAAAACAATATTCAAGAAGGTTCCACTTGTCTCGTATGTAAACTATTTCAGTTTGGAGTACGAGGTATGAAAATTAAGTAATGAGACTGATTCCATAAAAACCGTATATTTGAAAATTATTCTACAACTCTACCATCCCCTTCAAAGTAGTCTTCTTGGGCAGCTATACAACAATTCTAGCGCGTTTTCCATGCTTCATAACATTTCTGGAACTCTTCGACTGGGATGTCCGCGAGTACCCTCGTCACGGCCGCCTGGATGTCCGTAATCGACTCAAAATGGGTTTCTTTGACCACCGATTTTGCTTTAGGAAACAAAAAAAATCACCGGGTGACATGTCGGGCGAATAAGGCAGATGTTGCAACACGGCGATCCCTTTAGAGGCCAAATACTGGGACACGCTGAGGGCGGTGTAGCACGGCACGTTGCCGTGATGAAGGATCTAGTTACGAGCGATGTCTGGGCGCAACCTGTTGACTCGTTTTCGCAATATTTCGAGTACTTGGCAATAGTAGACTTGATTCACAGTTTTCTCCGGTGGAACGAGTTCTTTGTGGACGACTCCATGGCTATCAAAAAAGGCAATAATCATCGTTTTCACCTTCGACTTGTCCATGCGAGCGTTTTTGGGGCGGAGGGCGCGCGGAGACAACCATTGTGAGCCTGGGCACGACTAAGAGCACTATCACCATACACTCTTACAATTTTAGCGTATGTTTCCGAAGCTGTTTCGCCCAATCTGGCGCAAAATTTTATCGCGTTGCTCTTGATTTCGTTTTTCCATTTTCGTGATGAGCACTACAAACACACGTCCACTCCACTTGACGCAGCAGGCGAACTAAACAAGCTAGAGCGATGTAGAGTACATACATCAAGAGGGATGCCGGGAAAAGAGAAAGGGAATTTCAAGGTCACAGGTTTACCACAAGCGCGGCAATGATATCAGTCTATTACTTAATTGTCAAACTTCGTATGTTATTGGGCCAGAAAAGTAAATCAGCACTGTTCCGGTTACCCATCGGCTGTTTTGGGTTCCCAAGAGAGTCTTTCGGAGAGCTCTGGTTCCACTTGAGTATGTGGCTATTTAATTTTTCAATGTTGTTGCAATCATAGGTGATTTCATATAATTAATCTTCTAACTTTCCACATAATTGCATCACGATTCCTGGGAACTTTTCTCATTATCTGGCCATTGACAGTGAATTCGTAAATCGAAAACAATTAATTAAATCGAAATGACTCAGCATCCGCAGTTATAACGAATTTTTGTAGTCAATAATAATACAAAAATGTGACTGAAAATAAGTCCAGTTTTTCCAAATGAGCTGGGTGGCTTACTGAATGCCAACTGCACACACACGTTTACCGTACTCGGTACGAGCTGACAACACTAAGCTTTTCGTGTGCATAAGTGCGCGTCATATGTTCCACAAATTCATATGTTTTAGTAACGGTAGTGGCGAAAATGACTCAGCAATCTCACGTATGTTTGTATGTTGGCGCAAAGTGTTGCAAAATAGTAATTTAGACAACCAGATTCGGTAAACTGATAAGACAGCGCGGGAACAGGCCGGGACAAACGAATACCTGTGGTCATGCATATTGTGTATGCCTGTTTCTCGAAATGGCTTAGTCAATGGCCGTGCAGAAATTCGCTGATAGGATTACTAAAGCAAATAAAAGAATGAAACAGAGCTGAAAAAATATGCGGTGAAAGATAAAAAAAACGGCAGTTACATATTTGAGACTGGGTTATGAAACAATATTTCTAAACACTACTTTCACTTATAACATCAACGCTTGCTTAATTCTTTCAGCCTGCTTTTTTCAACTGTTCTGTTTTTACACTCACCTTAAAGTAATCAATACAGATATGTACATAAAGACACATCACTTTGGGCAAAAAACAGTAAGAATTTTTAATTTAATTTTCGAAAGAAAACCCATTCGACGACATTTTTTTTTTCTAGGTTGTCTTTCCATAGTACATAAAGTGCATTCTGTGGTTTGTTTTTTAAATTTTCAAGCAATATCCTGCCGTAACAGTCGTATTAGCCTTATTAACACTTAGCTATTCAGTAAACTCAAATGACAGCTCCGGGGAAACAGTTTTGGGTCTACTGAAAATAATAAACGTAAATCGCTACGGAAATTGAAGGTCATTTGAAGGAAATTTACTTTAACGACTGTTTCGAGGATTGGAAAAAACGTTGGCATATGTGTAATGGAACCAATGAAAATTACTTTGAGGGGAACAATATAGATTTTGAAGAATAAATTAAGAATTTTTAAGTTATAAACAAAGTCTTACTATATTTTGTTCATAATGTACTTGTATATTTGGTGGTGATGCAGTACTAAGCGAGTCATTGTTGTGACGTTGTTGGTCGTTGACGAACTATATTTCAATTTTGTGCTTTTGATATAACATTCTTACATTCGTTAAGTTCTAGGATAAATTACATAAAATGGCAAACTTAAGAAGTATAGTACGAATAACTATTATGTACTGTACAAATAAAAATTAGGAGTAATTATTATAATTAGTGTAGAGTGGTGATCTCCACATTACCCTCCTTCTGGATTTTTGTGAATTGACTTGCAATACATCTAGAGGGTCTGATGTTTGGTTAGAATTAATAGCTGGTCCTTCATCTGATATATTATAACTTGGCTTGCGGCGGTCGGTTGAAACAACGATGTTTTTGCATTTTATTTCGATTGTAAAATTTTTGTCGTTCTTTGAAATAACTTTGTATGTTCCATCGTATGGTTTTGTCGTAGAAGGAGTTACTCGAACGTACATATACAATAGTTGATTGAAATAAATTCTTATTTATGAATGGTATACTTGGAGAATGCCATAAAGTTTCGACGGGACGAATTTTTTGAAGATGATGTCGTAATTTTTCAACAAAAATTGAGTTCGGATGCATATTTGGTTTCCTAGTAAAAAATTCGCCAGGTAAACTGTTGCGGTTCCGAATAATATTTCGGCGCGGAAGCTTTTAAGTCTTCTTTATCAGCGTTTCGTAGTCCTAAATTATCTACCCAAGACTCTTTTCCGGTGGCTAGTATGACGTTTTTAAATGAACATTTTGGATTCGAATTGAGTTCCTTGGTCTGTGATTATCTTCTGAGGTGAGCCGTATCGTCCAACCCACTCGTTCAAGGAAGCTCTACATACTGTTTCTGCTTGAATGTCGACAATAGGTATCGCTTCGAGCCATCTTGAAAAGCGATCGATGAGTGTGAGACAGTATTTGAATCCATGATTAATCCGTTCGGCTGCAGACACGAACAAATGGTTTGCAGTCCTTTCGCATATTTACCCAAACAAAATGTTGAGAAATCCTCCTTAGAGTTGCGTTAGCTCCAACGAGAGCAAGGTCGTGAACATTGTGTAAAATCTGCTTACAAATCGTTTGCGGTAGGATGGGTCTAACTTGGCTCATTGAGACATCGCAAAGTAATGTAGCGTTGCTCCCCTTTAATCTGAGATGTTTAAGTTCTAAGGCAGTGTTTTATCTTACCATTAACAAGTTCTTGAATGCTTAAGTCAGATTTTTGTTCGTTGGCCATGTAGTTGATTGATGTTATAGTGTTGATACGCGACAATATATCTGCGGTTTGGTTTTTTGATCCCGGAATGTGAGGGATGTCTGTTGTAACTAATATAGTCAAATTGTGTAATCTGACGAGGTGAACCTTTGTCGTTGCGCTTATGAAAAGAATAACGGGTTATAACTAAAAATCTGCACTAATTTTAATGGCCTGCAATTTTGTTATTTTTAATTTTCAAATGCTAATATTACGCAATTAGCGAACTAATTGCATCATCATTTTGACATGTAATTTGTAACAGCTTACAAATTCAATTAGTGCTTTTATATATATATCTGCAAAACGTTAAATCGACTTCACATTAAAGCCAGAAAAAAGCAGCGTTATCCAGGGTACACCGAAAAGCAGATAAGTCAAGTTAAATCACAATGTCGGTGGATGTGCAAGAATTTGAGTGAAAAATCATTCATTTTGGATGATGAGAGCTACTTTTCACTAAGCGGGCCGCAAATGCTGGGCAACGTTGTTTATAACACAGACGATATGTCTATAACGCCTCTCGAGAAAAAGTACAAATTTAAAAAAAAAAATTATGTTCAAAATTATTCTCTACATAGCAGTTTCTCCTAAGGGTATTTCTGAGCCATTCTTTAAGCCAAATGGACTGGCAATAAATCATGAGACGTACACCAATCAATGTTTGGACAAAAATTTGGTTCCTCTCATACATAAAACCAAACAAACGATGAAATCGTATTCTGGCAGGACAAAGCCTCTTCTCATTATGCAAATTCGACATTGGAGTTCTTGATCAACAAAAACATTTACTTTGTGCCTAAAGAAAAGAATCCGACAAACTTAACACAATGCCGAACGATTGAGGATTTTTTTTGGAGAAATCAAAGCTTTTGTGTATAAAAATGGTTGGAAGGCTCAAAATTTGAAGCAGCTGACACGTCGCATCCGGAAGTGCCTTCAGGAAGTTGATACCAACGGTGTACAACGTGCTTGCTCCTGTATCCCGACTAAACAATGACAATGGACCGTATTTTTAAGTTCATTAATTTTTTCCTTTTTAAAATAATACTATATAATTATACTACATAGAATAGCTTACCTTTTTGTTAATAGTATATTTTAAGTTACGCTGAAATAAAATTAGTACAGATTTTTAGTTATAACCCGTTATATTAATGGCTTATGATCCGTATAAATGCATGTGTGATTGCCTTCGATTAGGACTTGAAAATGTTTTATGGCGGGATAGATTGCAAGAAATTCTCTATCGTAAACTGAGTAATGCTTTTCTGTTTCGGTTAGACGATGTGAAAAATATCCAAGGGGTCCTGGTTCGTTATTTACTAATTGGTGAAGTACAGCTTCTTCTGCGAAATCGGATGCCTCTGTGAATAAACGGAGTTAAGCACCAACATGAGGGTATGCTAAAGTTGATTCATTAGCCATATTTTGTTTACAATCTTCAAAAGCGTTGATTGCTTCATCTGTCCAATCGATTCGAGTTTTGACGTTGCGTTTGTTTCCGTTGATAAGTTTTTGTATAGCAGCTTGACTTTTTGCGGCGTTAGGTAAAAATTTGCGATATAAATTGATAGATCCTAAGAAACTTTTTAATTCGTTGGCTCCTGTAGGTCGTATAACTTTTAAAATAGCCTCAACTTTTGCTGGTAGCGGGCGAATACCTTTATGCGTAATGATGTGACCTAAGAATTTTATTTCTTTTTTACCAAATTCACATTTAGACGGATTAATCGTTAGACCAGTTGCGCGGAGTCGTTGGAATATCTCGCGTATGTGTTTCGCATGTTCCTCCATGTTTGCTGAAGCTATGCATATGTCATCATCATAATAAAGGCGAAGTCAAGTCCTCGTAAGGCTTCATACATGAAGCGTTGAAAAGTTTGTGCTGCAATTCGTAGACCAAACGTCATATGAGTAAACTCATATTGAGCGAATGGTGTTATTATGGCTGTTTTCTTTATATCGATCGGAAGATCTTGCCAAAAACTGTTTTTCCTCGTAGGATTGTTAAGCAGTCATGAATAAACGGAATAGGATAACGGTGTGGAACCGTGATTTTATTGAGCGCATGGTAATCTCCACATGGTCGCCAATTGCCGTCTGCTTTGCGGACCATGTGAAGCGGACTAGCCCAATTGCTCTTCGAAGGGCAACACACGCCTATTTGCATCAGATATTCGAATTCAGTGCGTGGGGTTTTAAGTTTTTTGTGGTCGAGCTTTCGAGCACGAGCTGTAACGGGTTGACCTTGAGTTTAAATTACGTGACATACCTCAGTCTTTACTGGTTTTCGATCAAGATTAATTTCTGTGAGGTCCTTAAATTCCTTGAGTAGCTTTGCGAATGAACACTGTACGTCGAAAGCCTTTATCTGCATATTAAACTCTTTGTGAATAGTGCACGGCGCTTCCAAATTTGTCTTGTTGTCGATTAATTTGTTGTATTTCAGATCGATGATCAAGTCGTAGTGACGAGTAAAATCACTGCCAATAATTGATGTATTAACAACCATGAATTTCCATATGAATTTGCGACGAAGACCAAGATCCACATCTTGGCGTAATAAACCGTAAGTTTTTATAGGAGTACCGTTAGCTGCGTACAACGTGACGTTTGTTGTACGAAGAGATTTAAAATTGTTTTTGTTTGGAAGAACACTGTAATCGGCACCAGTGTATATGAGATATTTTACGTTTGATGACTGGTCCTTGATGAAAAGCTGATTTAATGCTGCGTTGGGGTCAGTCATTCATGCTGGGTGTTGGTACTTTGTCGACGTAGACATGGACTACGGCATCGGTTGGCGGAGTCTCCGAAAGTTTGTTGGCACCAACATGAGTAGGTCGTCGAGGAAATCTGCAACTAGTGCGTGAGCGACTGCGTTCTCGTGCACACTTATTATCAAATTTGCGTTGCAATTCGTGAATCGTATTTGATAGTTGAGAAATCATGTCTTGCTGAGTCTGAGCTGTTGTATTGGCGGCGTGATCCGATGGTGAACAAATTTGACGCTGGGTTAACGTTTCCATTATAGCGTCGGCAACTGCAATTTGGACATCTATCGTACCTTCGCGTGCGATTACAGATGCTCTTATTAATTCCGGTAAGCGTTGGATCCACATAGCTCGAAGAATTTCCACCGGTGTAAACCATGCATCCATATCGTTTGGTGTTATGCGAGGCATCGGAATATGTGCATGTGCTTCAGATGCAGTATACCGTTGAAGCGGTGCAAACTGTACATATTGATGATCTGGAAACGGGATCGCATCATTAGTTCGTTGTTGTGAAAACGGTACTATATTCGGCTGATGTAAATTCCTAAACGATACTTCGCTGCCCTCTGTCTGCGCTGGCTTCGTATGACGCGCAGCTTCACTCGCTGCCTCTAAATGTATGACCGTATGACTTTGATTTTCAGGTTGAATGTCATTGGCGCTTCAACTGCTTCCGTAGTGTCTTTATGCTTCTGGTCCTAATGGAATTCCATCGCTGCCAGATATGGTTTCGCTTTCCACAAGTTGAAGATGTTCGTCAATTTTAAGTAAGCGAGGGGCTTAGAAAAAAATATTCAAAATTTAACTTTTCTGACACCAATTTGGTAGTGATGCGGTACCAAGCGAGTGGTTGTTGTAACTTTGATGGTCGTTGACGAACTATATTTCAGTTTTGTGCTTTGATCTAACATTCTTGCATTCGTTAAGTTTTAGGATAAATTACATAAAATGGCAAACTTAAGAAGTTTGGTACGAATAACTATTATGTACAATACAAAAAAAAAAAAATTAGGAGTAATTATTATAATTAGGGTAGAGTGGTGATCTCCACATATACATATAAGTGGTCAAGATGACGAGACGAAAGCCGGATGACTGTCTCTCCTTACATCTGTCTGTGTAAGAGATGGCTTGATTGAAAATTGATATATCATAATAAAACTATTCACAATGAAAACGATGGTACTTCAGATTGGCGTAACCAGACTAATGCTACGGCTACTATTTCCATTAAGCAAAAATCTATGTAGGAAACGCTATTGAAATTAAACTTCCCTTAATAGATTTAAAGTGCATATCTCACAAACTGTCATTTTATATAGTTAAAAATTACTGAGAAAAACTCCTTTCAATAATCCTTAAAAGGCGCGCAAATCGACAGGTGTGTTGATACTACTCCCCATACAACGGTTATGTTAAAAACACATAATTTAATTAGACATTGAAGATGGTACGGGAGGCCTACAGAGGAACCGGTATAAAATTTGGACAACAGCCACAGGTATATAGCACTATTCTATATCCTCAACGTAAGGTGAAAAGGGTTGAAATCGGAATACAACCACGCCTACTTTCCATATAAAACCATTTTAAATTACATTTAACGCTTAATAATGGTCGAAATATGATTATAACTTATCACGCTACCGGATTTTTAATAGTGCTTTCCAAAGCCAATTTAAAAGATTTCCTAAGTTCAGGTTGACTTTATACGAAATGCAATTTAGAGAGACTCTTTTTCCTGTAGAATACCGTATATTTAATTAGGAAATATGGTTCTCAGATTCACCTCACATAACAATTACTACAAAATCTTTTTTTTTATTTTAAACAGACTCTATGCCGAATATATCAATGTGTGATCGAATGCGTGGAAACATGTTTTCTACAAGTAGTGCACCGGAGTAATGGCAGACCTTCTCCTAGCCCCAATAAAATTCGGGACTCTTTGCATCAGTCAAAATATAAGAAATGGGAAAAGGTTAACGCGTTTTCCTAAGTGTAATGAGGTTTAACACCAAATATCCTTAATATAATTATATCTCATTCTGGGGTTGCTCATTTCTTGACTTTCTTTTCATCACATATTTTTCATTTCGTTAAATTATATTGATTTTAATATATGTAAATATTTCAGACATGAAGAAATATGTGATGATAATGATATACGAGGTGTGTTCAAAAAGTATCGCGAATTTTGTGTTTTTTCAAAAATTATTTATTTATTAATGAATATCTATTTTGTCCACCTCCTTTATCTCGTCAAGAAAAGCGTAACGTCGTCCTTTCATGGGCCTCTTCAGTTTAGGGAACAAGAAAAAGTCACTGGGGGCCAGATCTGGGGAATACGGTGGCTGCGGCATCATTAGTGTGTTGTTTTTGGCCAAAAAGTCGCGCACAAGCAACGATGTGTGTGAGCAGGGGCGTTGTCGTGGTGCAAAAGGCAATTTTTGTTCTTCCACAAAACCGGGCGTTTCTGGCGGGTTTCTTCGCACAAATTGCGCATAACTTGCAGGTAATATTCCTTATTGACCGTTCTTCCCTGTGGCAAGAACTCATGATGCACCACGCCCCTGCAATCGAAGAAAACTGTCAGTTACGATTCGCGATACTTTTTGAACACACCTCGTATGTGTACCTAAGTTCTAACGGCTCACTCCTTACCGAAATCGGTGAGCTGTAATAGTGAAACTTAAAACACGCATAATCCTTGTAATACTATGTGCTGGTATTGAAAAATCCTTTTTCCAGTGGGCTCCACATACTTAATTTTAGCTGTTTTAAAATTTATTCCTACGATATAAATATGTTGGTCAATATAAAGGTTACTTTAGTGAATCTAAGAACACATTTTTGTTTAGTAATAATGTGTACGTACTGATGCCAAGAATGGGTAAAACCGTGTCAAAACCTAGTTCCCATTTATTGACTCTATACGTAAGATATTGGCCAATGTGTAAGTTCTATTAATAAATTGGGTGAAAATATATTCCAGTGGAAACTTGAGTAATGTTCAAAGTTAACGCAAAACCATTGCTTAACCCTGCACCTAAAGAACTTTAAGTTTTTTTATTGTATTAATAAAACTATGTGATATTGATATAATAATGATTTAGTTTTTCTAATTATAATGTGATTTAACGCTGAAATTAGCATGCTGTTAGCACCATATATTTCATTTGTCACCTTTAATCCTCTGATTATACAGCTATAACTTAGCCTTTCTTCTTCTTCTTTACTGGCGTAGACACCGCTTACGCGATTATAGCCGAGTCAACAACAGCGCGCCAGTCGTTTCTTCTCTTCGCTACGTCGCGCCAATTGGATATTCCAAGCGAGGCCAGGTCCTTCTCCACTTGGTCCTTCCAACGGAGTGGAGGACCTCCTCTTCCTCTGCTTCCCGCGGCGGGTACTGCGTCGAATACTTTCAGAGCTGGAGTGCTTTCATCCATCCGGACAAAATGACCTAGCCAGCGTAGCCGCTGTCTTTTAATTCGCTGAACTATGTCAATGTCGACTCTGACCACTATATTGTTGCAGCCAAAATTCGCACCCGCCTCTGTGCACCAAAAAAACGCACGCCAACAAACACAAGGATGGTTCGACGTCGAGAAGCTGCAATCACAACAGACAGCCGAACGTTTTTCTACTCGGCTTGCACTCCTGCCCTCTGAGAGCACTCGTCAACAACTCGGTATAAGGGAACTGTGGGACGGCATTTCAAACTCCTTACGTACAGCTGCAACTGAAACCATTGGTTTTCGGAAAGTGCAAAAGAACAGCTGGTACGACGAGGAGTGCCGTGTCGCAGCGGAGAGAAAACAGGCTACCTCGCAACGTTACGATCGACCACAACACGTGCGGGATGAGATAGATATCGAGAGTTGAAGAGGGAAGCAAGACGAATTTTAGACAGAAAAAGAAAGAGGCCGAAATGCGTGAGTACGAAGAGCTTGATAAGCTGGCCGATTACACACCATTACACTTAAAATGAAATTACATCGAACCCTATCACTTTATAATACATCACATTACGTCACATCAACCCACATTTTATGCACATCTTCGATCAGAATATTACCCTAAGTATCACCTTAGTGGGATAAGTAAATGAATATTAAGTCATTTTGTAGAGCAAAAACATGTACATGAAACTTGCTTAACTTCGTTTATAAATTCCATCTGACCCTTTCACTTTATAGTATACACGTGAAAACCAACGATGTTACCGAAATAAATCCGTGTAGAAATAGTACCCCAAAGTATATTATTTCTCCTCTATATATATTTGACATTAGATCCTAACTTGTGACGTCGGCAGATACCAAATATTACCATCTACTGCGAACAACTGGACCGCTTGAAACAGGCGATCGACCAGAAGCGTCCAGAATTGACCAACAGGAAGGGTGTAGTGTTCCAACAAGGCAAGGCCAGACCACACACTTCGTTGATGACTCGTCAGAAGCTACGGGAGCTCGAATGGGAGATTTTATCGCATCTACCATATAACCCGGATATAGAGCCAAGTGATTACCACCTGTTTTTGTCCATTGTGAACGCCCTTATTGGTGTAAAGTTGAACTCAAAAGAGGCTTGTGAAAAGTGGCTGTGAGAGTTCTTTGCAAATAAAGAGGGGGCTTCTACGAGCTGCCGTCTAGATGGAAAAATCCGATCACTATCAAACTTTTATATAACATTAAAAAAGGAGCAAAATGCGGAAGGAAAATATTTGACATCCTAATACGAGGTGTGTTCAAAAAGTATCGCGAATTTTGAGTTTTTTTTTAAATTATTTATTTATTCATGAATATCTATTTTGTCCTCTTCAAAGCAATGAGATATTATACACTTGTGCCAACGGTTTTTCAAATCTTCGAAGCAATTCAAAAAATTATTTTTTTTATCTTCTTCAGCTCCTCCTTTGATGCCGTCTTTATCTCGTCAAGAGAAGCGTAACGTCGTCCTTTCATGGGCCTCTTCAGTTTAAGGAACAAGAAAAAGTCACAGGGGGCCAGATCTGGGGAATACGGTGGCTGCGGCATCATTAGTGTGTTGTTTTTGGCCAAAACGTCGCGCACAAGCAACGATGTGTGTGAGCAGGCGCGTTATCGTGGTTCAAAAGCCAATTTTTGTTCTTCCACAAATCCGGGCATTTTTGGCGGATTGCTTCGCACAAATTGCGCATAACTTGCAGGTAATATTCGTTATTGATCGTTCTTCCCTGTGGCAAGAACTCATGATGCACCACGCCCCTGCAATCGAAGAAAACTGTCAGCAAAACTTTCACATTCAACCAAACTTTGCGCGCTTTTTTCGGTCTTGGTTTGGTTTCCACGTCATAACCATAAACCCACGATTCGTCACCAGTTATGACCCTCTGGAGCAAATTTGGGTCGTCGTGGACAGAATTTAACATCTCATTAGCAATGTTCATGCGATGCTGTTTTTGGTCACAATTGAGCAATTTTGGTACGAATTTCGCGGCGACCCGTCTCATGCCCAAATCATTAATAAAAATCGAATGGCACAAGTCAATCGATATGTTTAGGTCCTCAGCAACTTCTCTAACGTTGATTCGACGATTGGCCAATACCATTTTCTCCACTTCATTAATTTTTTCGTATGTTGTTGAAGTGCTCGGGCGTCCGGCACGTTATTCGTCTTTCACATCTTCTCGGCCTTCTGAGAACATTTTGTACCACCGATAAACGTTGCTTCGGTCCAAGGTAGCTTCTCTGTATGCCACAGTCAACATTCAGAATGCATCCACGCACTTAATTTCGTTTTTCACACAAAATTTGATACAGGTTCTTTGATCCATTTTTTTGAATAGGTAAAAATCGAAGACGATCCAAAACACGTGCAAGCAAAGCAGCTGTCAACAATTAAATGAACATTCAAGATGGCCGAGCTTTTCGGCTTCAGTGAGAGACATGAGTACCAACATAACGCCACAAAAAATTCGAAATTCGAATATACGTAACCCGCGAATATTCAAAATTCGCGATACTTTTTGAACACACCTCGTAATGGCTGATAATATACATACGCGAATTATACATCGTCGAGACATTTCTCCCAATTGAATTTTTAAAATGTAGCTGCTGTTTCTGTTCTTATATAATTTTGCCTTAACAAAATTTAATGTTAGTACAAATTTAGAACAAGTTTTACCTTACAAGTATATAGTCATAACTTGGATAATTTAAAATAGCAACTTTTCATAGAATTCTACTAGTTCTTATATTAATATTTCTTGGAGCAAAGCGTAAGCTATAAATGAACATAACATAGTTACTTAAACTTTCACCGATCCTTGAGAGCTTTAAAGTACTTTGGCTGATAAAGAGTTTCCTCTAAAATTGAAATAAAGAAATAATTAAAGAGGATTTGAACTTATTTTAAGGAAAAGTGAGGCTGATTTTGCACTTAAGGTATAAAAAAATAAGCATATGTTTTAGAAACATTTTGGTTTGTAGACGTTTTTGTAGCGAAGAAAAACCGCAAACAAACTTCATGTAATGTTTGATGGCAAATATTAAATGGTGTGAATATATCACATATACATAAATACTTATCTAAGCTTGTTGAAAAGAAACATTGAGACATACATATATGTATATTCCCGTATTATTTGAACTGTAGCTTTTGAATTATTTTCATTTTCCTAAAAGTCTTTTAAGGCTTCATTGAGAAAAGGTTTTTGTAAAAAAATATGCAATGAGGTAAAAAAATTCGATCAGACTATAACGAAGTTCAATTTTTGACATTTACTTTCTTGAAGGAGTATGTCTTTAAATTACTTGTTTGCGTTTAGAACCATATTTAAACAAGAATTATTTGGAGCTACCCAAATGTTTCAAAAATATGAGTTTTTCGAGGTGATTATTTCACTTACGTCGTAAACTAAACTGTACTCTATATATAATAAAAAATTAAAAAATTAGTTTATTCCTAAGTCTCGTTTTATCGCATGTCTACAAAAAATATATTTAAACTATGAACATTATTCGTTTTATACATTTTCGTTCAAAACTATATTTTGTTTGTTTCCAAGATCTTTTCATTTTTATAAGGTAAACACATCACCTTAATATAATATCAATAAGCTATAATATTTTAAATTCTTTCCTTAAAATATTGTTTTTTTCTACTTGAATATCCTACTTTTCGTTAATGACTTATTATATGTTACAGGTTTAACTATGCCTTAATATTATAAGTTATGGTTAAGTCTGAGTTCCTTTCAAAATGCATAAGGTTTTTGTTCCTGAATAACATACAAGGTCTGTCGCAAAAGAAACAGAACTTTTTAAATATAACTGTTCCTGGTGACGCCACCTATTGGTGGATATATGAAATAAAAAGTTTGATCTCTTGTTGACATTTCGTAAAAATGTAAGACAATTGGATTACTACAATCGATGTTATCGATCAAAAAGTGACAGCAGCTTTTGGTCATCGGTCGTAAAATGCATTTTGAACAAAGAGCAAATATTATATTTTGTTTTAAACTTGGGAAAACGTTTACTGCAACATTTCAAATGATGAAACAAGTTTGTGGTGATCAGTGCCTATCCCGTAGTAAGATGCATGAGTGATTTAACGATTCCAAGAAGATCGTGAGACGTGAAGACAACTTTTTTTCGGTGACTTCTGATCATCGACCTCTGTGATCGACCTCTGTGATGATCAGAAGTCACCGAAAAAAAGTCGTCTTCAGATGCCAAAAATAAAGACAATGCTGATTTGTTTTTAAGATTCCGAGGGTATTGTACACCGAAAGTTCGTCCCACCTCGCCAAACGATTAATGCTTAACTTAGCCTTTCTTCTTCTTCTTTACTGGCGTAGACACCGCTTACGCGATTATAGCCGAGTCAACAACAGCGCGCCAGTCGTTTCTTCTCTTCGCTACGTCGCGCCAATTGGATATTCCAAGCGAGGCCAGGTCCTTCTCCACTTGGTCCTTCCAACGGAGTGGAGGACTTCCTCTTCCTCTGCTTCCCGCGGCGGGTACTGCGTCGAATACTTTCAGAGCTGGAGTGTTTTCATCCATCCGGACAACATGACCTAGCCAGCGTAGCCGCTGTCTTTTAATTCGCTGAACTATGTCAATGTCGACTCTGACCACTATATTGTTGCAGCCAAAATTCGCACCCGCCTCTGTGCACCAAAAAAACGCACGCCAACAAACACAAGGATGGTTCGACGTCGAGAAGCTGCAATCACAACAGACAGCCGAACGTTTTTCTACTCGGCTTGCACTCCTGCCCTCTGAGAGCACTCGTCAACAACTCGGTATAAGGGAACTGTGGGACGGCATTTCAAACTCCTTACGTACAGCTGCAACTGAAACCATTGGTTTTCGGAAAGTGCAAAAGAACAGCTGGTACGACGAGGAGTGCCGTGTCGCAGCGGAGAGAAAACAGGCTACCTCGCAACGTTACGATCGACCACAACACGTGCGGGATGAGATAGATATCGAGAGTTGAAGAGGGAAGCAAGACGAATTTGTAGACAGAAAAAGAAAGAGGCCGAAATGCGTGAGTACGAAGAGCTTGATAAGCTGGCCGATTACACACCATTACACTTAAAATGAAATTACATCGAACCCTATCACTTTATAATACATCACATTACGTCACATCAACCCACATTTTATGCACATCTTCGATCAGAATATTACCCTAAGTATCACCTTAGTGGGATAAGTAAATGAATATTAAGTCATTTTGTAGAGCAAAAACATGTACATGAAACTTGCTTAACTTCGTTTATAAATTCCATCTGACCCTTTCACTTTATAGTATACACGTGAAAACCAACGATGTTACCGAAATAAATCCGTGTAGAAATAGTACCCCAAAGTATATTATTTCTCCTCTATATATATTTGACATTAGATCCTAACTTGTGACGTCGGCAGATACCAAATATTACCATCTACTGCGAACAACTGGACCGCTTGAAACAGGCGATCGACCAGAAGCGTCCAGAATTGACCAACAGGAAGGGTGTAGTGTTCCAACAAGGCAAGGCCAGACCACACACTTCGTTGATGACTCGTCAGAAGCTACGGGAGCTCGAATGGGAGATTTTATCGCATCTACCATATAACCCGGATATAGAGCCAAGTGATTACCACCTGTTTTTGTCCATTGTGAACGCCCTTATTGGTGTAAAGTTGAACTCAAAAGAGGCTTGTGAAAAGTGGCTGTGAGAGTTCTTTGCAAATAAAGAGGGGGCTTCTACGAGCTGCCGTCTAGATGGAAAAATCCGATCACTATCAAACTTTTATATAACATTAAAAAAGGAGCAAAATGCGGAAGGAAAATATTTGACATCCTAATACGAGGTGTGTTCAAAAAGTATCGCGAATTTTGAGTTTTTTTTTAAATTATTTATTTATTCATGAATATCTATTTTGTCCTCTTCAAAGCAATGAGATATTATACACTTGTGCCAACGGTTTTTCAAATCTTCGAAGCAATTCAAAAAATTATTTTTTTTATCTTCTTCAGCTCCTCCTTTGATGCCGTCTTTATCTCGTCAAGAGAAGCGTAACGTCGTCCTTTCATGGGCCTCTTCAGTTTAGGGAACAAGAAAAAGTCACAGGGGGCCAGATCTGGGGAATACGGTGGCTGCGGCATCATTAGTGTGTTGTTTTTGGCCAAAAAGTCGCGCACAAGCAACGATGTGTGTGAGCAGGCGCGTTATCGTGGTTCAAAAGCCAATTTTTGTTCTTCCACAAATCCGGGCATTTTTGGCGGATTGCTTCGCGCAAATTGCGCATAACTTGCAGGTAATATTCGTTATTGATCGTTCTTCCCTGTGGCAAGAACTCATGATGCACCACGCCCCTGCAATCGAAGAAAACTGTCAGCAAAACTTTCACATTCAACCAAACTTTGCGCGCTTTTTTCGGTCTTGGTTTGGTTTCCACGTCATAACCATAAACCCACGATTCGTCACCAGTTATGACCCTCTGGAGCAAATTTGGGTCGTCGTGGACAGAATTTAACATCTCATTAGCAATGTTCATGCGATGCTGTTTTTGGTCACAATTGAGCAATTTTGGTACGAATTTCGCGGCGACCCGTCTCATGCCCAAATCATTAATAAAAATCGAATGGCACAAGTCAATCGATATGTTTAGGTCCTCAGCAACTTCTCTAACGGTGATTCGACGATTGGCCAATACCATTTTCTCCACTTCATTAATTTTTTCGTATGTTGTTGAAGTGCTCGGGCGTCCGGCACGTTATTCGTCTTTCACATCTTCTCGGCCTTCTGAGAACATTTTGTACCACCGATAAACGTTGCTTCGGTCCAAGGTAGCTTCTCTGTATGCCACAGTCAACATTCAGAATGCATCCACGCACTTAATTTCGTTTTTCACACAAAATTTGATACAGGTTCTTTGATCCATTTTTTTGAATAGGTAAAAATCGAAGACGATCCAAAACACGTGCAAGCAAAGCAGCTGTCAACAATTAAATGAACATTCAAGATGGCCGAGCTTTTCGGCTTAAGTGAGAGACATGAGTACCAACATAACGCCACAAAAAATTCGAAATTCGA
Organism: Bactrocera correcta; assembly: GCA_027475135.1. Lineage (NCBI taxonomy): Eukaryota > Metazoa > Arthropoda > Insecta > Diptera > Tephritidae > Bactrocera > Bactrocera correcta. Next base: position 79,708,650 of record CM050323.1, on the reverse strand, counting down.
ATATACGTAACCCGCGAATATTCAAAATTCGCGATACTTTTTGAACACACCTCGTAATGGCTGATAATATACATACGCGAATTATACATCGTCGAGACATTTCTCCCAATTGAATTTTAAAAATGTAGCTGCTGTTTCTGTTCTTATATAATTTTGCCTTAACAAAATTGAATGTTAGTACAAATTTAGAACAAGTTTTACCTTACAAGTATATAGTCATAACTTGGATAATTTAAAATAGCAACTTTTCATAGAATTCTACTAGTTCTTATATTAATATTTCTTGGAGCAAAGCGTAAGCTATAAATGAACATAACATAGTTACTTAAACTTTCACCGATCCTTGAGAGCTTTAAAGTACTTTGGCTGATAAAGAGTTTCCTCTAAAATTGAAATAAAGAAATAATTAAAGAGGATTTGAACTTATTTTAAGGAAAAGTGAGGCTGATTTTGCACTTAAGGTATAAAAAAATAAGCATATGTTTTAGAAACATTTTGGTTTGTAGACGTTTTTGTAGCGAAGAAAAACCGCAAACAAACTTCATGTAATGTTTGCTGGCAAATATTAAATGGTGTGAATATATCACATATACATAAATACTTATCTAAGCTTGTTGAAAAGAAACATTGAGACATACATATATGTATATTCCCGTATTATTTGAACTGTAGCTTTTGAATTATTTTCATTTTCCTAAAAGTCTTTTAAGGCTTCATTGAGAAAAGGTTTTTGTAAAAAAATATGCAATGAGGTAAAAAAATTCGATCAGACTATAACGAAGTTCAATTTTTGACATTTACTTTCTTGAAGGAGTATGTCTTTAAATTACTTGTTTGCGTTTAGAACCATATTTAAACAAGAATTATTTGGAGCTACCCAAATGTCTCAAAAATATGAGTTTTTCGAGGTGATTATTTCACTTACGTCGTAAACTAAACTGTACTCTATATATAATAAAAAATTAAAAAATTAGTTTATTCCTAAGTCTCGTTTTATCGCATGTCTACAAAAAATATATTTAAACTATGAACATTATTCGTTTTATACATTTTCGTTCAAAACTATATTTTGTTTGTTTCCAAGATCTTTTCATTTTTATAAGGTAAACACATCACCTTAATATAATATCAATAAGCTATAATATTTTAAATTCTTTCCTTAAAATATTGTTTTTTTCTACTTGAATATCCTACTTTTCGTTAATGACTTATTATATGTTACAGGTTTAACTATGCCTTAATATTATAAGTTATGGTTAAGTCTGAGTTCCTTTCAAAATGCATAAGGTTTTTGTTCCTGAATAATATACAAGGTCTGTCGCAAAAGAAACAGAACTTTTTAAATATAACTGTTTCTGGTGACGCCACCTATTGGTGGATATATGAAATAAAAAGTTTGATCTCTTGTTGACATTTCGTAAAAATGTAAGACAATTGGATTACTACAATCGATGTTATCGATCAAAAAGTGACAGCAGCTTTTGGTCATCGGTCGTAAAATGCATTTTGAACAAAGAGCAAATATTATATTTTGTTTTAAACTTGGGAAAACGTTTACTGCAACATTTCAAATGATGAAACAAGTTTGTGGTGATCAGTGCCTATCCCGTAGTAAGATGCATGAGTGATTTAACGATTCCAAGAAGATCGTGAGACGTGAAGACGACTTTTTTTCGGTGACTTCTGATCATCGACCTCTGTGATCGACCTCTGTGATGATCAGAAGTCACCGAAAAAAAGTCGTCTTCAGATGCCAAAAATAAAGACAATGCTGATTTGTTTTTAAGATTCCGAGGGTATTGTACACCGAAAGTTCGTCCCACCTCGCCAAACGATTAATGCTGTGTTTTACCTTGATGTTATGAAGCGTCTTTTGTCACGCATTCGTCGTGCTCGACCACAGTACCGTGAGGCAGAGTCCTGGCGCCTTTTGCACGATAATGCGCCGTGTCATCGGTCGACGCTTGTCCTTGATTTTTTGACAAAAACCTCCATATTAACCATTAATCACTCACCCTACTCACCTGATCTGGCACCCTGTGATTTTTACCTATTTGGAAAACTTCATTTGCCCATGAAAGGACACTGGTTTCAGAACATTTCAGCGATCCAAAAGGCGACGACGGATATTCCCTCAGTGGCATTTTGCCCGTGCGGGCACGAGTGCACATTTTGGGGGCTAGGTGAGGGGATCATCGCGGGCAAACATGAAGAGAGAAGTGAGAGCAACGTATTTTACCACTCCATGTTTACAAATGAGAACAACGTATTTTCCCACACCATGTTTACAAATGAGAGCGCACGCATATATGGGAAGTTGCACTGTGGGTAATAACTGTAAAATTGCCTAACAATTTTAAGTTTCTTTGTAACTATTATAAATTTATAAAATGTAAGACAAATAACAAAAAGTATAATAAATATTTTATTTTAGTAATAATTTTTTAATATGTCTTTATAATAGCATTTAATTTGGTTTATTTGCCATAATAAATTCTATGTTTGGTTTAATCTCATTAGCTGTAGCTACGCGCATTATTGTACCACTATCTAAATCAGATAACCTACTTCTTATTTTAGATTTAATTTTCGAAGCAAAACGTTTTAAACCAGGTTATTTCTTTAAATTTCCTTATAAAAGGTAATTTCAATAATAACTTTAATTTATGAACCACTGTTTCTTTAAACACATACATATGACCAAATGAATCTTATGACAGCGCAATGTAAATAATTACCCAACAACCCTTCTTCCACCCGCCAATCATAGAATTTCCAACGACTTGAGGTTTTCCGCAGGGTTGCCAGGCGCGATATACTGTAGTAATTATAAAAATTGTCTACAATATATTTGAAATTTTCTTAAAATAACTCAAATTCAGAATCGAATGCTATTATTTACAAATATATAAAGTAGTTTTAATAATTTGATTTCAGTTTTAATATTTTATTTTATGAAAAATTATAATTAAAAACTTAGAGGCTTACAAAACTACATATGCGTATGGAGTAATGGCAACATTGTTCGAATGAAAACGAGAACAAAACGCTTGCCGCTCGTAGCGAAGTGAGAAGATGTTTCTGCCATTAGCGTTTGTATTCTATTTGTGTGCTTAGCCACTCTCAATCAATAATGCCATACCGCGGAAATAAATTTTTATTTGATGATTTCTTATATTTTTGAAAATATGTGTTCCCTTCTATAGCGCATATTATTATGTATTTTAATACATTTCCAGAGGAAACTTAGATTTTTAAAATTTAACAAAACAATTATAGAAAAAAACCACAATTTTTTGAATGTTTTGATAAAACAGCCAAACTGAAAATATCACAAATCATATATTTATATGTACATATGTATAAGCATTTTCATTAAATAGAACTGCAATATGTTTAAACACAATATATATAATGGTAACAATTCTCTTTTCTTTTTTATTTATGCAGATATGCATATGTGCGTATAAAAGCCCACAACTTGAGATAAGTTTTCCCAATTATAACTAAAATGAATTTTTACAACTGGCATCACCACCATTAACTGATCTATCACACGTACAGTGGTGTGAACAAAACAGGATAACTACAGGTGTTGGGAAGTTTTAAAATGTGCTGTTTTCTTATTAAATAAAATTGTTTTTAGATACAAGTATAACTTATATATTTTTCCTAACAGTGATAAGAATTTCCCACCATGCAAAGGTAAATAAAAACAAATTTTAATGCGAAACTCTAAACCCTGCAAATTATGTTTACCTCTTTTTGTTCACACAACCGTACAATTCCGATATGAAGTAAACATCCGTTCTTTAATTTGTGTACAATGTCAGTATTGCCGCAACCGCTCTGCGATGAACATTAAGTTACGGAGGAATGTAATTGATTTTTTTCGAAACTTTTCGCAACTTGTTATGCCCTTCTCTCCGTAAACTGACATTCCCCTCATCTAGTCCCGGTGCGCACTTTGCTAACTTTGCGGGCTAAATATGTGCCCATCCCTGCTCAAGAGCATTCCGAAAAATTATCTTAAACACTCATTTGAAATGCTAATTGACCGGGCTAAACGCTCTATCGAAGCACAAGGAAACTACTTTGAATAAAAAAGTATCAATTTTTTGTTGTTTTTATAATAGTCCTGTTTCTTTTGCGACATCCCTGTTATTTTGGCCTAAAACGATACTACAATATATATTTTCGAAAATTTTGAAATTGCTAAATGTTTCGGTGTAGTAGAATTGACGCCTCTATTACAGAGGTTATGATTCAAATAAAACACTTACTTAACGAAAGTGGCAGAGAAAATTTTTGTATTGCTACACATAAATGCATACGAAAATTGTAGTATTTTCCAAAAATGTGAGTGTGTAGAAAACCACAAAAAGAAATCCCTATCTTACCAATGTGGTTTTCTGGATTTTAGAATTTTGGTGTTTTTCTGTGGTCATATGTTGTAAGCGCACATAATCTTACATATTATTACATATTTACACGAACATATAAACTCACCTTGCTAAATCTAAACGTTTAAACTGAATACATGAGTAACATATCAATCCCACGTACATACATACTTAACAGTAATCATCCAGGCGTTCTCACATTTCGTCTCTTATACTAAGAGATAGGAGCTCGAAGCGTAGGTGACGACATGAAAAATTAGTCTAAGTTAATCACTTTTGGTTTGTCATTTGTAGTGTAATAAAACAAATTGTTCAAAGTAAAACTAAAGTTCGTTTTAATCTTTCTGGCCCAGTCGGTACGATCTGTGAAAAAGATCCTAATAAAAAACGAACCTATATTTTCTGTGAAAAAGTTAAAATCTTTATTCCTATTTTTAAATATCCGTGCTGAAAAAATAAAACCAATAAACCGTGACAGAAAAAATATATTATAAACTTTGTTGAATGAACTGCCTACTATCAAAATAAAAAAAAAAAATAAAATAAAAAATAAAAAATAAAAAAAAAATTAAAAAAAAAATAAAAAATAAAAAAATAAAAAACATTTGTGCACTCGCCAAAAACGACTTTCATTTAACCTTCAACGTGATCTTTCCTTGCTAATTTGACTTCGGTGTGATTTTGAATTGACCTTCACAAAGAAAGAACATGAATTAAAAACAAACAACGAAATAATAACTATAGCAACAACATTTACCATATCCACATTGTCCTTCAATTAACCTTTTTCTGCTGTGGTGAATAATTTTAGTGTAACTCTACCACAAAGCGCAACAACAAATAAGAAGAGCAATATAAAGAGTAATTGATGCGTAGATCACAAAAAGTGAAATGCACATAACATACAATACGCAGCAACAAAATAAGTAGATGGACATTAATACAGAACTACAGTATTTGAGTGAAAACTTTCAAACATTGAGCATAAACTCAACAATCAATATGGCTGAGGAACAACAAAGAAGAGAACTTGTGCTGTAGAACATTAAATTAATTCAGGCCTTTGACGGCGATAGCAATTATTTGGCGCTTTACATCGACAGCATTGATTCGATAATACCTCCAGCATTACCATCGTTACCAGAACAACGAGCATTTTATTTTAATAGCGTTTTACGCACTTTGCGAGGACCAGCGTTAGACGTCGTAAGAAGAGAGCAACCGGTTGACTGGGCAACACTGCGGCAACTTCTAATTGACGAGTTTGGTGAACACACTCCAATATCAACACTTATACTGCAAGTTAGTAACATTAGGTTTAAGCACAGCGTGAGAATTTTATGTGAAGAAATAAATAACGAAATTTGTAAAATTAAAGATTGTATTAAATTAAAAACTGCAAGTAGCTCTACCAAAGAATTTCTGAATAATGAACTAGAACAAATTAGTATGAAAACTCTTAAACGAGAATTACCAAACTACTTAACAGCATTAATTAATGCAAACTTAGCCACAAACATTAAATCCGCAATTAAAATTTTAAAAGAAAATGTTTTTTTTTGATGATGACAGAAACATAAATAAGAATAAACAAAATATAAGAAATAATACACTTATAAATAACCGAGCTCCTAATTATTCAAATAAAAATAGCTTTTATCGAAACGAATTTGAATACTTCTCCCAACCAGATAGAAACCATTTAGGGCAGACTTTAAATACAAATAACTATTACACGGGAGGGGTCCCATTAGACAACAATGATTTTAGTAAAATGCAATCCAGACAGATTGATCGCGTTCAACCTCTTCAGCCAACGAATTTCAGTTCTCCGTTTAACATAAGCAACAACCGTAATACTACCAATTTATGCAATAACCCGCAGACAAATTCATTTCAGGCATCAAAAAAAGATACGACAAATTCAAATCAGTCCAGAATTCGTAGATATGGACGACCTGAGCCAATGGAACAAGATTTTTCAAATTTTCAATTAGAAGCCTCGGAACATTACCGACCATTAGATTAACAATAAACAACAAACAAATAATATTTCTAGTAGATACGGGCTCATCAGTTAGCCTAATTAGACCATTTGTACTTAGTAATGAAGCTATTCAAGTTAAACCAATCGTTTTAAAAATAGCAACAGGAAAAGTTTTGTTAGACAAAGTACAAGAAGTCGTTACTTTTGGAAACCAGAATTTGAAACTTTTTGAGTTTGACTTTTCTAATAACTATGAAGGGCATTTAGGATTTGATATATTAAAAAAACTTAACTGAAAGATAAATTTAGAAAATAATACTATTATCTTAAACGATCAGATGTATAACTTCTTGGAAATGAAAAATTCAGATCAAAATTTCGATAATTTACTGAATATTAGCAGTGACGAAGAAGACAGTAATAATTTTAGACTAGACCCTTTAAACTATGAAGAATACAAAAAGCTTAATGAATTACTAAGAAAATTTAAAAATATTTTTTATAAGGAAGGAGAGCAACTCACTTTTACACACAAAATAAAACATAAAGTAAAAACCATACATGAAGACCCAATTTATGTTAAATCCTACAGATACCCAGAAGTTCACAAAGCCGAAGTGAATAACCAGATAACGGAAATGCTCAGGCAAAAAATTATTTGCCATAGCGACTCTCCATATTCCGCACCTCTCTGGGTTGTACCAAAAAAAAGGATTCATCTGGAAGAGAGAAATGGAGAATAGTGTTTGACTTTCGAAAACTAAATACGATAACTGTAGATGATAGGTATCCTATTCCCAACATGGACGAAATTTTGGATAAATTAGGTAAATGTATGTATTTCTCTACAATAGATTTGGCACAGGGATTCTACCAAATCGAAATGGACCCTGTGGACAGAAAAAAGACCGCATTTTCCACCCAGAGTGGACACTATGAGTTTCTACGGATGCCTTTCGGGCTAAAAAACGCCCCCTCAACCTTCCAAAGGCTGATGAACACAGTTTTGGATGGGCTAGTTGGAAACATTTGTATGGTATATTTAGACGACATCGTCGTGTTTAGTACATCACTTCAGGAACATATCGAATCGCTCGATAAGGTTTTTCAAAGACTAGCTGACGCTAATCTGAAAATACAGTTAACTAAAAGTGAGTTCTTAAAACACGAAACAGAGTTTTTAGGGCATATGGTGACTCCAACAGGCATAAAAGCCAACCCAAATAAAATAGAGGCAATTATAAATTATCCTATACCTTGAACAGAGAAAGAAATAAAGCAGTTCTTAGGTCTGGCGGGATTCTATCGAAAATTCATTCAAAATTTCGCAAATATTACTAAACCTTTGACAAATTGTTTGAAGAAGGGTAATAAAGTAAATAGTGAGAATAAAGAATATCAAAACGCCATAAATACTATAAAAATATTGATTACCCAAGATCCCATATTGGTATACCCAAACTATGATAAGCCATTTACCCTAACTACAGATGCTTCTAATGTGGCCTTAGGAGCAGTTTTAAGCCAGCAAGGTCACCCTGTTTGCTTAGCGAGCCGCACTTTAAACGAGCACGAGCTTAATTATTCGACCACGGAGAAAGAGCTTTTAGCAATGGTTTGGGCTACTAAGTATTTTAGGCCATATTTATATGGGAGAAAATTCATTATTAATAGCGATCACAGACCACTTCAATGGCTGCATAATTTAAAAGAGCCGAATACCAAGTTGCAAAGGTGGAAGATTCGCCTTAACGAATATGACTTCGACGTGAAGTACATCCCGGGAAGGGAAAATCACGTTGCAGATGCACTTTCTCGCATTAAAATTGAGGAATGTAATGCAGAAGAAGATGAAATCGCCTCAAATTGCGCAACAATTCATTCCGCTGATGAAGACAGCGAAAGTTTTATTCAAATAACTGAAAGGCCCTTGAATGTGTATAAAAATCAACTCAAAATAGTTAGAGGTAAGCAGAATAGTATCAACATGAAAAAAGTTTTCACAAATAATTTGACTTTGATTACTTATAAAGATCTAACTACAGAGTATATAAAAGAAATAATTAAAACTTACCTTTTAAAGAACAAAACAGTGATATATATGCCAGATGATAATGATTTTTTACGGCTTCAAAATATGTATAAAACTTTGATTAATAGTAGTCGAAATAGAGTTTACAGGACAACTAAGGAATTGCAAAATATTTTGGAATATTCTGAATTTAAAGCTATAGTAACAGAAATACATATAAGTGGACTTCACCAGGGCATAGAGAAAGTTGCAAAATGTTTCAAGGAAAAATATTATTATCCAAAATATCTAAATGAAATTTCCAATATAATTAATTGTTGTGAACTTTGCAATCACTGCAAAAGTAATCATATTGCCAATAAGCTTCCATTTAAAGTTACACCTCCCGTGTACGAAATAAGAGATAAATTAGTGGTTGACTTTTGGAAATGGGATAATGAATATTATTTGACATGCATTGATTTGTTTTCTAAATTTGCTATGGTGGAAAAGGTGAAGGCGCTTAACTGGCTGGAAGCAAAAAAATCATTGCTGAAGGTATTTAATGCTATGGGGCCCCCAAAAACTTTGAAAATAGACCAAGATCAAGGTTTAAACAATATAAATATCAAAGAGTGGTGTAATCAGTTAAACATAGAAGTCATAGTAACAACAGGTAAAACAGGTATTGGTGATATAGAACGGCTTCATAAAACACTCAATGAAAAATTAAGAATAATAAATACATCAGAAGATAAAGAGCTTAAATACTTAGAAATAGAGCAAACACTTTATACTTACAATCATATAAATAAACATTCCACTACAGGCGAAGTTCCATATAACATTTTTTTTAATAAAAAACTACCAGAAAATGATCCTCAATTAATCAAAGACAGAAGAATAAATAATGTGAACAAATATAGGTAAGAAAAAGAAATTGATACTAATTTTGTAAGTGCAGAAAAATCAAGAAAAAGATTGGATAAACTATGTAATCCTTATCGACAAGTAAAACTATTACAAACGGAAAAAGATGGAGAGCACCATGTAGTTAAATGTAAAAATCAAAAAGTCAGAAAATATAAAAACAGTTCAAACGGAAAAAGAGAATTATTAATAAAAGAAATTTCAAAATGAATTTAACTATTTCATAGATTTAGATTATAAGTATTGTATGAGATAATAAATCTAACTTTTTTGTCTACATGTATTTGAAATTATTTCGAAAGAAGCAAATAATGAATGTATTAGGTTATTTCTTTCATATAACTAGAGTACACTATAATTAGTTTTAATATATTCACTACAATGAGGGCATTGTAATTTTTAAAGATTGGAGGAGTAACATATCAATCTCACGTACATACATACTTAACAGTAATCATCCAGGCGTTCTCACATTTCGTCTCTTATACTAAGAGATAGGAGCTCGAAGTGTGGGTGACGACATGAAAAATTAGTCTAAGTCAATCACTTTTGGTTTGTCATTTGTAGTGTAATAAAGCTAATTGTTCAAAGTAAAACTAAACTTTGTTTTAATCTTTCTCATGTATATGTATATAAGTGAGAATATGTAAGGTCAAGCGCGTAATGTATGCCTAATGTATTTTGCAGAAATATACATACAGTGGACCAATAAACTTTACTTACACCTAGTTCTATTAAATTACGGCACGTTTATTTGTTATGAAACGAATAAATTTTGTGGTGTTTTTCTATCCATTTCAAAAGAAGTATATTTAATATTAAATTTACCATATCAAAATATTTTTTTTTACACAAATAAATAAAATTAATGCTAAAGCTTAAAATGGGCATAATTTATATAAAAAAATTTTACGTACACTAATGATTATTTATATAAATCATATGTATTTACAATAGTTTTAGCGGTTTTTGGCCTACCTATTGGTACTATTATTGTATCTAGACGTCGACGCATGCTCCCCACTCAATTTCTGGTACTATTTCCGGATATTTTGACCCACTAAGTCGATATGGAGGATGGAGTCATGTGTAGAAGTTCACGCAAGTGAGGAAAGTTCTTCGATTCTTTTACATATGACTAAAGCAGCTCACGACTTCCGGTCTTTGACCAAGTATCCTCTGGGTAGCCTAAGAACATCGGTTTGAAGGCGAGCTAAAGTGAGAATGCGAAATATTCCTTAATTAGGATTGTGCGCCGGGTTTGGGACCCGCCACGTAAAAATAACACCCCCAAGGAAAGGAAACAACAAGCCTCGGATGAGTGACCCCCCTTTTGATGACGACCATGGCAAACGAAGTAGGGACTATGATTTGAGGGCATGCACCTGGAATGTCCGGTCCCTTAATTGGGAAGGTGCCGCTGCCCAGCTGGTTGATGTCCTCGTGAAAATAAAGGCTGACATCACCGCCGTCCAAGAAATGCGATGGACGGGACAAAGACAGAGACGAGTAGGTCCTTCTGGCATTTACTACAGTGGCCATATAAAGGAGCGCAAGTTTGGTGTTGGATTCATGGTGGGAGAGAGACTCCGTCGCCGAGTACTATCATCCACTCCTATGAATGAACGTCTAGCCACAATCCGCATCAAAACGAGGTTCTTCAACATATCGCTGATTTGCGCCCACGCCCTGACGGAAGAGAAGGACGATGTGACCAAAGATGGATTTTATGAGTGCTTGGAGCGCACTTATGAGAGATTCCCCGCCACGATGACAAAATCGTGCTTGGCGACTTCAATGCCAGGGTGGGCAAAGAAGGTATCTTTGGCACTACGGTGGGTTGAGGCTGATCGACTTTGCCGGGGCCCGAAATATGATTATCTTTAGTACCAGATTACAGCATAAGAAGATTCATCAAGCTACCTGGCTGTCTCCGGATCGAAAAACTACCAACCAGATCGATCATATTGTGATAGACGGAAGACACGTCTCCAGTGTTTTAGATGTGCGTGTGCTCTGAGGTCCTAGCATCGACTCGGACTACTATCTTGCACCCGCCTCTGTGCAGCGCAAAACGCACGCCAACTAACACAAGGAAGGTTCAACGTCGAGAAGCTGCAATCACAACAGACAGCCGAAAGTTTTTCCACACGGCTTGCACTCCTGCTCTCTGAGAGCACTCGTCAACAACTCGGTATAAGGGAACTGTGGGACGGCATTTCAAACTCCTTACGTACAATTGCAACCGAAACCATTGGTTTTCGGAAAGTGCAAAAGAACAGCTGGTACGACGAGGAATGCCGTGTCGCAGCGGAGAGAAAACAGGCTACCTCGCAACGTTACGATCGACCACAACACGTGCGGGATGAGTAGATATCGAGAGTTGAAGAGGGAAGCAAGACGCATTTGTAGACAGAAAAAGAAAGAGGCCGAAATGCGTGAGTACGAAGAGCTTGATAAGCTGGCCGACAGGGGTAATGCTCGAAAATTCTACGAAAAGATGCGGCGGCTTACAGAAGGTTTCAAGACCGGAGCATACTCTTGTAGAACCCCCCAAGGTGATCTAGCCACCGATGCCCAGAGCATACTTAAATTTTGGAGGGATCACTTATCCAGCCTGCTGAATGGCAGTGAACGTACAACGTCAGGAGAAGGCGAACCCGATTCGATTCGATTGGAATTTAAGTGTGCTATGCCCAATACATAAAAAAGGAGACCCCACAATCTGCGCCAACTACCGTGGGATTAGCCTCCTCAACATCGCATATAAGGTTCTGTCGAGCGTATTGTGTGAAAGATTAAAGCCCACCGTCAACAAACTGATTGGACCTTATCAGTGTGGCTTTAGACCTGGCAAATCAACAACCGACCAGATATTCACGATGCGCCAAATCTTGGAAAAGACCCGTGAAAGGAGAATCGACACACACCACCTCTTCGTCGATTTCAAAGCTGCTTTCGATAGCACGAAAAGGAGCTGCCTCTATGCCGCGATGTCTGAATTTGGTATCCCCGCAAAACTAATACGGCTGTGTAAACTGACGCTGAGCAACACTCAAAGCTCCGTCAGGATCGGGAAGGACCTCTCCGAGCCTTTCGATACCAAACGAGGTTTCAGACAAGGCGACTCCCTATCGTGCGACTTTTTCAATCTGCTGCTGGAGAAAATTATTCGAGTTGCAGAACTGAATCGAGCAGGTACAACCTTTTATAAGAGTTTACAGCTGTTGGGGTATGGGGATGATATTGATATGATTGGCCTCAACACCGGCGCCGTTAGTTCTGCTTTCTCCAGACTTAACAAGGAAGCAACACAAGTGGGTCTGGCAGTGAACGAGGGCAAGACGAAATATCTGCTGTCATCAAACAAACAGTCGTCGCACTCGCGACTTGGCTCTCACGTCACTGTTGACAGTCATAACTTTGAAGTGGTAGAAAATTTCGTCTATTTAGGGACCAGCATTAACACCACCAACAATGTTAACCTGGAAATCCAACGCAGGATTACTCTTGCCAACAGGTGCTACTGCGGACTGAGTATGCAATTGAAAAGTAAAGTCCTCTCTCGACGAACAAAAGCCAAACTCTATAAGTCGCTCATAATTCCCCTCCTGCTATATTGTGCAGAGGCTTGGACGATGACAACAACCGATGAGTCGACGTTACGAGTTTTCGAGAGAAAAATTCTGCGAAAGATTTATGGTCTTTTGCCCGTGGGCCACGGCGAATATCGCATTCAATGGAACGATGAATTTGTTGAATAGTGCCGGTTTTCATAGACGAATCACACGTCGTAAAGCATACATAAGTAAGGTTAAAAAAAGAACAGGTCGGCGGTTGCTAAAAAATATTTAAATAAAACATATTGGTTTTGGGAAAGCATTGTGTTCACCGACGAATCAGAATTTAATATATTTGGTCCAACAAGATCACGAAAAGTGTGGGGAAAGCTTAATGAAGAGTCGTAAGCAAAAAATGTATTGCTACTGAATCATTAAAAAAAAAAAATAATTTTTAGTGTGCTTAAATCGGCTGTTAATAGCGGCCACTTCTATTTATAACAAGATAACGACCCAAAACGCCCGTCCCATCTTGTACGTGCAGAATTTTTATGGAATTAAAAATAACCCCATAGGTCCCGTAATCACCATACATTAATCCTATTCAAAATATCTGGAACTTTTTGGAAAATCGTATTTCATCAAAATAAGGCCACAAAGCTGGATCATGGACTTAGTGGGTCAAAATATAAGGAATAATACCAGATATTGAGTGGGGAGCATACATCGATACATCGATGTCTATGGACAATAATAGCAACAAATTGTAGGCCAAAAACCGCTACAACTATTGTAATTACTTTTGATTTATATAAATAATCATTAGCGTACGTAAACTTTTTTGATATAAATTATGCCCATTTTAAGCTTTTTTTTTTTATTTAACATTCTTTATTTACAATCTATCTACATTAAGATATTCAGTAAATTAGATCTAGTAGGTAATGGCAGAGATAGATTTGTCCTTGAGCAAATCTACATAAAGGATTACTTAATTTTTTACATATACATAAGTAAAATATAATTAACTTAGGTTATTAAATACATCCATCAAAAATTTTTTTTTTTTTTTTTTTTTTTTTTTTTTTTGCCAAACTTAAATCTAAGAAATTTTTAGAGAAATGGTAAATCTAAGATATGAGAACGTTTTAGCCGTCATAGGTTCATAAGTTGTATCTAACAGACAAACAGCAATTGTATTATTTTTTTTTAATTGTGTACAAAAAAATTAATACACTGTATATTTTTGTTGTGGAGACGAATTAGTTCGTAGTAAATAGTATTAAATGAATATGTACTTTAAATTACAACCATGTACCTCTTGCCACTCTGTATTCCTTTTCTATATTCTCTTTTGTTAAATCTTTTTATAAACTGTAAACACATGTTTATCCATATTGAATAAATTCAGTTGTTACTTAACCTTAAACCTTCTAAGACAGGTTAGGGCCCAGAATACCATGTGATCGCGAACGACTGGACAATTTAGAATAAACGAGTATTTAGTTAATTGAAAAAATAATGTGAGACTTCAGCATAATGGCTGGTATAGTAAGAATCGAGCCGCTAAACGCGGAAAATTATGATTCTTGGGAGCTGCAAATGCGGGCAATTTTAATAAAAAATTATTTGTGGTAATATGCTGATGGCACTAAATTGTGTCCCACAGATGAGAAAAAACTCTCCGAGTGGAAAAACGCTGACCAGAAGGCATCAGCGAACATTACGTTGGCGATAGCGCCATCAGAGCTAGGGCTGATTTCGGAGTGCAGAAGTGCACGTGATATTTGGATAAATTTGAATTGACATTCCAATCGAAGGGGCCAGCTAGGAAAGCAACGTTACTTAAACGTGTAGCGTTATCGCGTATGTCAGAAGACGAGAAAGTTCGAGAACACCTAACGGGTTCTTCGATGCAGGAGCGAAGCTTAAAGAAATAGGCGTTGAAATTGGCGACGAGCTACTGGCAATTTTGTTATTGTACAGTTTGCCGGCGTCATACCAGACATTTAGATGTGCAGTTGAAACGCGAGATGAACTACCGAAGCCGGACATTCTTCGTGTTAAAACAAGACAAGAACAAAATACGTGTGTGAGTGAAGAAATAAACGAAAAGGCAAAAGTTGCTTTATGTTCAGTAGAATAAGCATTTGTCGTCCTTATAGGAAATATGATGTAGTGTTTGGACAGTGGCTGCACATCTCATATGAGTGCGAATAAAAACATTTTTGAAAGTGTTAAACTAGTAAATGACGAATTAAGTTTGGCAAATAATTGCTCAACGAAGATAAGTGGTGTTGGTAAAGTCTGCACCACAGCAAACGTTCGCGGAAAACAAATTGACTTATACCATGTTCAGACCGAAAATTTAAAAGATAAGATTACATTTAAGCATTTCATAACCCAACAGTGTTTCTCACTGCCGTTAGAAAGAGCAAAAAACAGCTGTTATTGTCATTCAAGAATTTAAATCGCTTAATATTTATCAAAAGAAAAGATTGTCATATAGTATTTTTTAATGAAAATCTTTTTTTTAAATATTTTTCATATAATAGAAATAATGGATGCATTTTTTCATTTGTTAAGTCGATTTTCTGGTCAAATTAGATTCATTGCTTTAAAGAAATGTGTTTGTTTACATTTTTTTTCCTTTGTAGTGTCTAAATCAGCTGTGATAATGTAACAGATTTCCAGTGCTGACACAGAGAGATTTAGCGTGGATCAGTTTCAAATCATTTCAATGAAGTGATTTGGAACTGTCATTTTTGTATGGCGAAATCTTGATAATCCATTCAACAGCCAAAATCGTGTGTTTAAGTATCGGTTTGAACATAGTATTAGACTTAGAAAAAGTTTTACATGTGGCCGATTTGCGTACGAATTTGTTGTCTGTTGCTAAAATTACCGACAGGGGTTACAGAGTAAAATTTAAAAAAATTAAGCCGTGATTGTGAACAGAGATAATGAAGTGGTATTGGAAGCTGAACGAATTGGTAACTTGTATTATTTAAAAACTACCAAAGATTTCGCAAATTTGCCAAATTACAAAAACAATATTGATTTGTGGCATTACAGAATGGGACACGTTAACGAACGCGATTTGAAATCAATGACAAAGGGTTCGGTATATGGTTTAAAATTTAAATAAACTGAAACACTCTCTGATTGTGAAATTTGTGCAAGTGAAAAGCAAGTGCGTGCAACTTTCCCTAGATCAGATGGAAACAGAGTTGGCGATCTTTGCGACATTCACGGCAAAGAAAATAAAAGCATTGCAATCGGACAACGGAATCAAACGTCGACTTACAGCACCGTATACTCCACAGCAAAACGGTAAGGCTGAACGTAAAAACAGAACTCTCGTAGATATGGGTAGGTGCATGATGAAACATGCGAGTGCACCATCATCATTTTGGGCTGAAGCGGTGAATACGGCGTGTTATATTGGAAATCGTTGTGTAACAAGAACAACGGGTGAAGTTCATAGCGGGTATGGACCAAGAAAAATCCAACAGTGGCGCATATAAAAATATTCGGTACAATAGCATACGTTCTAAACAAAAATCCTTCAAAAGGAATATCCTATTCATGCGCTGAGCCAAGTATATTTGTTGGCTACTAATGCGAATCAAAAGCGTACCGTTTGTATTCAAAGACTAAGAAGTGCATTATAATAAGTCGTGATGTAAAGTTCATCGATAAATCTGCTTTTAATGGAACTTTTTAAGAATTTGAGCACGAAAATGAAAAGACGTTGAATATGAAAACAAAATGGACGTTATATTCGAAAATAGCAATACAGATAGCGAGGTCGAATGTGGGAATGAAGAGCCGGTAGACGCGTGTAGTTGTGAGGTACATAGGTGTGGGTTATAAACTACGGGCCAGAGGCCGACCATCGTATGTACGTACGTGGCAAAGGGGGCAACCACGAAAAGTGTATCGGCAGTTAATCGCTAATAATGATTCAGAAGAGTAGGTTACTGATCCATGCGATTTTCACGAGTGCAACGAAGCATGTTTTATAATTCATGATCCGCAAACTTTGGCAGAGGCATTCAAGTGCGACGACGCGTTTTTATGAGTAAAGGCGCTTGAAGACGAATTTTTGGCGCATATGTGAAACAAAACTTGGAAAATAGTTGAAAAACCTTTGAATCGTAAAGTAATTGGTAACAAGTTTGTGTTCAGTACCAAAGATGAACATTTAAAGAAAGTTTGACTTTTTGCAAAGGATTGTGCTTAACGACCGGGAGAAGATTTTCATGAAGTTTCCTCTCCGGTTGCACGGTCAACTTCAGTACGGATCTTCACAGCACTGAGTACAGAGCTGGATCTCCAAATACATCAGATGGATATGGTCACCGCATATTTGAATGGAAATCTAGAGAAAACATCTACATAGATGTTCTAGATTTAGTTATGAGTGCGTTGAAGAAAATTTAACGAGGTCAACCTGTGGGCTTAAAAGGTTTGACAAAGTATAGTAGCGAAATACAAAACACAGCAAGAGAGTGGCAAGCAGCTCTACAACGAGAGAACCCCGTATGCCTAGTAAAGAAAGCAGTCAGGGTTAATGTGTTATCACAAATTATCAGCAACCCTAAACAAGATGGGATTAAAATCAACGAAATCTGATCCATGTTTCTACATACGTCGAGAAGGTGGTAACATTATGTTGGCCATTATATACGTAGGTGATTTGCTGTTAGGAGGATGGAGTCATGTGTAGAAGTTCACGCAAGTGAGGAAAGTTCTCTGATCGCCATTCACTTGGGAGTGGCCAGAAACGATTCTTTTACATATGACTCAAGCAGCTTACGACTTCCGGTCTTTGACCAAGTATCCTCTGGGTAGCCTAAGAACATCCGTTTGAAGGCGAGCTAAAGTGAGAAGGCGAAACACTCCCTGCATAGGGTTGTGCGCTGGGTTTGGGACCCGCCACGTAAAAAAACACGCCCAATGAAAAAGTTTAAACAGCCTCGGATACGTGACCCCTCTTTTGATGAAGACTATGGCAAACGAATTAAGGACTATGATTTGAGGGCATGCACCTGTAATGTCCGGTCCCTTAATTGGGAAAGTGCCGCTGCCCAGCTGGTTGATGTCCTCGTGAACATAAAGGCTGATATCACCGCCGTCCAAGAAATGCGATGGACGGGACAAGAACAGAGACAAGTAGGTCCTTGTGGCATTTACTACAGTGGCCATATAAAGGAGCGCAAGTTTGGTGTTGGATTCGTGGTGGGAGAGAGACCCCGTCGCCGAGTACTATCATTCACTCCGGAGAATGAACGTCTGGCCACAATCCGCATCAAAGCGAGGTTCTTCAACATATCGCTGATTTGCGCCCACGCCCCGACGGAAGAGAAGAACGATGTGACCAAAGATGCCTTTTATGAGTACTTGGAGCGCACTTATTAGAGATGCCCCGCCACGATGTCAAAATCGTGCTTGGCGACTTTAACGCAGGGTGGGCAAAGAAGGTATCTTTGGCACTACGGTCGGTAAATTCAGCCTCCACGAGGAAACATCCCCAAATGGGTTGAGGCTGA
The DNA here is from genome assembly GCA_027475135.1 of Bactrocera correcta. Taxonomy (NCBI): domain Eukaryota; kingdom Metazoa; phylum Arthropoda; class Insecta; order Diptera; family Tephritidae; genus Bactrocera; species Bactrocera correcta. The sequence continues at coordinate 79,690,204 of CM050323.1, read as the reverse complement.
TCGACTTCGCCGGGGCCCGAAATATGGTTATCTGTAGTACTAGATTCCAGCATAAGAAGATTCATCAAGCTACCTGGCAGTCTCCGGATCGAAAAACCACCAACCAGATCGATCATGTTGTGATAGATGGAAGACACGTCTCCAGTGTTTTAGATGTGCGTGCGTCCGAGGTCCTAACATTGACTCGGACCACTATATTGTTGCAGCCAAAATTCGCACCCGCCTCTGTGCAGCAAAAAACGCACACCAACCAACTCGGCTTGCACTCCTGCTCTCTGAGAGCACTCGTCAACAACTCGGTATAAGGGAACTGTGGACGGCATTTCAAACTCCTTACGTACAGCTGCAACCGAAACCATTGGTTTTCGGAAAGTGCAAAAGAACAGCTAGTACGACGAGGAGTGCCTTGTCGTAGCGGAGAGAAAACAGGCTGCCTACCTCGCAACGTTACGATCGACCACAACACGTGCGGGATGAGATAGATATCGAGAGTTGAAGAGGGAAGCAAGACGCATTTGTAGACAGAAAAAGAAAGAGGCCGAAATGCGTGAGTACGAAGAGCTTGATAAGCTGGCCGACAGAGGTAATGCTCGAAAATTCTACGAAAAGATGCGGCGACTTACAGAAGGTTTCAAGACCGGAGCATACTCTTGTAGAACCCCCAAAGGTGATCTAGTTACCGATGCCCAGAGCATACTTAAATTATGGAGGGAACACTTCTCCAGCCTGCTGAATGGCAGTGAACGTACAACGCCAGGAGAAGGCGAACCCGATTCCCCAATCGATGACGATGGAGCGGACGTTCCATTGCCCGACCATGAAGAGGCTCGAATAGCAATTACCCGCCTGAAGAACAACAAAGCGGCAGGGGCCGACGGATTGCCGGCCGAGCTATTCAAACACGGCGGCGAAGAACTGGTAAGGAGCATGCATCAGCTTCTTTGTAAAATATGGTTTGACGAAAGCATGCCCAACGATTGGAATTTAGGTGTGCTATGCCCAATACATAAAAAAGGAGACCCCACAATCTGCGCCAACTACCGTGGGATTAGCCTCCTCAACATCGCATATAAGGTTCTGTCGAGCGTATTGTGTGAAAGATTAAAGCCCACCGTCAACAAACTGATTGGACCTTATCAGTGTGGCTTTAGACCTGGCAAATCAACAACCGACCAGATATTCACGATGCGCCAAATCTTGGAAAAGACCCGTGAAAGGAGAATCGACACACACCACCTCTTCGTCGATTTCAAAGCTGCTTTCGATAGCACGAAAAGGAGCTGCCTCTATGCCGCGATGTCTGAATTTGGTATCCCCGCAAAACTAATACGGCTGTGTAATCTGACGCTGAGCAACACTCAAAGCTCCGTCAGGATCGGGAAGTTCCTCTCCGAGCCTTTCGATACCAAACGAGGTTTCAGACAAGGCGACTCCCTATCGTGCGAATTTTTCAATCTTCTTCTGGAGAAAATTATTCGAGCTGCAGAACTGAATCGAGCAGGTACAATCTTTTATAAGAGTGTACAGCTACTAGCGTATGCCGATGATATTGATATAATCGGCTTCAACACCCGCGCCGTTAGTTCTGCTTTCTCCAGACTGAACAAGGAAGCAACGCAAATGGGTCTGGCAGTGAACGAGGGCATGACGAAATATCTCCTGTCATCAAACAAACAGTCGTCGCTCTCGCGACTTGGCTCTCACGTCACTGTTGACAGTCATAACTTTGAGGTTGTAGATAATTTCGTCTATTTAGGAACCAGCATTAACACCACCAACAATGTCAGCCTGGAAATCCAACGCAGGATTACTCTTGCCAACAGGTGCTACTTCGGACTGAGTAGGCAATTGAAAAGTAAAGTCCTCTCTCGACGAACAAAAACAAAACTCTATAGGTCGCTCATAATTCCCGTCCTGCTATACGGTGCAGAGGCCTGGACGATGAAAACAACCGATGAGTCGAACCTAAGAGTTTTCGAGAGAAAGGTTCTGCGAAAGATTTATGGTCCTTTGCGCATTGGCCACGCGAATATCGCATTCGATGGAACGATGAACTGTACGAGATATACGACGACATTGACATAGTTCAGCGAATTAAAAGACCGCGGCTACGCTGGCTAGGTCATGTTGTCCGGATGGATGAAAACACTCCAGCTCTGAAAGTATTCGACGCAGTACCCGCCGCAGGAAGCAGAGGAAGAGGAAGACCTCCACTCCGTTGGAAGGACCAAGTGGAGAAGGACCTGGCTTCGCTTGGAATATCCAATTGGCGCCACGTAGCGAAGAGAAGAAACGAGTGGCGCGCTGTTATTGACTCGGCTATAATCGCGTAAGCGGAGCCTACGCCAGTAAAGAAGAAGAAGATTTGTTATTAGCATCAAATAACGAAATTTGGTTAAAAACAACGAAGAAAACGCTCTCGCAACATTTCGATATGAAAGATTTCGGTTACGTCAATCGTTGTTTGGGTATAGATTTTCATCAAAATCTAGAGAAAGGCGAAATATTTATATCGCAGAAGACATACGCGGAATTAATAGTGAAGCAATTCGGAATGTTAGTGCGCAATCCTTTGAAAACACCAATAGAAGTGAATTACAAACTTAACATTCCTACAACAAAAAGTGTGGAGATTATGGCAAAATATCCATACCAAAGCTCAATCGGCGCTTTGATGTATATAGCGGTATCTACAAGACCAGATATAGCGTATGCCGTAAATTTTATGAGTCAATTTAACAGCAACTACACTGAAGAGCATTGGAAATCAGCAAAAAGAATTTTACATTGCGTCAAGGGCACAGTACAACAAGGTTTACTGTATAAGAAGACAGGTGCAGATTTGTATGGTGTAGTCGATGCTGATTGGGGAGCAAATTCAACAGACAGACGATCGGTCGTCGGGGAGCACGGAAGCAACGTACTGTTTCGCTTTCCAGTACTGAGTCTGAGTACATCGCCCATTACTGAGGCTACTTTGTTTGAAAGGCGCTTTGAAAGAGGTGGGAATTGAGTGTGCCAGCGTAAAATTATTTAACGATAACCAGGTGCGCAAAAATTAGAAGTATCTTCGAATTTTCATCCTCGGACGAAGCATATTGATATACGTCATCATTTTATCCGAGACTGCGTACGAGATAAGCCAATTACACCAGAGTATATGCAACTTACGGAACTGAAGCATGATAATTGTTCATCAAGTTTGGACCTTATCGAATGCAATAAAGAAGAAGAAGAATAAGCTCACTACTTCGAGAGGAGGTGTTGTGGAAGCGAAGTAGTTCGTAGTAAATAGTATTAAATGAATATGTACTTTAAATTACAACCATGTACCTCTTGCCATTCCGTATTCTTTTTCTATATTCTCTTTTGTTATATCCTTTTATAAAATGTAAACACATGTTTATCCATATTGAATAAATTCAGTCGTTATTTAACTCTAAACCTTCTCGGACCATAAATTTTCTAGTATATGCAGGTGAATTGAACACAGTGCAATGCAATTACTGGCCGATATTGGATTTTTGAATTCGCACACTTCCTACACGAACACACATACACACAGTTTTGCTAATATTGACACCCAAATGGTTGCTATAAATGTACATATGCATAGCCAGTTCTATGTAGTTTCCTTATTAACTTTACAAAATTGGCGAGGTAGCCAAAGTGCTTACTTACATCGGCGTTAGCCTGAGTTTCGCTCTCTTGAAAACTGCTGCTGGCATGACTGAATTTTAAATTGGAATAGAAAATTGTATGTAACACCAGAAAATTGCGTAATAAAAATGTATTTATTTAATTTATGGGTTAAACTAGTTTGGCAACGAAATATTTGCGAACAAAACGGTTGCTTCGAGGTTTGCACTTGTTTATTTTATGCTTTGATTTGCAGTTATAAAATAATGAAAAAGGTGATAGGACTGAAGTCTAAGTGGACACTGAAATCAACATTTCCAGACTGATTGAAGGGTTAAAATCTCCCTGAACCCCTCATCCAACTTTGATTGATGGTATTTTGTTGGTCTGAGGTTTTGTTGGTCAGAAGTATTAAGTACTATAGCCCGTAAATCTGCGGCTTTTGAAGATAGATATCCCGATTTGTTCTGCTGGAGCGCATACTAGATTCTGCCATAAGTTCTGTTACAAGTTCAGGGTGTTGCAAAGCCAAAATATTAATACATTTAATTTTATTTAAAAACTTTTATGTTAACTGAATGTTGTACAAAATTGTATTAAAAATGGTGACGTTTTCCCTTTCACACAAGTCCTCAAACTATTTGGCACGCACTGCTTCTTTTGGTATTGCCGACGTTGCTTGAACCGATACCTTTTTATTCTTCGCGCAGAATTGATTTCATACTTTTTTGCATACAATATGGTTTCTTGCTTATAGCTAGCCCATATACATCTGAGAAAGAAGCTGTATTTTTACTTTGTCAGATATTGAGTGTTTATGAACTTCCTTTTAGCATTGCTTTCGATAAAAGTAGGAAGGTGGTGCATTCGAGAGTTGCTCAATAATCTTTGAGCTGTCTACTGGTTCATAGATAGGTCAATTGTAAATATGTTTGTCTTGAATGTATCTTCATTACACTTCGCCCTAAGATATTTCACCGTTACATAGCTTTTGAGACAGAAAGAAAGAGAAATACATATATGTATAACATTTGAGTAACAGTTGAAGTGAAGGAGATATGAACTGGGAGAGAGAAGTGGAAATGGAATGTTATTCCATTATGACTCTCCACCTAAGTTGCAGGTGTCTTTGAGCTCCTACCTACGAATGCAGTAGAAGTCCTTTTCAGTTAATCTCCTAATTAGTCACTTTACCATAGATTTGTAGCGTTTCACGAATGAAAGACCAGTCTAGTGTTTGATGGCTTTTGTGCTTTTTGAAGATACTGAACGGGAAAGTTTTTTGCTGAAAGGTTTCAGAAGGATTTTTTCTGCAAATTTAAATTCCATCCCACTTTGTATAGGAATTTCATTCAATTTGTGTGACCTTTAAGAGCCCACCAAGGTTTTTACTCTTAGGAAAAATAGCAAAAAAATACAGTGTATAAAGAAATTATGTAATTAAACGATTTTTATATTCGCTAATTCACCATTAATTGAAAATAACTGACAATTTCGTATGATTTGAAGTTACTTATGCATGTTAGAAATATTTTTTGTCCGCAACCAGAAATTCAGCTGCTGATGCCTTAATTAAAATTATTAAGTGAGACACTAATAAAAACATTTTAACGATATTCAGCATAAAAAAGGAAGATACAATTAAATTTAAAAAATGTGTTCACATATATGAATAGAAATTAATGAAATTGTGAAATTCTAAATGTTTATGTTTATTTTTATATCGGAGACATTTTGCCTACGTTTTCCTTTCACCTGTTTACTTTCTTCTAAATATTTACACATTCAAAAACCAAAAACACACAAACTCTCCAGCAAGGTTCTATTACCCTGCACATACACGTACGGACGCACACATTCAACGTCTATTCAAATTGAGCTGTTATACAGTTGAAGCTCCTTACTTTTCCCAATATTGATCGAATAAACCCCAGATGTGTGCGTAGTCAACTCGTGTTTGAGTGAATATCGAATTGAAATAGCGCAAAATATGTGCAGCTATCTCGGCATATGCCTGGCGTTAGCGCATAATATTATATGCTGCTTGGGCGCAAAGAAATCCAAACAAAGGCATAACTTTCGTTGTGTGCGTTTTGCAGAAAACGTACGCCTTGGAGCAGAGATGTGCAATAATTTTTCAATTTCAATATTCAAATAAATAAATGCAATGCAACTAAATAAAACTCACACCTGTTGTGAGGGTTCAAGCGCAATTTCAGAATTTCATACAACAACAATATAATAGCATACGACCTGTAAGGGCTTTCAGCAAAGTTAAAAAATATTCTAAGCCAATTCCAGAAGTTTCACAATTTACGTCTACTGTTTGATTTGCATAAATTTTTACTACATATTTCCATTAGCTGTGGGTGAAAGCTGTTTAGAGTTAGTTATATTTTCAAATTTATTTCTTTTTTATAGTTTAAAGTGTAATAGATTTTGGTTGTAATTTATTTATTATTAATTAATTAAACGGTTTGTATGACAGCTATAGTGAATTGATCTGTAATCATCAAAAATTGTACAGTTGTTTTAAACAAAACCTCATTCAGAATTTATCTATCAAAAAGAACAAGTTTTCCATACAAACACTTGATTCCGATACTTCAGTCTGTATATGTATGTATAGCGGTCCGAAATCGGCAATTACGTCAAAAGAACAGCTCATTGGAGAAATACTGATAGATGGTCAGATGGACATAAGTAGCTAAAGCAACTAAAATCCTGACCTTATGATTTATATACGTACATATAGTTATATATCTTGAAGGGTATCCGACATTTCCTCCTCGGTGTTACAAACTTGGTACCAAACTTAACATAGGTTGTCAAAAAAGTCTTGCGGTATTTTTGCTAGTTGGCGCTGAAAGCGCGTAGTTCTAGTTTTATTCGTCGCATCGGGTCATGCTATACCTTTTTGGAAAGCTCATTTCACGCGCTAGCACGTGTTTGATTAATTGTCGTTCCTCCTAAGTCGTTCGTGAGTTATAGCGTCGCAAATGGAGCAAAATAAAGAGAAAATACGGTACTACTACGATAACGGCAAAAATGCATCTCAAGCCGCCAATAAAATTTGTGCAGTTTATGGACTTGATACAGTTTCCATTTCCACCGCACAACGATGGTTTCAACGTTTTCGTTCTGGTGTAGAGGTGGTCGAAGATGCGCCACGCTCCGGAAGGCCTGTCGTCGAAAGTTGCGATAAAATCGCTGAATTGGTCGAAAGAGACCGGCATGGTAGTCATCAAACCGTTTTAAGCCATTTGAAAAAACTTGGAGTCACTAAGAAGCTCGATGTATGGGTGCCACACGAATTGATTCAATAAAAATACCGCAAGATTTTTTTGACAAACCATTATACACCTGTTTTTAATTGAGCACACACATATGTATAGTATTAGTTCTATAACATTTTTATACTCTAACTTTGCATACGTTTTTATACTCTTGCAACCAGTTGCTACAAAGTGTTATAGTTTTGTTCACCGAATGGTTGTACGTATCACATACAAGGTGCTTTCCAAAGTAAACAGGACTTAAAAAAACAGAACAAATGTTTTTTCCGCAAAATCAATTTATTTATTCAAAGTAGTCTCCTTCTTCTTCAATACAGTTTTTTGCACGGTCGAAAAGCATGTCGAACGAGTGTTTTAGCTCATTGGCCGGATGGCCGCCAGTATGCCGATGAAAGCCGTTTGAATGGCCTCTACGTCTACATAGCGCTTACCTTTTATGAGCAAATGCATTTTTCCGAAAAGAAAGAAGTCGCACGGTGCTTTATCAAGTGAACACGTGGAGTGTTTATGGTTAAGATTCGATTTTTGGTCAAATAACCGTCCTTCGAATGTTGGATTCTCCGAAATTTTTGGCCGTTGGTCAAACCGTGCACACACCTTTCGTAAGCCCAAATGTTTGGTCAAAATGCGATAAATCGATGTTATGGAGATGTTCAATTTCATTTCAATGAATTTCAATGATCAGCTGTATCCGATTTTTAATGAATTCACGCACAGTTTCGATGGAATATCCGGTGATCACGGATTTTGATTGGGCCACATGTTGATCGTCATTTATGTGCTCACGACCACTTTGAAAACGTCGAAACCACTCGTACACAACTTGTTTCATTAATTGACACGTTTCGGTAAAAGTTTTACCATTTAAAAACAAAATTTAATGCTGGCTCTTTGTTCGAAGCTCATTTTCGCACCGAAAACACAAACATATTGACACTTAAAACGGAATAACTTCACTTCCAATCAATGAAATATCATTAAATTCTCACCGGATAACGCACTAGTTGAAATCCGGTTAACTATCTGTCTGTCCGTCCGTCCGACCATGCAATCTTTAACTTGAGTAAAAATTGAGATATCTTGATGATAAATAAGAAATAATAATCTATATAAATAAAAATGAATCGCCAAAATGTATGTACGCTCATAACTTTCATACGACTGAACCAAATTTGATAATTCTGTTTTTTAAATGTTCCTTGAGGTTCAGAGATGGTTTCTGCGTAAAAAAATTAGAATAATTGCCGGAAAACCCCTAAAAACAGCCCTTTTCTCTTTCTCATACAAACGAATAAATGTTTGTTCGTTAGTAACACTAAGAGAACGGCTGAACCAATATTGATGAAATTTTAAGAGGTTGTTCGTTGTGGATCAAGGAAGGTTTAGAAATAAAAATATCTTATACTTTCCACGAAAAGTCAGAAAATTTGGGAAATAATTCCAAAAAGTAACTTTTTTTCATAAACATTTTTTTTTCAATTTTTGTTTGTTTTGTTTTTCAATATTTTGATTTCTAAATTATTTGAATAGTTCTATTTCGGTTGCTTGCTTTTTTATTCCGGCTATTCAAAAGAAAAATTTTTGAAAATTATTCAGTGAAAACTTTATGTGTGTTTCACACAAAGAGGTCAACTGCAAATTGAAATTTATTACGAAGCCACCAAGAGGCCGCCCTAACATCGGTCGGCGTTCTTTTTGCCATCAAAGTATGGCAGCCCAAGGCAAGGCAAGGCAAGAAGTTCTCCCAAGATGCGGCGACATACGTGCGAAATTATGGATCGAAGTTAATCAGCAAGCGATCGTCACGATGTCACAGCACGACTTTTCAAACAACAGTTACGATGTTTGATTGATTTTATCTTGAAGTAACGTATATGTGGTGCTGTTGGATGCTAGATGTACTCTGTTGAGTGGCAAAATAGAGATTTTCCGCACGCACACATTCTTCTTTGGATGATGGTTACACCAGATCAAATTGATGAAATCATTTCTCCGGAAATTCCTGATATAGAGAAAGATCCAGTATTATATGAAGTGGTGGAAACCAATATGGTGCATGCACCTTGCGGACACTACAATCCCTTTTCGGTTTGTATGTCTAGCCATAAGTGCACGAAACACTATCGACGTGCTTTTCTTTCGGTAACACAAACTGGAAATGGTGGATATCAATTCTATCGGCGGCGCTTACTAGACGATAATGGCGAACATTCAGCATTCAATTTAGAAGAGTGAGTATCGAAGTTGACAATTCATGGATTGTACTATATTCATCATTTTTGTCTAATTCACATTCAAAACTCATATCAATGTGGAGTATTGCAGTTTGGTGTAATCGATAAAATACGTTTGTAATTACGTCACCAAAGGACGCAACATGGCGGTTATTGGTCTTGCACATATGGTCGATACGTGAACTGCAATAAAGCGCTTTGAAGGATATTTACTTTTGCAATTCATGAACGTTTTCCGAATGTTGTGCGTCTCGCAGTTAATTTGGAGAATGGCCAAAGAGTGTATTTCAACCCAGAGAATACATTATAGCCAATGGAAATATCGCCAGCATCAAAATTAACATTGACGAGTTTTTTCTCAACTTTCGTCAGTCATCTGTTTGTGAGAACATTGCTATTTTCGGAAATACCTTGATATTATGCATGGAATCCATCGTCGAAGAAATAGTTACGCAGAAAGCAAGGCCAAGCAGTAGATTGACATCCAGGTGTCTTATCAACTAATGGAGTAGGACGAATTTATACTATTCACCCGAAAAATGACGATTGTTGCTACCTTCGGTTGCTATTGATTAATGTACGCGGTTCAACTTTATTTGAGTCATTGCGTACTGTGAATGGTTCAATGTGTGAAAATTTTGAAAAAGTAAACCAGCAATTACAATTCCTGGAACACGTTAATCACTGGAATGAAAATGAAGTTCTCACACTTTTCGCGATAATCATTTCGACATATCAGCCTTAAAATTCGCGTCTATTATGCGATACGAACAAAAATGAAATTGCCGAAGACAGTTTATATCGTCTTCGCTAAAAATTGGAAATGGTACAATTTCGGTTGATATTTCCGGCGGTTCGATATCAATTCTATCTTCCCTTTATCAATTCATCACAAATGTTCGGACATTGGCCAAGTGTACGCGCAATGTTAGCTGCCAAAAACCCCGATATTATTGACTTAAACTAGAAGATTCAAAGTCAATTTCCGGGAGACTTGCGCTCATACAAATCGATGGTTCGTTTTGACAATGAATGAATTATCCAGTGGAATTTCTAAATTCTTTGGAGAGGCTTGGTATGTCACCGCACCATTTGCGTCTCAAAGTTGGATCTGTCGTTATTATATTTCGCAATCTTCATGCGCCGAAACTGTGTAATGGAACCTGACTGATTGTGACGCACCTATCGAATACATGGAGCAGAATACTTGATTCTACGAATTCCTTTGAGTTCTATCGATTTGCCATTTCAGTTTAAACGTATTCCGTTTCCAGTGAAAATTGCATTTGAGATGACAGGACACAAGGATATTCGCATAGTATGTGGCATAAATTTGGAAATACTATGTTTTTCACACGGTCAGATATACGTGGCGTGCGCACGAGTTGGAAACCCATCTTTTCTGTACACCGGAACAGAAACCAAAAAATGTTGTTTATCAAGCTGTTTTGCATTGAAAAAAAAATAAAATGATAAATTCTTTCTTTTCATTTCAAAACACATATTTTCACGCAGGACAACGGCTGCAGGGTCAGCTAGTAATAAATAAATGAAATTCCGATCGTTCGGTTTGTATGGCAGCTGATCTGAACAATTTTTTCCGATATTAAATTATTTATATGAACAATAACTCGTACCAAATTTCGTGAAGGTATAAGGTCAAATAAGGAAGTTTTCTATGCTTTCATGATTCCGATAATTCAGTTTGTATGGCAGCTGTAACTAGAACTCCAACCGATAACGATACTCTTCAAAACTACTGACAGCGCGATAAATCGATGGCTATATGCACCAGAAACGTAAACATTTTCCGCGGAGATGGTATGGCAAGGCTTTAAAAGAACTGTGGTAAAAATGAGACGACCCGACTGACGATTTCGATAAAATTTGCAATATGGCATTCTTTTCACATTCCTTTGTCACGCTGTGAAAATGAGCGAAAATGGATAATATCCAGGCATACTTTTCACATACATAGCACAATTATAAACTTCTCTTGATTCGTGTATACTTTTTTGTTTGAAAATATCGGTTAATATGTGAGTAGTTATTTTGTGTATCCAAAATGGGTGTAATCGGGTCAATATTTTCCTGATCTCCCATATATTTACTATAAACATTTTCGAACTTCCTGGTGACTTTCTTCTTTTTATTGGCGTAGACACCGCTTACGCGACTATAGCCGAGTTAACAACAGCGCGCCAGTCCTTTCTTCTTTTCGCTACGTGGCGCCAATTGGATATTCCAAGCAAAGCCAGATGGGTCAAACCACGTCAAGTGGTCCACGAAATTTGAAAATTTTTCATTAGGAAGGAGACCAGACGCATACCTTGTGGTATAAATATTTCGACAAAATTCTTTTCTTGATAAAGTTACTGAAGGTTGAAATTGACACAGAAACTGTAAAATTATTTTCTTATAAACTTCTGGAGATAAATTGATGAAATTTTGAGATGAGATGTCGAGTTTTCTGGCTATCTCTCTAATACATGCCTGTATATTTTCAAGCACCATATCCTTCAACTTTTTAGTATTATATATTCATCAGTAGGAGAGGTCGAAGGTCATCCAGAATGATTTTTTGGCACCATATATGTTCTGATCTTTCAAGCTATATTAGAGTGTCTACGGCCAAGTAAAGATATATTAAAATTATCAATAAACTCGAGATTATAGCGTAAAAGCAGTGAGAATGATGGATTACTCTAAATTTTTCTAGTGTTTAAGCAAAATGTCAATATGAGTAGGTACTTTTTGTATTAGTGAGCAATTGTTGAAGCTAAAAATGATCAACAGCTGTAACGGATTGTTGTAGTCAAAAAATTGATTTATACATAGTATATACATATATACATAGTATACATAATTTTTTCCGTTTTATGGCTGTAGCTTGCGACAATCGGCGCGTTTCACAACTTACATAAACAAATATGCAGGCAACTAAATGATATTTACTTATATGGACGAGCCGCTTTTTTGCAATATTTAGTCAAGCTGGCAACATATTTTGTGATTCAAGGAGAGTACATATGTATATTTTTTATATTTTCATATTTCGATTTAATTTTTATATTTGCTTAACCTTTTCAATATATTTATATGAAAAAGGTTTTTTTTTTGTTTTTGCATTTCTACAGAATTTGCAAACAGTTCGTTAATATCTTAATTGCACTACGCGATATTTCCAACGTTCCGCATTAATTGCATTTCCACCACCTCCGCACTAACGCACACCTACATTTATACATACATTTAAATACATCTGAGTGGGCATGCTTTAATTGGCGTCTCTTAGTGTCAGCTTGTTTGCTGCTTGTTTGCAACGACCACTCCACCAGCTGTGACATAATGCTGGTAGCGCAATGCATGAACAAATTAAAAACAAAAACTAAAAGCAATAAAAATGAAATAAAAAATGCCTCGTTGTCAAGCGGCTACTTAGCACTTCGCTGACAATATTGCAGCTTTACTATGCACCTAACTACAATCATCTTACCAACTAGGCAATGCCGAGTGCATTCTTAGCAGTGTTGCATTTTCTACTGCCGTTTATTTTCGCGAAAAGTATGAGTGTTGCTGTTACTGAAGTGTGACAGCGGTGGCGCGAATTACATAACTATGGAAGTAAGTATGCATGAGGTATATTTTATCTTGCATAGCCGCGGCCAAGATGCCAACAATAAACTTGCTAAATGTACAATTAAAAGTATGACCGTAAATAATGTAGCAATGTTGCACCTAAAAGCAAGTGTAAGAGGGAACTCAGTGTCTTAGACTATAAGTATTTCATTTATTGGATTTATCTATTCTACTTGTGTGCCTTCTTACTAGCCACTTAGTTGATTGAATTTAATACTTGTGCTCTAAGGTAGAGTTTGAGATGGTATCCCACTTGAAGAACAATTTTTGGCTCTATTGAATAAACTACATACAAGAATTGGATAACTTAAAATGCTAAACTATTTTCAAGAGAGTACGGAAGGGAATTATGGCTTCCCAAATCGCTAAGCGGTAAATATTTTTAGGTAAATAGAGAAAATATTACGCATGGAAAACTTTTGAATCATTACAATACTTTTTTGACACATTGTATATGAAATATAACTTTTTGGCAACCGTAATTAACAACTGTAATTAACAAACATATTTACCAATCACTTGTGGGAAGCTACTCCTCGGCAGTAGTGCTAAAAGTCAAATGACGCACCGCTGAACAGCTGCAAAAAAGCAAGAGAAACGCAACGAACACAGCTATTTAGGAAACGGATGGGCGTAGCAAACATGGAGATGATGTTAACTGTTGCTGCAGAAACATTTTTTTTATTGTTGTTTGTTATTATCTTGACTGAGCGTACCCTGCAAAAATTCCATAACCGATTCTCAAACACATTCAAGCATTTTTACCAATACATAAAAAAGCATGTTGAAAATTTGTAGTAATGATTGGCAAAAAGAAACAACATCAAACTTTCACATTATGCTTTATTCATTCGCGCATATTGTGTGCATAGGAATGGAGCACTGTTTCATTTTACCGAAAAAGACCAAAACGAAGAAAATGGTGTTGCCCAATCGACAAAATCAATTAATTTGCACAGCTTTTTTAAAAATTCGGGCAAATTAGAAGAAGAGAAAGCAATTCCACCTGTTGTGGCATTTATTTTCATGTCAGTGGCAGCACGACATATGTATCACAATTAATTGCATATTTACAAGTGAACGCGAAAGCCGCAAAAAGACGCGCGATAATGTGTCTCAAGCCGTATTGAGCGATTTGCTCAGTGTTTTAAGAAAAATAGCAGTGCATGATTTGCCCTTGTCTGCAAAAACTGTGCAAAATCTGTTCAACTTAGAATTTCACTAATTTATATATATTTTTCTTTTTAAAATAATGCATCGTTGGAGCAATATGATGGAGTCGAATGATATTTTTAATGTGACGCCACCATCAACTTCCAATCCTAAGGGCTTAAAAAGGAAAAAAGTGCAACTATCGCATAATTTTTACGCTAGCTCTTCAAGTCAAGGTAAGAATTTCGAAATAAATATAGAAATAACTTTCTTCAGACTTTATGAAATGTTTTACAGTACTCACTCCGCACAGCCAAAACATGTTTTGCTCTGAAGAAACTGCAACTGCTTCCGAGGGCTTAGATGCAAACAAAGGTAATGTTAACCACTTTACGTAAAACATTAAAGTCAATATTTTTTTTAGCACTTTTACTAATTATTCCTAGTATATAGAAGTATGAACTTGCTACAAATAATTTTATTCTTACAGATATAATGGCCAAGTTAGATTTAATTTTGGAAAAGCAATTGAACTTGGAAAATCGCCTGGACAAATTGGAAGAAAACGTAAGTGATCATTATATTTAGGTCACTTCCTTACAGAAGTATACATTTTGTATATTTTTTAATGCAAATTTTCATACATCTGTGTGTGCAAAAATAGCAGTAAAATTCAATTTTGAATTTAGCTGCTATTTTTGTGCACACAGGTGTATATCAATTATTACTATCTACATATGTACATATTTCAGATAATTAATAAAACTGATGTCATGGCCCACCACAAAATCGTGCGAGAGACGAAAGTCCTAGTAAAAAAGGTGCAGCAGACAGTGTTGCGCATCTCGGGAGAAAGTTGCGAAGACTTTCACACCGAACTGGCAGTTCTTATGCCAATGCAGACCTTGGATGCGGTCTTTGATTTGGAGGAGAAGATATTAGAAAAAAATTATGAAGATGCAGTTGTGAGTATTGTTTTTCTTTTTTTTTCTTAGAGTACACATGTTTATGAATTAACAAAATCACAAATGTCTTTGCAGATAACATATCTTTTCACTTTAAAGGGCACTTCTGGGGATATTGGCGAAGTTATAAAGTGAGTTTTTGGCGACGAAGTCCTCAGTTTGTTCAATTGGGATGGGAGGTGCGGGAAGAAATCGCTTTCTGAATTAAAAATAGTTAGCGTGGCTCTATTTGGTAATTCATACTATTGTTAACTTTATTTACAAAGTTTTCTGTTATTATGTTTTATTTATTTCAGAAATTTTCAAACTGCATGGACGCATCGACTTCGAAAAGGAAGTCCGAAAGAGCGTTGAGCAAAGCCACAACAGGCAAAAGCAAAAACGCTATTTGCTGAACAAAAAAAACTTATAACAAAATTGTAAATTTTTCTTAAAATACTAATATAAAAGAAAACATACAAAAAAAATGGATTTTTATTTCTAAATGTATTTTGCGGTATTCCATTATGGCAAGTAAAAAACCTTAGTATTTCACTTTGTATTTAACTGCAAAATGACGGTCAAAAAAATTGTCAAATGACTAGAAGTTTTACTCTCATTTCACCACACATTTTCTCAAAAAATGACCGTCAGTAAACTAGTAAATCTGCGGAAAAGCTACTAGTTAATTTACTGGTAAAACACCGGGCACATATAACGTGAATGAGCGGTGCAGCTATACATTTTGTTATGCTACTAAGCTTTGAGTAAGAACGGTATATACAATCACACAATTAGGTACGTAATGAAAAGAAACGGTCAAAAAAGTTCCCATGGCTCTTAAGAGTGTGACTGAAAGATTTACGTAAAGTCCCCAGGCTCCAGGTCGTTTTACTAGTCATTTTACCAGTATGCTTCTCGCGGGGTAGCTTATGCCATCTGTGTATGTGTGAGTGCGCGTGAATTGTTTGCGTTAAGAGCAGCGAATATATTGCCTATCGAGAAAAGCGACAATAAATAACAACAAATTAGAAAAACCACAAGATTTAAAACGGCCAAGCATTAAAAAGGTGGGTACAAAGCGCTATTATTTCGAGCTTATCCACTTTCGAGTAGCCATGGAGCGGATGAGAGGCTCTTAATCACATATGCATACGTAAAACAGTTATATACATATGTACATATATGAATATGCATTTATATACTTGTAGAACCAATAGTTATGCTTATTAAGTATTAAAAAGGAATTTTAACTTCAATTTTTTGTAAACTAACATTCTCTAAACATTCCCAATCGTTCGTACAATCTACAAAACGGTGAATTTAGATATGTTTACCAATGGGCAGTTAATTCACTGAGATATATTTTTACAAAATAATTCTTTTTTGTAGTTTTCAGGAATCATTCTAATGTTGTACTGATATTAGACCAGGATAGATAAATGCTAAAGGAAAAAAAAAATGTTATAGTATAAAACCCATTGATAACGAAATTAAAAATTAAAAGAAAAAATATTTACGGGCGATATCAGGTCGAGAAGAAGAAGGGGAGGAGCGTGGTTAACTTGGCTTCCGGCAAAACTATGCGAAGAGAAGTTATACCCGTATGTCAAAGTTATAGGTAACGATGATATTGATATCATCGGCCTCAACACCCGCGCCATTAGTTCTGCTTTCTACAGACTGTGACAGTGAACGAGGGCAAGACGAAATATCTCCTGCCATCAAACAAACAGTCGTCGCACTCGCGACTTGGCACTCACGTCACTGTTGACAGTCATAACTTTGAAGTTGTAGATAATTTCGTCTATCTTGGAACCAGCGTAAATACCACCAACAATGTCAGCCTAGAAATCCAACGCAAGATAACTCATGCCAACGGGTGCTACTTCGGACTGAGTAGGCAATTGAGAAGCAAAGTCCTCTCTCGACAAACAAAAAACAAAAATCTATAAGTCACTCATAATTCCCGTCCTGCTATATGGTGCAGAGGCCTGGACGACGACAACAACCGATGAGTCGAACTTAAGAGTTTTCGAGAGAAAGGTTCTGCGAAAGATTTATGGTCCTTTGCGCATTGGCCACGGCGAATATCGCATTCGATGGAACGATGAACTGTAAGAGATATACGACGACATTGACATAGTTCAGCGAATTAAAAGACAGCGGCTACGCTGGCTAGGTCAGGTTGTCCGGATGGACGAAAACACTCCAGCTCTGAAAGTATTTGACGCATTACCCGCCGGGGGAAGCGGAGGAAAACCTCCACTTCGTTGGAAGGACCTGGCTTCGCTTGGAGTATCCAATTGGCGCCACGTAGCGAAAAGAAGAAACGACTGGTGCGCGGTTGTTAACCCGGCTATAATCGCGTAAGCGGTGTCTACACCAAATAAGAAGAAAATAGGTAATGAAAGGATCTATAACTGTTGTAGCGACATCTTTTCACAAAAGCCAAAAAATTGTGCGAAAGATTCCAGCAACCAAGCCATTGTTTTCTTTTTATTTTCCTGATCTCAGATCATACTCAAATTATTACTTCCTAATTTTTGTTATTATTTTCCGTTTTTATTGGATTATATTCTATTAGGTTGTCAAAAAGTCTTGCGGTATTTTCGCTAGTTGGCGCTGAAAGCGCGTAGTTCTAGTTTTATTCGTCGCATCGGGTCATGCTATACCTTTTTGGAAAGCTCATTTCACGCGTTAACACGTGTTTGATTGATTTTCGTTTCTTTTAAGTCGTTCATGAGTTATAGCTTCGCAAACATGGAGCAAAATAAAGAGAAAATACGGTACTACTACGATAAAGGCAAAAATGCAACTCAAGCCGTCAATAAAATTTGTGCAGTTTATGGACTTGATACAGTTTCCATTTCCACCGCACAACGATGGTTTCAACGTTTTCGTTCTGGTGTAGAGGTGGTCGAAGATGCGCCACGCTCCGGAAGGCCTGTCGTCGAAAATTGCGATAAAATCGCTGGATTGGTCGAAAGAGATCGGCATAGTAGTCATCAAACCATTATAAACCATTTGAAGAAGCTTGGAGTCACTAAGAAGCTCGATGTATGGGTGCCACACGAATTCAATAAAAATACCGCAAGACTTTTTTGAAAACCCATTATTAAGTATGAATTTATTTAACTTTTCACCATTGCCAAAAGTTTCTGCACTGATCTGTATAAAAATAAGTAAGTTGGGGTGTCGCCGAACATTTTATACTCTCGCATGATAAAGTGATACTCGAAATTTGATTATCCGTCATTTACATATTTTTTTATTTTGCTGTAAAATTAATTAGATTATTAGTTCCTGAGATATGGTTTCTGGTCCATAAGTGGGCGACGCCACGCCCATTTTCTATTTTTAAAAAGAGCCTGGGTGCAGCTTCCTTCTGCCATTTCTTCCGTAAAATTTAATGTTTGTGACGTTTTTTGTTGGTTAACGCACTTTTAGTGATTTTCAATATAACCTTTGTATGGGAGGTGAGCGTGTTTATTATCCGATTTCTTCCATTTTTGAAGTATATACGGAAAGCGGAGAGAAAACAGGCTGCCTACCTCGCAACGTTACGATCGACCACAACACGTGCGGGATGGGATAGATACCGAGAGTTGAAGAGGGAAGCGAGACGCATTTGTAGACAGAAAAAGAAAGAGGCCGAAATGCGTGAGTACGAAGAGCTTGATAAGCTGGCCGACAGGGGTAATGCTCGAAAATTCTACGAAAAGATGCGTCGGCTTACAGAAGGTTTCATGACCGGAGCATACTCTTGTAGAACCCCCAAAGGTGATCTAGTTACCGATGCCCAGAGCATACTTAAATTATGGAGGGAACACTTCTCCAGCCTACTGAATGGCAATGAACTCACAACACCTGGAGAAAATGAACCCGATACCCCAATCGATGACGATGGAGCAGACGTTCCATTGCCCGATGATGAAGAAGTTCGGATAGCAATTGCCCGCCTGAAAAACAACAAAGCGGCAGGGGCCGATGGATTGCCGGCCGAGCTATTCAAACACGGCGGCGAAGAGCTGATAAGGTGCATGCATCAGCTTCTTTGCAAAATATGGTCGGACGAAAGTATGCCCAACGATTGGAATTTAAGTGTGCTATGCCCAATCTACAAAAAAGGAGACCCCACAATCTGCGCCAACTACCGTGGGATTAGCCTCCTCAACATCGCATATAAGGTTCTGTCGAGCGTATTGTGTGAAAGATTAAAGCCCACCGTCAACAAACTGATTGGACCTTATCAGTGTGGCTTTAGACCTGGTAAATCAACAACCGACCAGATATTCACGATGCGCCAGATCTTGGAAAAGACCCGTGAAAGGAGAATCGACACACACCACCTCTTCGTCGATTTCAAAGCTGCTTTCGACAGCACGAAAAGGAGCTGCCTTTATGCCGCGATGTCTGAATTTGGTATCCCCGCAAAACTAATACGGCTGTGTAAGCTGACGTTGAGCGACACGAAAAGCTCCGTCAGAATCGGGAAGGACCTCTCCGAGCCGTTCGATACCAAACGAGGTTTCAGACAAGGCGATTCCCTATCGTGCGACTTTTTCAACCTGCTTCTGGAGAAAATTGTTCGAGCTGCAGAACTCAACAGAGAAGGTACCATCTTCTATAAGAGTGTACAACTGCTGGCGTATGCCGATGATATTGATATCATCGGCCTCAACACCCGCGCCGTTAGTTCTGCTTTCTCCAGACTGGACAAGGAAGCAAAAGAAATGGGTCTGGCAGTGAACGAGGACAAGACGAAATATCTCCTGTCATCAAACAAACAGTCGTCGCACTCGCGACTTGGCACTCACGTCACTGTTGACAGTCATAACTTTGAAGTTGTAGATAATTTCGTCTATCTTGGAACCAGCGTAAACACCACCAACAATGTCAGCCTAGATATCCAACGCAAGATAACTCTTGCCAACAGGTGCTACTTCGGACTAAGTAGGCAATTGAGAAGCAAAGTCCTCTCTCGACAAACAAAAACCAAACTCTATAAGTCACTCATAATTCCCGTCCTGCTATATGGTGCAGAGGCTTGGACGATGACAACAACGGATGAGTCGACGTTGCGAGTTTTCGAGAGAAAGGTTCTGTGAAAGATTTATGGTCCTTTGCGCGTTGGCCACGGCGAATATCGCATTCGATGGAACGATGAGCTGTACGAGATATACGACGACATTGACATAGTTCAGCGAATTAAAAGACAGCGGCTACGCTGGCTAGGTCATGTTGTCCGGATGGATGAAAACACTCCAGCTCTGAAAGTATTCGACGCAGTACCCGCCGCGGGAAGCAGAGGAAGAGGAAGACCTCCACTCCGTTGGAAGGACCAAGTGGAGAAGGACCTGGCCTCGCTTGGAATATCCAATTGGCGCCACGTAGCGAAGAGAAGAAACGACTGGCGCGCTGTTGTTGACTCGGCTATAATCGCGTAAGCGGTGTCTACGCCAGTAAAGAAGAAGAAGATATGGAAATGCCTAAAGGAAACGACTCTATAGAGTTTGGTTGACATATCTATAGTAGTTTCTGTGATATGTACAAAAAATGCGATCCTTTGTGCCAAATTTCACTTTAATATCTTTATTTATGGCTTAGTTATGACACTTTATAAGTTTTCGGTTTTCGCCATTTTGTGGCCGTGGCAGTGGGCCGATGTTTTCCCATCTTCGAACTTAACCTTCTTATCTCTTTTCGTTACGGTGCCCACCACAGGTAACCCCCCTATATTTTGAGGTTTTACTCAACACAGCGCCATTTTACGGAAATCATAGGTAACGTCGGCTTTCAATAAGCAAGCTATGCGATTTTTATGAAAAAAAAAAAATTTGAAAATAAACAGAGCAACCGTCGATTACAGTTATGAAAGTTTAGTAAAATTCGTGAACTTCACAGTCGTGGTTGTGTGTGCTAATTTTATCTTCCCTCGTGAGCACAAAATAAATATTGTGGTTTAATTTTGTGCAAATTGCGTACTTTGTTATTAACAAAAAAAAAGTAAAATCTTTTAAAATTTTTAAGTAAAGACTTATTCAAAGTGGTTAGCAGCGGTAACCACCGTGCGGTAAGTGGCTAAATTATGAGAAAATTCACAGTTAAGTGCAAGGTAGAATAAATTTACTCTTTTTTAGGTAAAATGGCCAAGAACAAGTTGTCGGATCGGGAAATTGAAGCATTCTTGTTTGAAGATATACCTTGAGACATTGATAGCTGTGCAGGTGGTGATCTGTCTGTTGAGGATTGATCAATGGGAAGAGGAGTCTCCTTTATTACACCAGAATCTTCTGCGGTTAGATGACGAGTTTGATTCTAGCGATGAAATTCCATTAGCTTAGCTACTTGGAAGTAATAAACCGGCTAACCAAGTTGCTCCGCTACCATTTCATTCATTGCAACCTCCCAAATGGAAGAAAGCGTATACAATTTTGAATCCTGATAACTTTGAGCCTTCATCTCATTTGCCGGACGAAATATATGATTTAGCAGTGAGCCATAGTGTGACTCCTCTCAAAATTTTTAATTTACTTTGGACGGATAACATTATGCAACATATAGTATTTCACACGAACCTGTTGAGCATATACAAAAGGGAGTTTCTTACAATCCAGTCAGTGTAGATGAGATGTCCATTTTTATTGTTATGAATTTAATAATGGGCATAAAGAAAAGTCTAAGTTATAGAGACTACTGGTCGTCCTCACCTGATTTGCATGACGAATATATATCACATTTTATGCCATTCAACCGTTTTGCATAGATTCTTGGACTCTTACATTTAAATGACAACAATCTTTTGCCTTCACGGAACGATCCGAATTATGACAAATTATATAAGGTGCGCCCTTTTATAGAAATGCTCCGAGAATCTTACAAAAAAAACTACAACCACTCTGATAATTTAGGAGGCAATGACGTAAAAAAATTTTGCGACGGACTGGAAAACAAGAACCATAGAGTATATTTCGACAATTATTTTAATAGCTACGAGCTCCAGGTCGATTTACGCTATAAAAAGATATATGCATGTGGAAAATTAAATGAATCGCATAAACACCTTCCAAATTTGAAGCCAGATAAGCAACTAAAGCGCTGCGAGTCAGTGATAATCAAATGGTTTCATTTCTGAAATGGAAAGATAAACGTTCTGTTTTCATCTTAGGTAATTTCCACGATCCTAGAAATGAAGTTTGTGTCCGAAGAACAGAAAAAACTGGTGAAAAAATGGAAGTGCCTTGCCCTCTAGCATTGAAAGATTATAACGAAAACATGAACTTCGTAGATAAATTTGATCAGTTGAAGGGTAGCTACGCGATTGATCGAAAATCTATAAGGTGGTGGTACCGCATATTCTTTCATTTTTTAGATTGCACAGTGGTAAATGCATTCCTAATTTTTAAAGAGTGCCAAAAAGACGAAACATCAGGATTAGATGAACTGTGCCTCAAGGTCTTTAGACGCCAAGTTTATCAAGATATGCTTGCACCGGCCTATGTCAGCAATAAGAGAAGGTTTTCGCAAGTCTCTGGCAAATCTTCACCTAAATTTGCTTCTATCAAGAATCACAAACACGAGGTACCTGAATCAATACGACTTGCTGAAGGTAACCATCAACCCATAAGAGGTACTAAAAGGCAATGCAGTGCATGTAGCACGAAAAACAAACCAGTACGCACAGTATGGAGCTGCATAATATGCCAGGTACCTCTTTGCTACAGGGAAGGAAAACAATGTTTTAATAATCACCATCGTCATTTGTAATATACTATGTATTTTACTGTTTTAAATAAAGAAATAAAAAAAAAGAAAAATTTGAACACTTATTTCACAGTGGTTACCATAAGTAACCACCTTATAATTAGGACTTACAAACAACCGTTTTGTGAGCAAAACTATAATACTCTCCTTAGCAACTTAGTTGCGAGAGTATAATTAGTATCAAAATCAAATTGCTTCTTCATTTTAAAAAGTTTAACTAATTTTTAGATAGAAGATCTATTCATATGTAACGATATTGCAATATGTGTTTGGTATGTATATATTTGATATCACATTATCACGAAATTCAGTGCAAACGCATATAAACACGTAAATATGATTCACTGAACATGTTTACTCGTACATGTGCTGGAAGTTGAAGTTTCATTTTCTGCCATGAAACTAGTCTCCAACACAAAAACGGTCTTATCTTCCAATTTAAACTATGCCTAGACTATATGTATTTTAAATGTATATAACTTGGAGTATTTCAGAATATTATCTCTCCAATATTAAGTGTTCATCTGTTTTAGTGGGAATTGGCTCCAGTGTTCATTTTCGGTCTTACGATAGTACTTTTTAGCAAAATTTTTAATGTCTTTTTTATTGTTGATATTTATAAGTTTTAAGGGAGCTCTTGTCGCATATTTGGCTTGGGAGTCGGCTAGAGTATTGCCTTGTATACCAATGTGGCTGGGTATCCATGATAACTTAATTCTACTAATATTGTTGATGAGGATATCTCTAATTTGAGAAACAGTTGGATCAACATAATTGGGGGTTTAGTATGGCTTGGAGCGACGATAAAGAATCACTGAAGATGAGATGCTTACGTCTACTCTTTTTTGCTATTAGGTAAGCGTGCAGGATGACTGTTGCTTCTGCCGTGAAAATTGAGGCAAAAGGAGGTAGTATAGCTGACATGATTACAGAGTTATCCTTAACGACACTGAAGGCCACATTATTATAATCCTTTGATCCATCTGTGTAGAGTGTATCCCAATTTTTGTGAGAACTTATTATTTCTGAGAAGTATTTTAAGTAAACGTCTGGTGGTGTAATTTCTTTTTTAAATTTAGTCAAATCCAGAATAACGCAGGTTTTTATAAGACTCCGAGGGGGAGCGCGAAGGATTGGGATCACTGGATTATTTAAAAGAACATTCATTTCAGCATGCAGCATGGATCAGCGTTTGCAAGGCTGAGGATTTCCTGTTTTTTTTTTTCCGGTGCAGCCTGTTTGTTAGTGCGGTTTTAACAGGAGAGCCTTCGGAATTGATCAATTTCGTAATCATGCTTCTGGTGATGTAATACAATCTGTTTTGTAGCTAGGTAACCCGGCTTCGGCTAAAATGTTTGTTATAGGAGTAGTACGGAAAGCCCCAAAATGGCAAGTCGGGCTGCAGCTGCAGCTGACACCATCATTGACCAGTTTCTTTTTGATGTTTTGCAGAATATAGGGATCCCATGCTGAATTTTTGACAGAATTATTGATTTAACTATGTGAGTGAGTGTATTGGAACTATTTTCTAATTTTATATTAGTGAGGCACTTAATTACGTTTAATCTATTATGAAGTGATGAACATAATTGTGTTATGTGATAATTCCATGTGTACTTATGATTGAATATTAAGCCAAAGATTTTAAGTTTATTTACATCTACTATATACTATTACAGTTGTTTATGCTCAATGAGATATTATTAAAATTTCGTTTGTTAGGTGTTTCGATTTACTAGTGGAGATTTTAATGCCACTGATATGACAGCAGGCTTAAGATATTGTTAAAGAGAGTGATAATTTAGTTAGTAAAAGTATTTGAATTTCGCAAAATGTTGAAGATATAAAGATATAATGAAAAGTGTTACGGACAAAGGAGAGCCTTATGGAATACCGTTTTCAATTGGATATTACTCACTTATAACACCATTAACTTTTACGTGAATTTTTCGATTGTGCTGTATATAGTTAATTATTTTTGGACCGAGTTTCCAAGTGGTTAGTTGTGCTATGATAGTATGGAGACCAACTCGGTCGAAAGCTTTTTCCATGTCAATCGAAATAATTGAAAAATGGTTTTTACTAGAGAGAGAGTTTGATATTTTCTAATCTAAGGTAAGAAGAGCATCAATTGTACCCCGACTAGACTTTTAAGCTGTTTGTCGATTAGTAAGTAGATTCTTATTTAGGAGGTACCACATTAATCTCCTTGCTACCATTTTTTTCATTACTTTTGATAGACATGAAAAAAGTGAAATTGGGCGACAACCTTCAGTGGTCTTTTTTGGTTTATGGGGTTTTAGTATGGAGAAAGGGAGACTTGTTTTCCAAAATTGAAGAACTACGCGTTTTTGTAAATATTTTGTTGTATAGTTGGCATATTTTAGTTTTACCAATGGGGGAAGGTTCTTTATAAGCGGATAAGGGGTTTTGTTAAGGCCTGGAGTTTTACCTTCAAGTGTAGAGAAAGGAAGTTCTATTTGCTTTGCTTTTGACTCAAGTGGTAATTAATATGGCCAGAATTAATATATCGACTTTTTCCATTTACGTATTCATCGCTAAAATTGCTATTTTTTAAATAGTTCGACCAGGTTTTGGCAAAATCTTGTGCTACTTCTATTGGAGTGGATGTGCTTAAATTTTCAGAGTTTTTAATTACGTGGATATTTTTTGAAGGGAAATTTCCATGGATGATATTTATTTTTCTCCATAGAATTTGGGAGCTGGTTTGGTAATTAATATCCCTCGTAAATTCTATAAATGCGGTCCGTTTTGAGATTTTAATTTCTCTTTTAAATTTTGCATTGGCTTTTTTATAATTTAAAAAATTTTAATTTGTGGGACCACGCTTAGTAATTTTCCATAAATCCACTTTCTGAAGCCTGAGGGAAGTAAGTTGCTCATTCTACCAGTAGGTTAAGCGTTTGCAAAACCTGGGCTTGTTAACTATTATGGACAAGTGAGCAGCTTGTTTTATTTTTCTTAACATAGCTGCTGCTGCCTGGATACTATTGTTAATGTTGAAGGTTAAGTCGGCTAAAAGTCTCTCCATAGTTTTTTGATATAATAGCCAATCAGAAAATTTTTTGTTGTACCCTCTATTGAGGTCCATATTCTGACACCGATTAAGCCCAAATAGGGATATGAAGATGGGTAGATGATCGCTGCCATGTGGTTGGTCTTCCAAGCGGCAGCAATATTGAGAGGCGGATTACAGATGCTAAGATCAATGTGTGTTAATGTGGATCGTGTTGAAAATGGGTAGGGGATTTGTCGTTAAGTAGTATTAGATTACACCGCACGACATCATTTTCCTTGTTTAAACTCTGATTATTTTTTTCCACTAATTTGTTAGTGCTGATCACGAAATTATATCTCGATTTATCGTATCACATCAGGTTAAAAAAAAAAACACTCTCTACCTTTCGGTAGACCTATGATATAGAGAGAGCAAACAAATCGTATTAATGATTGTTATTTTTGCTGTACAAAAGTGAAAGGTTTTAATTCGGAAAATAAAAA
Organism: Bactrocera correcta; assembly: GCA_027475135.1. Taxonomy (NCBI): domain Eukaryota; kingdom Metazoa; phylum Arthropoda; class Insecta; order Diptera; family Tephritidae; genus Bactrocera; species Bactrocera correcta. Next base: position 79,664,011 of record CM050323.1, on the reverse strand, counting down.
TAAGATTTTCTACGCAAATGTATCTTCAGTTACACGGCCGATTCCACATGGTCCAGACATGCCAGTGCCCCTTCCAAGCTCAATATCTGATCTCGGTTCAACATCATCACAACAAAATTTACAGCGTCAAGAGTCGACGGAAGTTTACATATGAACCAATTTTAAATCAACCACAGAAATTTACTCAAGGTGAATTAAATGATTGAATGTTTGAGATCTAAATCTTTCTAAAGAATCTGCTCAACTTCTTTGATCTAGACTTCATGCAAAACATCTGTTAGCTCCAAATACATATTTTGCATGGTATGGAAAACGTGAAGCAGAATTTGTACCGTTTTTTAGTCAGGAAGAATCATTACTTTATTGTAAGAATATCCCCGATCTTATTGAAAAGTTAGGAGTAAAATATAATTCTGGAGATTGGAGACCTTTTATAGATTCTTCTAAGCGGAGTCTAAAGGGTGTTCTTTTACACAACACTAATCAATATGTTTCGTCGGTCATTCTCTTCATTTGAAAGAGAATTATGAAAATTTAGAAACATTGATAGATAAAATTGGATAAGAAAATTACGATTGGCAGCTTTGTGGAGATCTAAAAGTTATAACTATGAGTAGTGCCAGTAGTCAGAATATACAAAATTTCCATGCTTCTTGTGCGAGTGGGACAATAGAGCACGAGGCTAGCACTACGTACAAAAACAATGGAATCCTCGTAAAAATCTCAAAGTAGAAACAAAAAACGTTCTACAAAAAAATTGAATTAGTCCTAAAAAAAATTTACTACCTCCGCCTTATATCAAAATCGGTATGATTAAACAGTTCGTTAAAGCATTAGATAAAAACAATTCTAGTTATGAATACCCGTGTGAAAAATTTCCAAGATTATCTGATGCAAAAATTAAAGAAGGAGAGACCGCAAATCAGATCTTTGATGGCTAATGAAAAATTTGATGCTACAATGAATAATACTGTATCAGAAGCTTGGCTGGTGTTCAAAGATGTTGTCAACAATTTTATAGGAAATAATAAACACCCCGACTATAAAAATAAGGTTGCAAATTTATTAGATAAATATCGAAAATTGGGGTGTAATATGAGGATAAAACTGCACTTTCTAGATTCACATGTGGACTTTTTTCCCGATAATCTTGGCGATTACAGTGAAGAGCAAGTAGAAAGGTTCCACCAGGACATAAAAACTATAGAGACAAGGTACTAAGGCCGATGGAATGTGAATATGATGGCTGATTACTGCTGGTCACTGACACATGATATTACTGAAGATACTCACAAAAAAATTACACCTAGACGTAATTTTGTCGCGAAGCGTAAAAGATGTCACTCAAATAGTCCTGTAGCATTGTTTAGACTCAATGTTTTCTTTGTAAATGTTCAAATATAGTATA